>CM068375.1:57648487-58248487 GCA_034769895.1 Magicicada septendecula | reverse complement strand
CCGCACAATATACCCTTCTGTGTGTGTGCACTGAGACAGTCTCTTCTGTCACGGACGCAATTAAATTAAATTACGTATAGCGTCGTCGAACAAATGAGTACCGACAACGGTAATTGGACACGTGGAGTCTCCACAGTAGGACGCTAACGAACAGATAAATAGTCACTAATAGCAACTAATTATATAGCAACTAATAGTTCAAGTAAGCCTTGTAATACAATCTTCTTTTTTTTCAAAATTTAAGTAAAAAAAAACGCTAGATTACCTGTGCAAAGACGACAGTTTTCAAACCGTGGAGTACTATACTAAAGCTGTTATGACACAAACAACTCGATAAGGGAAAGTGAGTATGTGCAAAAAGGAATATATAAGATCTGGCTTCGTTTCCTAGCGCGTACGTAATTCGTTTTTTTTACTGGTAGTACGTATATTTTTTACTAAATACCGAGTAGTTGTCATTATTAAGGAAAATCTAACTTAAGTTTAATAATTTAGAAATATTGCTTTTTTTAGGCGATTTCATTACGGCTGGCGCCGCCTCTCGCATCCTAGCTTCCATTGGTGCCGGTCTAAACGGGCCTGTTCTGCAAGTCCTCTTGCATTCATTGCATCTTCGACGTCCATTTTCCATGAATGTTTAGGTCTTCCTTTTTTTGTTCTAGAGGGTGGAGTCCACTCCCACACCTTAGGTGTCCGAACCAATTCAGTCTTCTTGCTTCTATTGTTTCTATAATGTCAAGGTCGATTCCCATCGATTGTCTTATCTCTACATTTCTCACACTACGTAGTCTTGTTAGTGTACAGCACCTCAGCCAGTAATCCATCTCCATAGCTCTTATTATGGATTTATTTCTTTTATTCATTTTCCACAGTTCTACTCCATATAGGCCTATACTTTCGACTATAGTTTTATATATCCTGATTTTATTGTTTTTTGTTATTCGTAGACTCCAAAGTAGACTGTTTAATTGTTTTGTTGCTGTCTTAGCTTGTCCTATTCTTACTTTTATTTCTTGGTTGCTGTCACCATCCGATGTCATTGTTACACAGCCAAATACTTGAAGTTTTTAATATTTTTTATCACTTTTATTCCTAGTTTAAGGGCTTGACCTTCACCGCCTACTATAAGGTACTCAGTTTTTGAGGTGTTTATTTCGAGACCACATTTCGCATGTTCTTCTGCTAGTTTCCTAACCAGCACATAACTTATATCAAAGAAATATTTTAATTCCTTTTTGTTTGTTTCGGCTATCTAAGGACCACATGCCAATTTCAATTCTTTATTCTTTGTTCTTTTCTTTTTCTTCAATATTCTTTCATCTTTCCACTGTTTATGTCCTTCCTGTCTTCAGTTCATTTTGAACCTGCATTTTTCTCTCTCCTACTCTGGACTCCTTCTATTTTTAACACTTTTGCCCGAAAAACTTCTCTTTCAATTGCTTCTTCTGCGTGTATATTACTTTTTTCTAAATCCTTTTAGACTTCTTTAATCCAACTTGATGTTGACTTCTTCCCCCACAGATATTTAAAGATTATCTCTTGAATTATTTCTCCTAGATACTTACATTTTCGAACCCTCTCTATTCGAGCAATATCTGTTACCAGGAATTTTGGCCCATTTTTAATGTTAGTGAGAAATATTGTTTTTTTCTGCAAAAATTCTTAAGCCTGTTCTACTTGGTATGCCCTCTAAAAAATTAACTTGTGTTACTGCAGATGTAAAATGTTTAGAAAGTATACCAAAGCCATATGTGAATGCCAAACAGTTTATTTCAATACGTTTGTTCCTTCTTCCAACATGATTGGTGATATTTTGCATTCCTTTAATTTTTCATTCCAAATTCTCATTACTTTCTCCAGGACACAGTTGAAAAGAATTGAGGATAAACCATCCACCCTGTCTTACACCTGTATTTATTTTGAACGGTCGATTGTAATTCTTTTTATTTATATAATTATTCAAAAGCCTTAATACATGTAACTGGTTTAGAAATAGATAGGGACAGAAATAGATAGAAGCAGACCATTACTACTCAAATAATATTTCCAGATAAGTTAACGTCGTTCTGCTGTATGATTGCTTTTGCTTAAGGACACGTTTTGCAACTCAACGAATCGATTGTAGTTGAATATTTGACACATTTGACACGGCAAGGCAATATTGTAAGTATTGAAGCTTGCTGCCCAGTAAAACTGTACTAGCGTCTACCTGTACGTTTTCCTATCCAAATGTGAAGGCACAATGATGGGGGGAGACACCAAGTGACAACACTGCCGCTCTATCGCCGAGTCTAACAACTACGTCAACAGTGAGAGATTTTGTAAACTTAACCTATAGGCCGTAACTTATTTTCGGTTTGTTTAGCGGTGTTCTTACGAGTGTCCTCTAGTGTTTATTAACAATTTTATTTAATCGTAAAAGATTGAGTAACAGCATTCTCAATTATCTTAAGAATTTTGAGAGCCCCACCATCATCCATAACAGTGATTCGAAATAATTGTTACAAAATGAAATTATTTAGCAATCGAATCTGCTTTTGACGGAAAACTTAAAAGTGAACTATAAAAACAATGATAAATAACCAAAGTGTTTATTAGAACTACTCGTTTATTATTCGTTTTCTTGGATTAGTTAACGTGATATTATTATTAGTAGTAATTTTTTTCATTTATGTGCAGATCATCGCATTACAGTTATGTGGTATCCAGCATAGCTTTTCATAGTACTTCCATCAGTAGGATACATAGAGTAATTGTGAGTAGTAAAGGAACACAATTTAATTTTAATAAAATAAATATAAATACTGTATTATTGTTAAACTTTGTATCTTTTAATAACTGCATATGTAATTAGCGGGCTCGTGCAGTGACGTCATCCCCCCTCCGCTAAACTGCTACCAGCGTGTCCCATTGCGCTTGTCGCAGTCAAGTTAGTTAACTGTTAAACTCTGAACGGACAACACCAACAGCCTTCATCGCCGCGGTGATGTAATTCTTTCAAATCGGAATATTCCACTTCAATTTATTCTTATGCTTTTCAGTACTTAATTCATTCCTACTTTGGCAATGTATGCCACGCTACACTGCACGGGCCATGCAATCATTTTCACATAAATTTAAATAAACAGTTAATTCAAAAAATACTGTCCATTACGTTATTTCATATCTTACCAGCCTCACGTTGTAAGACCAACTCAAGAAATTTTCGAGAGCGTCGAAGACGTAACAATTATACACTGGAATTAAGGTTATATATTGTACACACTGTTACCATTTCTGACATCACCACCGAAATAAATACGGCTTATTTAAAATTGCCATTTGTATTTGATTCGGATAATATTTACAAATCACAAACGTATACCGAAATAGAGTTCAAAACAAACATAAAAATGTTAACGAAAAAAGTCTTAATTTTGTTTTCAGGTTGGTCGATACAGAGTTTTTTATAATCAAGTTATATGAGCAGCAACCAGTTAACGATAGAAACAGGCTAATCATCTTTTATAGAATTTATAACTGTTTAGGTATAACTATTTTTAAACCACCTTAGTATAACTGTATAGGTATAACTGTTTAGACATAGTAGTTAATTTACTGCAATTTCCCTTGTTAAGTCAGCTGAAACGGATCTATTTATAAACTATTCAAAATGTTTGCAGCTGGTCATGCGTCCTTCACAGATTGAACGTTTAGATATCTCTTACTTTGTACACAACAAAAATTGCAGAAAGGAAAACAAATAATGCTTTGATATTTTTTACGTTAGTTTAATTTTGAACAGCGAGGTACGCTTACAACAATAGTGTATAGCTCAACCAAACTGATATCAAGGGGCGCCAAAACGGTGCTAGTGTCAGCAGATACAGTGGCGGTGTTGTCTCCCCCCCCCCATTGTGCTGCTTTAACATTCTGGATAGAAAAACGTACAGGTAGACGCTAGTGTAACACTATATGCACAGATGATGGAAATTAAATGTCTATTGCTGGCACAGTTTGCATGATGAGCATAAATCATTACCGACAGAATTTTGCATCTCACCGTGTAATGACGTATAAGAGAAGACGGTGGCACAGACAGTCATTAGGAGCGAATTGTCTACGGATAAACGAAGCGAGAATTCAATTACTAAGAAAGAAAAAGCATTTAAAGTTATTTTTTATAATGTCACTTTTTAAAATATTGCATTCTGTCCGTTTTATTTAAAAGGACTAATTATTCTCTATTCACAAAATTTGTATTAATCAATATACATTGTTCCATTTATCATTTTCAACAATACATAATAAGGACTGATTCCGGCAATCATCGCCTTACACAGAAGAACCTCAGTTGTACTCACAAGAAAAAGAAATATATTTGGAAATAGATCTTTATATGTGGAAAGCTACAGAAAAAATTTCTGATGTTTACCCAATAACCGTAACCCCACTTGTTTTCGACATTTCGATTATGTGATTATTGGGATCGATATGTTGTAAAAATCGCATATAATTTTAATTAGGTAATAGAAATCGTAAAAATTTATTAGTGTATGTTGTAAAGAAGTTTGTTGACGATTACAATCGTGTTTTGTTGTCATAATTTTTAGGAAACAAGTTACTAGAAATAATGTAAATCTGATGTGTGCCTGGGACGCCAAAACATATCGTTGTTAGGTTAACGTCCTAACTAAAGGTACACATGGAAACCAAAATGTCTTCAAAATAATAATCGCTTATTGTGAAATCCTCGTAAAAAAAAACAACCACAAGTAATACAGGACACGTCTCCCATTTTTTTGTGTTTCCCACAAAATTTGCTTCTATTGGAGTTTCCGAGATTTCATTGAATAACGCAAAAGAATATTGGCCACATAACGTATAAAAAATCTTGTTTTCATTTGTAAATATACTGTTTTTTTTTTTAATCTTACTATTCAGAAATAATTGTATTTCTCACTTTGCATTTTCTGTTATTGTTTTTTTAATGTTACCTTCTTTCAAGCATTGTGTATGCACATTCTTCTTCTTCTGTTTCTCCTCTTCAAGAATTAGGTTATACAAACATGTTCCGACACCCATCTCATCCTCGGACGACCCATGTCTCTTCTACCAATAGCTTTGTAGTTCAGTGCCGCTTTCGTCAATTGATCCTCTTCAGCCCTTGCAGATGATCCCACCATTGTCTTCTGTAAATTGAAATAATTTCATTTATGTCCTTTACTTCGAGTTCTGCTCTGATATCTTCATTTCTTATTCTATCTTGCAATGTATAATTTAAATTGTTTCGAAGAAACTGCATTTCAGCACTCTGAATCTTGACGTTTTCCTTTTTTGTCATGACCCTCGCCTCACTTGCATAAATCAAAGTGGGTTTTGCAATTGCCTTAGGCCTATAAAATTTAATTCTTGTGCTGTGTCTTGTTTTATTTCTAAGATTTCTATGAATTGTACCACAAATACTCCTAAATTTATGTATCTTGTGTTTTATATTATACTCAGATTTTATAGCTTACTATACAGCCGAGATATTTGAAACGGCTCACTTGTTCTAAAGTGCTGTTGTTTATAACTATCTAAGTCCTCACTGGGCATTTAACATTAAAGGCCATGGTTTTGGTATGCACATAAAAACGTCATATTTTTCCTAACCATATGGTTTTTATTTCTTTTAACAGTAAACTCAAAACTAAAAAACCATTATTCACGAACGAATGAAAAACAACACATTTTTGCTTTACATTAAGAAATAGAGTAATTTACAATTAGTACCCTTCGTCTTCTTCACATCATGCTATATCGATACAATCGCATATTAAAACAACAAAAATATTATTGTGGGTACGGATATTGGGAAAGTACCGAATTTTTTAAGTAGGGTTTGAGTATAAACTTAGACAGCACCGAACACAGTGCATATAGTTTATAGTGACCTCCAAGCTCATTGAACGAGTGAAGCGAGTACTCAGTTTTAACTTGACCGTTTGCCATTTGTCTGTTTCTCTGTTTGTCTGTCTCTCTGTTTGGAGAATCTCTTATAATAACTTTTCAACGCATCATCCGATTTTTGTAAGACTGTATTTTCCATAAGTTTATTTCTTCTTCTTCTTCTTCTTCTTCTTCTTCTTCTTCTTCTTCTTCTTCTTCTTCTTCTTCTTCTTCTTCTTCTTCTTCTTCTCCTCCTCCTCCTCCTCCTCCTCCTCCTCCTCCTCCTCCTCCTCCTCCTCCTCCTCCTCCTCCTCCTCCTCCTCCTCCTCCTCCTCCTCCTCCTCCTCCTCCTCCTCCTCCTCCTCCTTCTTCTTCTTCTTCTTCTTCTTCTGATAGTTCCTATCCGTTTCGGATGTTGGATATCATACAGACTATTTTAACTGTCTGCACTGCTTCATGGAATAAGTCAGTTGTATTCATCCCAAACCAGGTCCTTAAATTTCTCAGCCATGAGATTCCCGGTCGCCCAACTCCTCTCTTTCCAAGTACTTTTCCCTGTAGTAAGGACTGCAATAAGTAAAATCTCTGTTCATTTCTCATGAGATGTCCCAGATGCTGAAGCTTTCTTATCTTCACTGTGTTAATAACTTCCCTATATTTCATACGTTTATCTACAGAACTCTATTGTTTCTAAACTGATCCCCTCAAATATAGTGTATCGTGGAGGAAATGATATAAGGGATGAAAATTTTGAAAAAATCGCAAAACCCGTGTGGGGTATCAAATTAAAGATAATTTCACCCACAATCTAAATATAGTAGTCACTTTTTAAAATTACAAATTGTTTAGTCTTCAGCGCCCAAAAAGTGTGTGAAAAGTTTGATAAAATTACAAAAATTCATGTGGGGGATCAAATTGAAGAGAATTTTAACTAACATATGAATATAGTGTTACGTTTTAGAAATTTCAAAATTTTGAAACTCCAAGGCCCGTACAAGAGATCAAAATGTTAGACAAAATAGAATTTAACGAAAATCCTAATTTTTTCAAATGTTTGTTGTTTATTTTACGATTGTGTCCTCTCCAATTGTTATATTACCAAAGAAACAGTATAATAATCGGGGAAACCCGACAAAAGTCTATGTCGGGTATCAAATTGAAGGGCATTTTAATCACAATATGAATATAGTGTTTATTTTTAAAAATCGTAAAGTTTACGGACGTCAGAGCCAAGAAAGTGGGTGAAAATTTTGATAACAGCACAAAAAATGTATGTACGGTATCAACTTAGATAGAATTTTGATTAACATATACATTCAGTGTTAAGTCTACGAAATTTTAAAATTTTTGGATTCTGGGGTCTTAAAAAAATAGATAGAAAATTTGTGAAAATCCGACAAGGTGTTAGACTACTCAAATCGAAAGGTTTCGATTTTTAGTTTATATTATACTTAATGTTGTACGAAGGCTTACATGGCCGGTGCCATTTTGATTAAAATTAACTCCCGGGCTGTTTGGCTGTGGTCCATAGTTTGTGACAAAACCAGACGTTTCTGCAGTGCCATTGACTGCCATCTTCAGTTGAAACGTGTAAAATGCTAACGTGGGATATATACGTTAGGATCACAGTGCTGTGGTTAAGGTTTTTTTTTGTCCCGTGAACACTACTTCTACTTATAAATTTCTTAAGTGTCACGATATGGTAATAAATCAACCACCAGACAATCAGGAAGAAGGTGTATGAGGCTCGCAACGCGCCCTGCCATAAAGTACTGTGGACCTTAACCACAGTACTGTAGTCCTAACGTTTATCATCCCACTTTAGCGTTTGTCTCGTTTCCACTGAAGATGGCAGTCAGTGGCACTGCCGAAACGTCTGGTTTTGTCACAAACTATGGACCACGACCAAACAGCCCGGGAGTTGATTTTGTCCAAAATATATTATGCTTAGTTTATTTTTTGTTTATATTATATATGATAGTGTACTCTACAATTGTATTATTAAAGTGATAGTGATTTTAGTAATTTTTCCATAATTGAAAGATTATCTAATATTAAAATGTATATAATAATAAAAATATACTTTGTTTAAAATAGTGAGCGAGTTCTGCTGCTCAGGCAGCGTACTGTAGCCAGTGACTACACGAGTATAGTAGTAACTTATAAGATTCTATGAAACGTTTCCACTTAGCAGCAGCATGATAACGCTCTCTGTGCACTGACATCGTCAGGGTAGAATCATGTAGTTATCATGAGTTTCTTACTGTTAACAGCTCGCGTTTCAAGCAAAGATTCATCTAGTAGTTTCTACAGGAAAAACGTATTGCTACGCCAGTCACGCAGACCATCGTGACCTATAGTGGAAACAGAATAACTGACATCAATGAAGTCGCCAACTACACACTACTGAAGATGGCTTCCGTTGGTGAGGCCGAAACGTTTGGCTCTGAAAACATGACGCCACGGCCTAATAGCCCGGCATATTGACACCAGCCGTAAAAACCGAAGAACTCACTTAAGAGAAATTTTAGTTTGTAGGCTTCCTCTTATGATAGGTATACACGTTCGATTGTGTCAATCTCTTATTAAGATTTCTCTCTTGATAAAGAAGCGATCCCGTTTAATTTAAAACGGCTTAGACGGTTAAAATGAGTCCTTATTGTTAACTGTACTATATTCTTACGACGGTATAATTTTTTTTTTTATTATTAATTTTACATTGCAACTAATCTTAGATAGATTAACGAGCAATTTGAATCTATCAATATCTTAAAACTAAATGTCTATTTACTGAGTTTACCCACTGGTATCCCTCAGATTACTCTAATGGTGAAAACATACACATACACAACACTTCACACTGTAGTCTGCTTTACACACACCACGCTAAACCAGGTCAAAAGGTTTGGTCCTCTTGAGCCTTCTCAATATCCCATGTTGGTCAAGCAGCTGAATTGCCTCTACGTTAACGTGGTTATGAAGCCGGTCTTAATGCTTCTGTGCAAATTTCCTAATCTCGTCAGCAACCATTTCCACACCCAGGTCTCTGTGCAGTTCACTATTCCTTATGTACCAAGGGGCATTAACAATATTTCTCAGTACTTTATTTTGAAATCGTTGTATGATTTCGACGTTACTCGCACTGGCACACCCCCACAGCTGGATTCCATAGGTCCAAACTGCTTTGAGCACCTGCTTATACAGCATAATTTTATTATGTATTACAAGCTCGAAGTTTGCACCAAGGAGCCAATACATTTTTTTAAATTTGAGATTCAGTTCCTCACTTTTTTTTTTTAATGTGCTCTTTCCGTCTAAGCTTAGCATCTAGGTTCATGCCTAGATACTTTGCTGTGTTTGCATACGGAATAGTATGATTATTTAAAACGATTGGTACTTGTTCAGTTCTTCTATTGGTAAAGTTGACATGAACTGATTTATTCTCATTAAGTTTAATGCGCCAGCGTTTTGTCCATGCACTAATCTTTTCTATTGCTTCCTGCAAATTATTATTAGCCTCCAGCTCATTACTCCCGACTGCCAAGACACCTGTGTCATCCGCAAATGTAGCAATCGTTGTTTCTTCTGTTTGTGGTATATCACAGGTGTATATCAAATACAGCAGCGGACCCAGAACACTGCCCTGTGGAACACCAGCCTCGATTGGTCTCAATTCTGAGTATTGATCTTCACTTTTCACTCTGAACATTCTTCCGCTAATGTATGACTTTAGAAGTGAGCTACACTGTTTTGGAAGGAGTTGCTTTAGTTTAT
This sequence comes from Magicicada septendecula, assembly GCA_034769895.1. NCBI lineage: Eukaryota > Metazoa > Arthropoda > Insecta > Hemiptera > Cicadidae > Magicicada > Magicicada septendecula. Next base: position 58,238,803 of record CM068375.1, on the reverse strand, counting down.
ATTCCAGTCCTTGGTGCCAAACTTTATCAAAAGCCTGTGCAACATCCAGCAATACAGCCGAACAAATTTTTTTTCTTCTAACGCCTTCTCTATTAAGTTAGTAATTCTATGCATCTGATCTATAGTCCCGTGCTTATTTCTAAAGCCAAATTGGTGCAGTGGAATTATGCATTTTTCTTCTATGATAGGTCCCAATCTCTTCAACAGGAGCTTTTCGTACAGTTTGGATATCACCGGTAATAGTGAAATCGGTCTATATGATATTACTACATTCACTTGTTTGCCCGGTTTAGGAATCATAATAACTCCGCTACCTTCCAGCCCATTGGGACATACTTTAGTCGAAAGGATGCATTCACCAAGTTAGTTAATTTTACTATTCCTTTTCTAGGCAATTTTTTCAAGATTTCTCCGGTTATGAGATCATATCCCGGAGATTTTTTTTTGTTTAAATTTGTTTTAATTTCTAATTCAACCTCTTTTGGTACGGTATAAATGATCATCGTATGGTACAGTAGGAAACAAACTACAAGAAACCAATTAAGTCACTAATCACCAGCTTTAATTAATCTCAATTAACAGTGAGAAATCAACAAGTTGTTCAAGAAGATTATACTCGTACGACAATTCAAGTTAATCTGTCCACACAAATAATAACGTCAACTTTAAAGAATTCCTCACTCTAATCACTTTTCACTAATACACGACTTGAGACGCACTGTGTAAATCGCCCGACATAAACTAAACTGACCGTCGCTGGATGCTTATATTTATACCCCGCTGAGATGCCAGAAGAAGATGTCACTTTCGGATGACGTGTTAAACAGTTGCATATTATGGGCACTCTCGAATCCACTAGAAACAGTGTTGTGTCTGGCCTTGAAAACAGTGTGCGCTGGCCGGTGAAGTCTGGAGCAGCCTCGGTTCTTGACGCGTGATAAGTGTCACGTAATTGTCTTTCATAAGTAGCAGCAATGTGTACGCACACACACACATTACAGCTGGGCTCTCCTGGACTAGCCAAGATACCTGTAGAACGTTCCGTATTTCCTAACAATATTATTGCAGTTATATTGTATACTAGCAGGTACCCGCGGCTTCGCACGCGAATATTTGTATATGATTGTTGTGGTAACTGTCGAGTTGGTAAAATGCTAATGGTACATCTATATTAATAATATTCTTATATTGTAAGTTATGAATATCCAAAAAGTGAGAAGCAATAGATCCATCATTCATGTTTCCTCGATACGTAAAATCAAAATTTGATAATTTAGTAGATATTTACAAACATGCAGTAACACAATTAGATAAAATGTTTATTCGTATAGAATAATACAAATAATGAATACATAAGTATATTGACATGAGTTAGTCGAAATCTTACATGCTAAGTCAGTCTTAAACGTTTTGGTAGAATCCTTTTATACGTAAATGTATCACAGTCCAGTATATTCAGTTTTTATATACATTTTTACATCAGAGCCTCGTTATAAACTACATTTTTCGTTCTGCCGTTATCAGAGCAAATAAAGAGATCGCTGCTTCTGCTTACTCGAGAACATGCCACATACAGTTGTCCGTGAGAAAAGCAAGCAGCTCTTAAATACACATCAGCTGTACGTAAAGTTTGCACTTGTGACTTATTGATAGTCATTGCAAAGCATAAATTAACCGGAAACTGAAGTCTTTTAAATTTAAATGGAAATTTATTGGGTATGATTGGAATTCTTGGGATAAATACTGTTTCTCCTTTGCCGCAGCCTGTTAAGATAGTCGCTTCGATGATATGTTTTTTTAGCGACCTAACTTTCAATCGTGTTCCATTGCATAACTGTGGTGGCTTCAGATTTCTCATGAGTATAATTGGAACACCTAGTTTTAATTTCGATGTGTGAGCTGTAATCCTGATGCAGATAAAGTATTCAAAAACTCAGTTGGGTAATGTACTGCATCCTCTTCGTTCAAAACTGTATTAATGGAGTCATATGTTTTTTCGTCTCCTGGAAATTTTTGCAATATGCAACTATTTATGGCATTTACTTGTTCGTTTCTTGCTGCTAGTATCACACGCTCACATAACCACACATCATCGTGCAAATTTATAGACTCAATATGTCCATAAACCTTTTCGATCAACTCTGCCAGTGAAGAAACTGTACGACATAATGATGGCGGTAAACATATCGCACCGTCTGTCTCTGGTATCTTACCATCTCCAAGGTTTAATAAAGTAGTAGAAAATTCGTGAATATCTGCATCACCTCCAAGTTGGACTCTCATGTTTATCGTGAGTGATACTGTTTGAACGGTACGCCATATATTCGATAGTTTGACGCAAGCGTTTACTTCATCAGCTCTGGTACCTCGCGTAACTACGGGCAATGTTTGTCTGAAATCTCAGGCAAAGAGAAAAGTTATTCCACCCATAAATCTGTTGTCTTTTTGGCATTGCAAAGCTAAAAAAAGTGGAAATGTATTTATTTTATCTATACTAATAAATCTCTAGGGGGCAATTAATAATTTATACAATACATATAGCACATATTACTTACCGATGACGTAAAATTAACGAAAAAAGGCACTGATACTACATCACTGACACTCATCGCATGACTGAGGTGAAGTAAGTTAAGTATAATTCTCGAAGATTAATTATTCCTGCACATAGGCCTACTGAATATTCAAATGTCGAAGAGTATGGTTTGTCAGAATCAATGTTACAATATAATCAAACAATGAATTATTGTATTGTTTATATAAATTCCATATGCTGATAAGGATTCCATATACCTACTAAAATGTAATATTCAAATGGACTAACTGATATCAATATACTTATGTATTCATTATTTGTATTATTCTATACGAATAAACATTTTATCTAATTGTATTACTGCATGTTTGTAAATATCTACTAAATTATCAAATTTTGGTTTTACGTATCGAGGAAACATGAATGATGGATCTATTGCTTCGCACTTTTTGGATATTCATAACTTACAATATAAGAATATTATTAATGAGATGTACCATTAGCAATTTACCAAGTCGACAGTTACCACAACAATCATACACAAATATTCGCGATCGAAGCCGCGGGTTTAAAAAAATGAGTTTTTTTGCAATGCAATAACTTCGGTTCTTTTTAACTTATCGTTATCAAATAAAGTGGACAACCTTCCATTGAGTAGGCTACTTGCTATCAGCGTGCAAAGTTTCACTGAAATCGGTTCAGTAGATTCTGAGATTACCGCGGACAAACGTAGCCCCCCCTAGAGATTTATTAATATAGAAGATTAATACATATTACTAAGGTAACTGACTTGTAGCCCAGTTTGTATATAACCACACTTGGTTGAATTTCAGAATTTCTATAACTTTAGAATTACCATACAAACCTGTAAGTACAAAGCTTAGTTACTATACATGGTATAACAGGAGAAGTACGGTATTTATTTAAATGAAAGATCTGTAAAGACTAGGTGTTTTAGGTGTGTAACCACAGAGCAATGAAATAGTCTGATTTGCAAGTAAAATGTAGCAGTGAAACGGATACAAAGGTTTCTCTTTGCAAACACAAGACTTCCTTCGCTTTAATTAAGTACCTCTTTGAACACAGTAAAAGAAACGCACCTCTCTGTTTCATAATGGATAGTGGTAATTCATTGATACTGGCAGAGAATGTAGTTTGAATTTTAAAATAAAAGATTCTTTCCTTCCTACACAACAAAACATACTGAACCAGTGGCGTATCTAGAATTTGGGCTTAGGTTTCATATAAAAAGACAATATATTAAAAATAATAAATATTAAAATCTTCAAAGTGGCTGAAAACCTGTGATAACATCCTGAAATCAATCCCATTAATGTAAACGGTGTAGCGTGACAGATGTATGCGTAATATTGAATGCCAATTGATCATTAGAATAATGAAGTTATAATATTTAAATTTGGAAGAAAGCATTAAGTCTAATATAAATAGATTAATTCATAGCAACTGTGGAAAGAAATCATTATTATAGAGAAAATACAAGTTCAAATAAAAGGAGTTACTAGTGATGAGTCATCCAAGACCAGTCTCATAACCAAAGGTTTTCAAACTATAACCCAGGAAGGTAAAAAAGTAAATAACAAAGCAGTACTGAATATGACCAAACCCACAACGAGGGAGAATAAATAGAATAGAAACCCTAAAATAAGCCAAGATCAACCAATACAGGTTGTGTATGTCTGAAATAAAGAAAAAGATGGAGAAGATCCCAAGAAACCTGATGGCATCAAGAAGAAGATGGAGAAGATACCAGTCCCAGAAGGCAGGAGAAAAGAAGACTGATGAAAGAAGAAGAAGGCAGCATCCTGAAGAAGATGTCATGCTCTTATAAAAGACACCCAAATCCCTATATCCCCAAAATAAATATTTAAAAATAAAAGTATAACGAATTAAAAACTACATGTATATAAATTTAAGAGAGAGAAGTGTATAAAGTAAAAGTTTCCTGTGAACTAAGATGAAACAATAATATAGTACCCATGGAACAAATCTCCATTGAAAAAACGCTAACCAATTTATTATGTTGATAAGACTATACGACCATTTAGCATTAACATAATATATAAGTGCAAAGTGAACCAGTGATAGTTTTGGGTATTATAAAAAATGAACCTTGTGTTTCATTCTTGGCAATCACAAACATTGGATGCAATGAAATATGCATTTTTCAATGACTTGAAATGTGTACTGTGACAATATGTTGTTCATAAGACATGAATCTGTTTAAAATAACATTTTGTTTTACATGAAAAAAGAAAAACAGATGTCATAATACTTTTCGGACAATTCATACTATTTATTTATTAATGACAGGGTACAATTCCCCAAAGACAATGTATAAAAGACAGTATAAAAACTGTAGAATCCTACTTATAATAATAGTTAGAAATAAGAATATAAATATAAGGTTTTTATGTATATAGTACAAGAATGTTTAAAAATGTTTTAGATATAAGGCCATTTGTTTGGGTCTGATACAACTAACATCAGAACTATAAAAATAGTTACTACTTGTAAATAGTCGAGAGTAATTAAGATGTTAGTTAGTAAAAAACCTTTTTTGTAAGCCATATTTCCACGTTTAGAAATAAGGATTTTGTTGCAAAATGTCTGACTTGAAGACAACCATTTATTTAAAAAAATATTCTTTATTTTGCTTAACTATTATTTGTATTGTAAACAATACTAATTGTTTTTGTGTAATTTGAAAACATGTTTAATTTATAATACTATATGTAAAAGTCAGAGAGGGTATCACACATCATATATTGTTTGTAAAATATTTTGTAAAGAAAATTTGTTAAAAAATCATAGGCCAAAAGAATGGAAACCAAACTTCATCAAAACAGAAAAATTACTCATTTAAAAGCAAATAAACAAAAGGGGTTTAGACAAAATAAACTTGAGATCATGCCATATAATTGCACATACCATTTAGAGAGATTTTAATAAATATATTCAGAATTATAAATAAAAATGAAAATGACTAAACTCAGAAATTTGGACATGGGAGTCATATATTCCTGAATAATGTTTCAGAATACAACTAATTCAATTATTTACCAGAAAATAAGGGAATAGGAACCTTTTAATACAATATAGGATTATTAATATTAAATATAACGGATAAAATGGCTGAATTTATATAATGACAGGAAGTAAATTTTGATGTTTTGACTTTTCAGAGTATACCAAACTGAAAGTAAAATTACTATTTTTTGGACAGAAAACACTATAAAACGGCATTATTTAATCTGAAAATAAGCTGAATGAACTGAAAGATTAATTTAAATCACATCTAGTGAATAAAATTGACAAATAACCAAAGTTTAGGCATTCATATAGTGAAATAGTAAAGTGTACACAGGATGTGAAAAAATATTTGAACAATGTTAAGAATAATATTATATTGGCTAAGAGTTTAATTGAAACTGAAGGAAACAGTTAGTTGATTATTGGTATTCGAACGGATAACATAAACGAGAGTTTTGTGACGATCTAACCTATCTTACAACGTTAAAGTTAAGTGGCGAACAGTACGTTACTGTAAAGTCGAGAGTGAATTATAAAATCCTTCCAGAACATATACATTGTGACAAAAACAATCAAGAAACACTAATTAACAATAAACAATACATTTCTACTCCGAAAAACACCACAAAACACCAGAAAACTGTATAACACATTAACCAAATTAGTGTCGAAATTGGGAAAAGTGTTTTGACTTATAATTACACAGATATACTAAATACAACCCAGAATCACTACACCAGTCACTACACAACATTTATCAAGAGATTTACAGACACAAGAACAGGAATATTGCCAGAAAATACATTATTTGGAATGCAGCAGGAACGAGCGACATTGTGATCAACTTGACGGCAGCCATCTTTCTTTTGACGATCCCAGTGCCTCTCCTGTTTCAACACAGCTGTTTTGGTGAAAACAATTATTTTAATTTCAAATTATTATTCAATGTTTGTGTTTAGAAATAATTATTCATTTGATGTAACGTTATACTTTTTAAATATTGGCCCGATTTCTCTGACTTTGATAATAACTGGCTGTTTAAAGAACCCTGTATAATTTTTATATAATATACTTTGTAATTTTTTCGATATCCTGAGAATCGATATTAATCGATAAGAGTCAATATTGCCATTAATTAATAAAACTTTAATACTTTTCAATACTAATAGTTCTTTATTTCTTCAATAATACTAATTACCAATAATATAATTCTAATTGATAATCTACAAGGACTTTACCACCTATAAGTGAAGATAACCTAAAAAATAAAAAGGTAAACAAGTATCGATTGGTTTGAAGACAGGCTTATGAGTGGTGATAGTTTATTTAAAATATACCAAAACTTTAATAAAAATTTTCAGAAGAGCATTACACTTTTTAAAACTTCACAGCCCTATATTAATTAATTGATTATTAATTAATTAATTAATAAAATTAAAAATTTTTTAATTATTTTTTTATAAACATAATTTTTTTTTTAATTTCCTTCAAAACAATAATTTTTTTGTTTTGAAACTTTCGGTGAAGCTGAACATATATATTTCTTCATCAACTTTACGCTACTCGACCGGTCTTGCTACCATTGGGACTCGACCAGCTGGGAAACTTAAGGAAGTGTTTCAGGCCAGTAAGACGTCGAGAGCCACACCAATTACACACCAATTAAACATATTCCATTACAATTTACTTATTTTATTACAAATTGGCTAGCCCAAAGAGTGGGGCTTGATTACATCGGAGTCACATACTTCACAATCTCTTATATCATCAACACACATCAATAACACTTAATTATTTATTTATTACAAATTGGCGCACAACTTTAGGGGCTTTAATTAGCGATTGGAAGGCCAATACATTCTGCCCAATCACTAGTTGGAGCTAGGCAACAGCTACAAAGCCAGAGAATTTCAAGGGAAGATGCAACGACGTGCAACATTTAAGAAACGGGCGGCGGAGGCCGAGAAAGAAATAGAAGTTGACATGGACAACAAGGAGGCGACGCCAGTAGAGGCGGAAGAGGTATTACCACCGGTGTTGTCCAAACAACCTGAACAATCAGAGGAACAACCGGAGATACCCACACAGACAGGGGAAGTCAATGTCCGGAAGGAACCATTGGAAAAGCCGACACGAACGGAGGATGGGGGTATACAAGAGATGATCAGAGCAATGATGGAACAAATGGAGGAGAACAGGAAGAAGGACAACCAAACAACAAATAACAAGATGGAAGAATGGAAGGAAGACTTGAGTAAGATTATAAAGGAGAGCAACCAATCATTGAAAAATGAATTAGGTAAGAAACTGGATGATATAAGTAATGACAATAAACTGTTTAGGGAAGAATTAAGAAAGGAGAAGACCGATGAAATAAAAAATGATAGCCAACCAGAAACAGAAGAAGTACTAAATGACAAAACGCAGGAACAAGTAATGGTGGTACCTGAAATTGAAACTAACCGAAACCAGGAAAATATTAAACAAAGGGAAGGAGAGTCAAGGATGAGAAGAATATGTCCAAGAAATGTAATAAAAACGAAGGAAGAGTTGGAGATGATGAAACATGGGTTGATTGATGGCAATAATATCCCAATTACCTATGACAAAGACATCATGAATTCCAGGAATTATAGGAGGAGAATTGAAGTAATTTCAGAAATAATTTACCACAAGACAGCAGTCTACCAATGGGAAAGGGCCAGAGGTAAACAGAATACAACATGTGGACCAGATCAATTTCAGCGCAAGACTGGACAGTGGATTTCAGAAAGATGGAAATGTGATATCGTACCAGACTGTAATGACGGCACAGATGAATCACCAGAATGTATTCCATTAGTGTGCCATCCAGGACAGTTCCAGGGTACGGTTAGACTAAAATATATTCCTTCAGAGTGGATATGTGATGGTAAACCAGCTTATGGTGTTTCAGATAAACAAATAATAAGTGATAACCCAGATGAAGATACTCACATATATTTGTCAGGTAACACAAAACATGGACCAGAGAAGTATTGGTGTATACAATATGATGATAGAGGGAACCAGCCCAGTAATTACGACGGCCCTAACGACCCGCAGCGTAATGACCAGTTTAGCAGTAATTTTAACGGCATTAGGAATAACAACCCCTATCCAAACAGTAGAAACAATTTTTATCAACATAATAATAATATTCTATACAGTCAGAGAAATCTATATCCCAACAATAATGATGACAAACCTTACCAACCTAACCGAAATTATTATCATGATAAATTTAGTAATAAAAACAATAACAGTAATAATAACCGAGTGTCGCGCCCTAGGGTAAATTTTATAAGAGCAACTGAAATGATGGACCCTGGTTGACACAGATACCACACACCATCAAGAAAAGGGACGGATACCATGATAACCGACTACGACGAAAAACAATGGTGAAGAAGACGAAATAAATATCATTGAAAGGAAATGATATGAATAATAAAACATAGAAACAAAACTGGGTTTTTATGAACGAAGACTATTTAAGAAAATGCACATTATAAATAAATAAGAATATGAGCAATGGAACGACATAAAGAAAATCGTCCATCTTCCTGGGTATATAAAAGGAAAGAAAATTTATAAGAAAAGAAAAAGTGGAGATCAACTTACAAAAGTATAAATAATATGGGCCAGTGTAGAGTACAATATATGCCCATATGTTGTGGTAAATGATAAGCATAACAATACATATGAGTTGAAGGAAATCGTTTCAGGAAAAATCAAAGGAGTGTACAATCAAGCGTCTATGAAGAAATATTATGAAGAATGAGTTGTGAGATTTAGAATTTTGAATTTTATTTATAAAAATTCAAAAATAATGTAAGTACATCTTACAACCTAATATTTTGAAAAGAACATTTTGGAGAATTAAAAGAAGAAGAATTTTTCAATTTAATATTTAAAAAATTCAAAAATAATGTAAGTACATCTTACAACCTAATATTTTGAGAAGAACATTTTGGAGAATTAAAAGAAGAAGAATTTTTTTAATTTAATTGAAAAAATTCTAAAATATGTAAGTACATCTTACTACAACCTAATAATTTTGGAACAAACTTTATGGAAGAAAGAAAAAGAAAGAATTTTGAAAAAATTCTAAAATATGTAAGTACAACTTACAACCTAATAATTTGAAGAAAAAACTTTATGGAAGAAAGAGAAAGAGAGAGAATTTTGTACTTATTAATTTTAAAAAAATTCTAAAATAATGTAAGTACATCTTACAACCTAATATTTTGAGAAGAACATTTTGGAGAATTATAAGAAGAAGGAATTTAGAATTTTGAATTTATTTTAAAAAATTCTAAAATAATGTAAGTACATCTTACAACCTAATATTTTGAGAAGAACATTTTGGAGAATTATAAGAAGAAGGAATTTAGAATTTTGAATTTATTTTATAAAAATTCAAAAATAATGTAAGTACATCTTACAACCTAATATTTTGAGAAGAACATTTTGGAGAATTATAAGAAGAAGGAATTTAAAATTTTTATTGAAAAAATCCTAAAATAATGTAAGTACATCTTACTACAACCTAATAATTTTGGAACGAACTTTATGGAAGAAAGAAAAAGAAAGACTTTTGAATTGAAATATAATTATAAAAATTTAAAATTGAATAAGTACTTCTTACTACAACCTGATAATTTAGAACAAAACTTTATGGAAGAAAGAGAAACAGAGAGAATTTTGAACTTAATTTTATTAAAAAATTTAAAATTAAGTAAGCACTGCTTACTACCACTGAATTATGAGAAAACTTTATGGTAAATAATTAAGAAGAATTTGATTTTGGAAAAATGCCAAAACATTCAGAAATAATAGTAAGATAACAGTACTATAAACATTTCTGAATGAAACAATTCTGGGAATGAATGAATTAAACAGAATTTGAATGTTGATAGAACGTCAGAACTTTGAAACAAGATAAGATCAACATATTACAAGGATTTATGAGAAATATTTTTCAATTAATTAAAAAGAATAGTTTGAATTTTACATTAAAACTAACCAAGTTCCAAAAAATAATTATGTGTCAATTATGATTGAATTGAGAAGAAAATAAAGTGGTTAATTCAGAAAAGAGAATTAACGTTAATCCAGAATAAATGCTAGACATTCACAATAGCATTTGAAGGAGTAGAGAAGACTAACAAAAAAGAGTGTAATATGCAAGAGAAGAAAAAATTTGGGTGCAAAGAGACTAATTACCTATGAAACGATAATGAAAACAGTTAATTAAGAGCAAAGAAGAACAACTCATACCAAACATATGGAAAAGATGATTTTGAACCACTGATTATAATAAGACCTATATGAAATGCAAAGAGAAGAAATACCACATGAAATATAATATAAATGAATTAATGCTAATGAATGCGAAGGCGGATTAATAACTTTCTAAGAGAAAGGAAAGAACCAAAATGTTTAAATAAAATGATCAATATAACAACCTGTATATCTAATGTAAAGATACAATGTTAAAAAATTAAATATAATATATTAAGACCATTCAAATAATGAATACGAAAGACTATTTATAAAGACCATGCTAATACTATGAGTAACCAGAAGAAAGTATAAAGAGAATTCAGATGGAGAAGAAAGAGAGTTACACTGTAAACAGTAACCAGAATTATTAAAAGAAAGGTTTTCAACCATAATTAAATTAAATATATCAGACAAGTTAAGAGTTTTGAAAAAATATATATGTAATGAGTATAATAATGATTATGAAGATTTATTAAGATAGAAAATGTGAGATAATCTGAGGGACTACGAAGTGGAGAATCCAAAGATATTTTTATTAGTCGAAAATGAGACTACTTTTTATTTATTTATTCGATGACTGACTGAAGATAATTCCAGCAGCATTATGTTTTTTGAGCAGGGATGGATATGCCTCTGTACTCAATTTATAGAAGTGGTGTATGGCCAGCAGAGAAGTAGCGTACAGTGCCCCTCTGATCTGCCCCAGCCCACGTGATAGGGAATGTTAGGGAATTAATATCCCAAGGATGCAACACGAAGTTGATAAAGGAAGAAAATGTATTACAATAATAATATATCTCAGAAGACACTAACTATCCGAAAAGGATCAGTAGTAAAACAAATAATTATATATATAAAATTAATTAAACTCTAATTATAAAAAAGTCGATATAAAAATGGGGAAGAAAATGAATTATAAGAAATGATTAAATTATCATAAGAAATTATTTCATCCATAAACATGTCTGAAATAATTACTTCTGGAGGAGAGCAATCTGTAGCGTGACAGATGTATGCGTAATATTGAATGGCAATTGATCATTAGAATAATGAAGTTATAATATTTAAATTTGGAAGAAAGCATTAAGTCTAATATAAATAGATTAATTCATAGCAACTGTGGAAAGAAATCATTATTATAGAGAAAATACAAGTTCAAATAAAAGGAGTTACTAGTGATGAGTCATCCAAGACCAGTCTCATAACCAAAGGTTTTCAAACTATAACCCAGGAAGGTAAAAAAGTAAATAACAAAGCAGTACTGAATATGACCAAACCCACAACGAGGGAGAATAAATAGAATAGAAACCCTAAAATAAGCCAAGATCAACCAATACAGGTTGTGTATGTCTGAAATAAAGAAAAAGATGGAGAAGATCCCAAGAAACCTGATGGCATCAAGAAGAAGATGGAGAAGATACCAGTCCCAGAAGGCAGGAGAAAAGAAGACTGATGAAAGAAGAAGAAGGCAGCATCCTGAAGAAGATGTCATGCTCTTATAAAAGACACCCAAATCCCTATATCCCCAAAATAAATATTTAAAAATAAAAGTATAACGAATTAAAAACTACATGTATATAAATTTAAGAGAGAGAAGTGTATAAAGTAAAAGTTTCCTGTGAACTAAGATGAAACAATAATATAGTACCCATGGAACAAATCTCCATTGAAAAAACGCTAACCAATTTATTATGTTGATAAGACTATACGACCATTTAGCATTAACATAATATATAAGTGCAAAGTGAACCAGTGATAGTTTTGGGTATTATAAAAAATGAACCTTGTGTTTCATTCTTGGCAATCACAAACATTGGATGCAATGAAATATGCATTTTTCAATGACTTGAAATGTGTACTGTGACAATATGTTGTTCATAAGACATGAATCTGTTTAAAATAACATTTTGTTTTACATGAAAAAAGAAAAACAGATGTCATAATACTTTTCGGACAATTCATACTATTTATTTATTAATGACAGGGTACAATTCCCCAAAGACAATGTATAAAAGACAGTATAAAAACTGTAGAATCCTACTTATAATAATAGTTAGAAATAAGAATATAAATATAAGGTTTTTATGTATATAGTACAAGAATGTTTAAAAATGTTTTAGATATAAGGCCATTTGTTTGGGTCTGATACAACTAACATCAGAACTATAAAAATAGTTACTACTTGTAAATAGTCGAGAGTAATTAAGATGTTAGTTAGTAAAAAACCTTTTTTGTAAGCCATATTTCCACGTTTAGAAATAAGGATTTTGTTGCAAAATGTCTGACTTGAAGACAACCATTTATTTAAAAAAATATTCTTTATTTTGTTTAACTATTATTTGTATTGTAAACAATACTAATTGTTTTTGTGTAATTTGAAAACATGTTTAATTTATAATACTATATGTAAAAGTCAGAGAGGGTATCACACATCATATATTGTTTGTAAAATATTTTGTAAAGAAAATTTGTTAAAAAATCATAGGCCAAAAGAATGGAAACCAAACTTCATCAAAACAGAAAAATTACTCATTTAAAAGCAAATAAACAAAAGGGGTTTAGACAAAATAAACTTGAGATCATGCCATATAATTGCACATACCATTTAGAGAGATTTTAATAAATATATTCAGAATTATAAATAAAAATGAAAATGACTAAACTCAGAAATTTGGACATGGGAGTCATATATTCCTGAATAATGTTTCAGAATACAACTAATTCAATTAATTACCAGAAAATAAGGGAATAGGAACCTTTTAATACAATATAGGATTATTAATATTAAATATAACGGATAAAATGGCTGAATTTATATAATGACAGGAAGTAAATTTTGATGTTTTGACTTTTCAGAGTATACCAAACTGAAAGTAAAATTACTATTTTTTGGACAGAAAACACTATAAAACGGCATTATTTAATCTGAAAATAAGCTGAATGAACTGAAAGATTAATTTAAATCACATCTAGTGAATAAAATTGACAAATAACCAAAGTTTAGGCATTCATATAGTGAAATAGTAAAGTGTACACAGGATGTGAAAAAATATTTGAACAATGTTAAGAATAATATTATATTGGCTAAGAGTTTAATTGAAACTGAAGGAAACAGTTAGTTGATTATTGGTATTCGAACGGATAACATAAACGAGAGTTTTGTGACGATCTAACCTATCTTACAACGTTAAAGTTAAGTGGCGAACAGTACGTTACTGTAAAGTCGAGAGTGAATTATAAAATCCTTCCAGAACATATACATTGTGACAAAAACAATCAAGAAACACTAATTAACAATAAACAATACATTTCTACTCCGAAAAACACCACAATACACCAGAAAATTGTATAACACATTAACCAAATTAGTGTCGAAATTGGGAAAAGTGTTTTGACTTATAATTACACAGATATACTAAATACAACCCAGAATCACTACACCAGTCACTACACAACATTTATCAAGAGATTTACAGACACAAGAACAGGAATATTGCCAGAAAATACATTATTTGGAATGCAGCAGGAACGAGCGACATTGTGATCAACTTGACGGCAGCCATCTTTCTTTTGACGATCCCAGTGCCTCTCCTGTTTCAACACAGCTGTTTTGGTGAAAACAATTATTTTAATTTCAAATTATTATTCAATGTTTGTGTTTAGAAATAATTATTCATTTGATGTAACGTTATACTTTTTAAATATTGGCCCGATTTCTCTGACTTTGATAATAACTGGCTGTTTAAAGAACCCTGTATAATTTTTATATAATATACTTTGTAATTTTTTCGATATCCTGAGAATCGATATTAATCGATAAGAGTCAATATTGCCATTAATTAATAAAACTTTAATACTTTTCAATACTAATAGTTCTTTATTTCTTCAATAATACTAATTACCAATAATATAATTCTAATTGATAATCTACAAGGACTTTACCACCTATAAGTGAAGATAACCTAAAAAATAAAAAGATAAACAAGTATCGATTGGTTTGAAGACAGGCTTATGAGTGGTGATAGTTTATTTAAAATATACCAAAACTTTAATAAAAATTTTCAGAAGAGCATTACACTTTTTAAAACTTCACAGCCCTATATTAATTAATTGATTATTAATTAATTAATTAATTAATTAAATTAAAAAATTTTTAATTATTTTTTTATAAACATAATTTTTTTTTTAATTTCCTTCAAAACAATAATTTTTTTGTTTTGAAACTTTCGGTGAAGCTGAACATATATATTTCTTCATCAACTTTACGCTACTCGACCGGTCTTGCTACCATTGGGACTTGACCAGCTGGGAAACTTAAGGAAGTGTTTCAGGCCAGTAAGACGTCGAGAGCCACACCAATTACACACCAATTAAACATATTCCATTACAATTTACTTATTTTATTACAAATTGGCTAGCCCAAAGAGTGGGGCTTGATTACATCGGAGTCACATACTTCACAATCTCTTATATCATCAACACACATCAATAACACTTAATTATTTATTTATTACAACGGTAATAACACAATATAAATACATGATACTGAAACGTTGTTTACAAGATACTTGTTAAAATTATACATTTAAAAATGATAATTACAGTTTTAATTTTAAAAAAAGATAAATCAAGAAAGTGTTTATACATAAAAAGGATACACGTTTGAAAATGTTTTAAGTTTAATTTGCCTTGATTTTTTGCCATTTCATTAACAACTTCGTCCGGGGTCACGGAACTGATTTTCCTGTATTCCATATTTCAAACGTTTACGCAAATGCTGTGTTATAAGTCTGTATATTTAAAAAAGAGTTACTAGTATAATAGGGGACACTGCTTAAAAACAATAAAGAAAATCTAATAATTAAGAAAATAACAAAACACCTTGTCGACTTTTTCGACTCGCTGGGTGGGGGGTCCGTTCTCGTTCGGTCTCCACTTTAATACGTCATTGGACTGTAGTTCTAGATACTAGTATGCTCTCGGAGTTGCAGAAATAATCGTGCAGTACATGAGTTTTGAACGACGTACATTTATTATTAAATACATTTCAATATTAGATAATTTTTCAATTATGGAAAAAATTACAAAAATCTCGATTGCTCCACTGTTTCTTTAGAAATATAACAATTGTAGAGCACACGATCATACAATAAACACTAAAAATGCGAAACATTCTGTTTTGGGGGGAGGGGGTTACAATTTCTTTAGTCTGACACTCTGCTACATTTCAAAACTTTTTCAAATTATTGATCTCTTTTTTGGACCCTGACGTCAACACAATTACAAATTTTTTAAACTTAAAACCCACATTCAGATGTTAGTTGAAAAATTCTCTTTAAATCGATAACCCACATGAATTTTTGCGGAGTTTATCAAACTTTTGACCCAAATTTTTAAGACCTGCGATCTTAAATTTTTCAATTTTAAAAAGGAAACACTGTATTTAGACGATGGTTAAAATCCAGTCTATTTTCGTACTCCACATTGGCTTTTGCAACAATTTTTGTGACAATTGTATTAAAAGTATGTACCGGGCTGTTTGGCCGTGGTCCATGGTTTACAGACAAACCAAACGTTTCGATAGCACCACTGGCTGCCATCATCAGTAGAATTCGAGGATTTCGAGTCTAGCTGAACGCGGGTCCAGGAAGACTCGTCAATATTTTTTCAGAGTTTTGACGACTTCCTCACTTTTTTCGTGATGTAAAGGGAGACGATGAAGATGATGAAATAGTAGGCTACTTACGGGTGCTCGAATCAATAGCACCAACGAATTTCAACTCAAAGGATTGGGTACAATAAAATAGTGCCCAGTGAACGCGCGGAGATTAATTGTACTGCAGGCAGTAGCTGACAGTGAACACCTTTTGTTTTTCCTCTCTTTCATTTTGTGAGAGAATTGATGACTGAACTGTGTGAGTGACAGCCTAGGACTCTGTTTGTGCGTTGCGTCGTTTGTCACATCGACGTCCTGCCCAAATGATATCTCAGTAAAATATCTGTCTCATCCGGCGGCAAAGCTTCATCCCTTTCCAGTAGCTAACAGGGGAGACGGTTAATTTGTAATCTGCACCTTGGACAGAAAGTGAGTGTGCAAATCGGAAAGGAGAGTTCAGAAGGAATTAAAATTGGAAGAGGAGTAAGGCAAGGCTGCTGTATACCACCAAATTTATTTAACATAAATCTTGATGACTTCATTAGGAAGTGCTTTGGACAAAACAAGAGGTGTGAATGTCGGTGGAAGAAGAATTGAACGTATAAGGTTTGCTGATGACATGGCTGTTTTAGCAGAAAAGGAAGAGACAATGAATAAATGATAAGAGATTTCAATTTAATATGTGAGGAATATGGAATAAGGATTAATACAGAAAAAACAAAGTGTATGGTGATTAGCAGAGGAGGAAAAAGGGCAAACATAGGGGGGGGGAGATAGGGCAAGACAAAATACAACAGGTGGAGTTGTTTAAATATCTTGGAAGCTCGATGAGTGCAGATATGTCCTGCACTCGTGAAATTAGAGCAAGAATTGCAATAGCGAAAGAGCCATTTAATGGGAAGAAACGACTGCTGTGTGGCAAAATTAATAAGAATTTAAGAAAAAGGTTGGCCAAATGTTATGTGTGGAGTGTTGCTTTATATGGTGCAGACACATGGACACTGAGGAAGGAGGATGAGGAAAGATTAGAAGCATTTGAGATGTGGGTATGGCGAGCAATGGAAAAAGTGAGGTGGGTGGATAAAGTAAGGAATGATGAAGTTCTAAGAAGAATAGGGGAAGAGAGAAGAATCCTGAATGTAATAGAAAATAGGAAAAGGAATTGCTTAAGTTATTGTTTAAGAGCAGACTGCTTGATTATAACTGCCATGGAAGGTCTCATAGAAGGAGAAAAAAGAAGAGGGCGTAGAAGAATGAAGTTAATAGACACCATTAAAATCAGATGGTGTTACGAAGGAAAGAAAAGTCTGGTATGCGATAGGACAGCTTGGAGAGCTTTTACCATTTGAGGAGCTGCCTTAGGGCAGAACACCAAATAATAACATTGAAACTAAGGTGATGGCAGTTCATTGAACTGATCTTATACGAACAAAATTATTGTAGATGGTACAGTTCTGGAGGAGGCAAGTAATTTTAAATATCTGGGTTGTAATGTGTCTTTATATTACGATGATGTGGCGAAGAAGCTGCATAAGTTCAACCATCAGGGGAAATATAAAATCAACGAGTTAAAGAAACACGCCTGAAGTTCTACAAGATCCTCCGTACTCTTCTGTATGCGTCTGACAAATGGACTTTACAAAAATCCCAGGCCAGTCGTATTCGGACGCCCAAAATGAAATTTCTCATCCACGTAGCAGGGTGTACTCTCCAAGATCGTAGAAGAAATGCAGGTATACGGCAGGAAATGAATGTTACTGCCGCATCCCCAATAATTATTTAATAATTAGCCAAAGGAACAGAGAGGTGTGGGTAATACTCTTTGGAATGTTTATGAGATTAAAGAACATCTCTTGAGACTGAAGTGAAACCTTTTAAACGAAAAACCAGTTAGATCGACAATAACAACAAACAAAACGGAAAAATTAATTAAGTGGAGGAAAGTATTGTATCTTCGGTCAGTTATATTTTATGATTTTGGGCAATTATCTGACGAGTAATACGGAAACTATAGGGTGCTCCAAACCGAATGGCACCTTAGGGATTACAAGACTCTCGCACGCGCACCCACAACCGGCCCAGGCGGCGGTCGTTGAGGTATGGCCATTACATTATAATATTTCAATTGCGTCTCTTTCCTTGTTTTCTCCTTTCAGTGTTTAATGATACATCCATAGGCGATTGGAAGAGACTAATTTTGCTGTCAACCTCCTTATCATCTTACTCGCCCTCTTTTATTGGCGAATCCTGTATGACAATCTTTGTTCTAATATGATTTGCCCCAGAAAAAAACCATAACTTTTGTTTGATAAGGAAATGGTTCGATTGTAATCTGTTAAAATGTTAATAAGATAAAACAACCCTAGTTAATAAAAAAAAATATACGGCTTAAGAAGAAAATTAAGAACGATCGAGAACAGAGCAACAGCATAATATAAGAATAAAGATATATTTAAAAATATCTTCATACGTTACGGATGTTGGGTTGTCAGAGTTCTGGTAACGGAGACGTCACGTGTCAAATTAGCGTTTCACGACGCCGTGAGTAATTTAATTGCTTGCCTGACACAAAGCAGGAGAGCAGCAGTGCTGTCAACTGCCAGAAAAATATATCCCATTTAAACCTTCTCTCTCGCTGGTGTTGCTGCAAAATTAGTTGTTATTTTACACCTTCTCATAGGATTACTTTGCAACTGTAGATTTGTGTAAGCAAAAAAAAAAGCTTAATATAGTTGTTACGATGACGGAAATAAATTTTTTTTTCTCCTTACATCTTCACAAACGGCTAGTTCACAGCCGCCACAAGATACACGATATTGTAAATACCATTATTTTATACGCGTGTTAATAAAAACTGTGATAATATAGACCGATTTAACTTCTTCTTCTTTAGGCTGTGGACCTTACGATGCTTTGCGTACTCCTTGGTCCGACCATCTCTTCTTTGGTCTTCCAATATTCCGCCGTCTTTTCGAATTATAAACCAAAATTTGTTTTTTATCCTCTCCTTATGCACCATTGGAACATGGTCTGTCCAATCCTGTCTGTATTGCCGTATCCTTTCGTTTAGGTTGTATATCACAAGGATGTTCCTTATATCATTATTTCTTAGCCGGCCCTTCCGTGATACTCCTAGTACTGATCGTAAAAATCTCATTTCGCTAGCCTGTATCCGGCTTTGGCCTTTACGTTCAGTGCCCAAGTCTTACTGCCATAAAGGCGGCATGGCACTGCCATCACTTTATAAAATTTCAACAGAGTCTCTTCTAACCTTTCCACTCATTTTCTTCTTATCGTTCCACACATGTGTTTATACTTCTCCATTTTTTGTCCACGTCTATATCACCAAAA
Organism: Magicicada septendecula; assembly: GCA_034769895.1. Taxonomy (NCBI): domain Eukaryota; kingdom Metazoa; phylum Arthropoda; class Insecta; order Hemiptera; family Cicadidae; genus Magicicada; species Magicicada septendecula. Next base: position 58,218,902 of record CM068375.1, on the reverse strand, counting down.
AAAGACAAGTCACATCCAAGGAACTTGAATGAATGCACTTGCTCCATCAGTTGATCATTCACTACTAGTTTACACCTTACTGGAAAACAACCTTTAAAAGCCGTGGACTTAGTCTTGATAACAGAAATTTCCAGACCGTACATCCTGATTATCTGCTGCAATTCAAAGAGGGCCCTCTGCCAGTCTATTTTCATTGTCTGCTATTATGACCTGATCGTCAGCAAACATCAGAGTTTTAAAAACGCGCGTACAACTATAATTAAATTATGTTTTAAAATTAAATTGATCATCATAATCAAAGATAAAACAATTAAGTTGTGATGCACAAGTGTACTACGAGACAATGAAAATGATGCTAAAACGATTGGTGAACTTCTACGCTAACGAAAATGTAAATGTAAAGTTGTCGTTCTGGTGACGTTAGTGTTGAAAACGAGTCACAAAAATAATCGAGCATACAAAGAAAATTCCTTTTTCCAGCTTATTGAAAAATGTTTGGTGGAGAAAATAAAGCAAGTACACGGGTGTGTGTGTGTGTGCCGCACGACGAATGGGGCGCGTTGCGCTGTGAAATTGAGTGAACAATCTTGATAAATTATCAGCGTGCGTCCAGAAAGTAACTCTCTACCTTATTGTACGCCGGAGAATTCACTAACGAAAGTGACAGAACCCTTTCTCTCTCTGTCGGCGCTTTGTCAATGTACGATTTTTGTTTTGTACCCCCAAGTGTGTTCAACACTTTCTCATTCAATGTTGTATTATGAAATTGAAATCTACAATAGTTGTTTTTGATATTACTGGATAATAAAACAATCGTACTCGTGTGCTTACATACAATCAGACAACGACCCATACATTGTTGCATAACTTGGACACGATACAATTGTCCAGAATACACGAATGAAAATAGTATGCAATGCAATAAACAAAAATTGTAAAGTTTTGTGGCGATGATGAAAATGCACTGAAAATCGGCACTTTTAATTTAAAGACTTGGTATGTGGTAACTGTTATATACACTACAACAAATCCTCAAATCAGTAGGCCTATATACTAATCCCACGCGTATCCAGGTTCCTTTCCTTGCAACTTCTTTTTTTATATTTTATACACAACGCGTTTCGAGACTTATAGTCCCATCATCAGATGATAAAATATGTTCACTCACATGCAGTACGTCAATTAATAAAAGTCACACACACCCCGTTATTTAAGCGATTATCCAATTATTAACAAATAAATTATTATTCAATTATTATCGAACCCGCGTTATCTTAAGGTGCGCATCGTTACGGATCTCGCGAGTGACTAACGATTCCACATCATACTGTGCCCGCACTTATCTATCATATCGTTACGACGGTCTACTTGATCGTCGTAGGTACAGTGGAAAACAAAATACAAGACACCAATAAGTCACTAATCACCAGCTTTAAATTGCACAGTTAAACAGTTGGTAATTAACAACACTGTCTCTTACAACAAATCAAATAAAAATTGTTCACACGTAAATAAATGTCAACTAATATTAAAACACAATTGTATTACAATATACCGCCCGATTATAAAAAACACAGCACTTCACTAATATCCACTTGAACGTTGTAATAAAATAAGTAAAAGATGTGTGTTGATGATAAGATATTGTGAAGTATGAGACTCCGATGTAATCAAGCCCCACTGTTTGGGCTAGCCAATTTGTAATAAAATAAGTAAATTGCAATGTAATATGTTTAATTGGTGTGCAATTGGTGTGGCTCTCGACGTCTTACTGGCCCGAAACACCTCCCCAAGCCTCCCAGCTGGTCGAGTCTCAATGGCAGCAAGACCGGTCGAGCAGCGTAACGTTGATGAAGAAATACATGTTCAGCTTCACCGAAAGTTCCAAAACAAAAATCATTGTTTTGAAGAAAATTTAAAAAAAAATCATGTTTATAAAAAAATAATTAAAAAAAAATTTTTAATTCCATTAACCAATCAATTATAATCAATTAATTAATATAGGGCTGTGAAGTCTTAAAAAGTGTAATGTTCTTCTGAAAATTTTTATTAAAGTTTTGGTATATTTTAAATAAACTATCACCACTCATAAGATTGTCTTCAAAACAAACGACACCTGTCCACCCTTCTATCCTTTAGGCTATCTTCACCCATAGGTGGTAAAGTTCTGATAGACTACTAATTATAATTATATTAGTGACAACTAGTAACATTTATGAAATGAAGAACCATTCAGTGTTGAAGAATATTAATGTTTTATCAATTAATAGCAATTTGACTCTTATCGATTATTATCGACTCTCAGGATATCGAAAAAGTTACAAAGTATATTATATAAAAATTATACAGGGTTCTTTAAACAGCCAATCACCATCAAAGTCAGAGAAATCGGGCCAATATTCAAAAAGTATAACGTTACAACAAATTAATAATTATTACCAAACACAGACATTGAATAACAATTTGAAAATAAAACAATTGCTCTCACCGACAGCTGGGTTGAACTAGGAGGCGTTGCCCTGGCGATGACGACCAATATTGCAAATGGCTGCCGTGAAGTCAGCAAAATGTCACCCGTATATTCGACGTTCCAAACAAAAGATTTTCCTGTAGTATTCCTGTTCTGGCGTCTGCGAATCTCCCGTTAAACGTTGTGTAGTGCCCAGTGTACTGTTTCTGGGTTATACCTAGTGTATCCGTGCAATTATCAGTTCAAACACTTTCCCCGATTCCGTCACTAATCTGGGTCAATGCACCATACAGCTCTCCAGCGTTTTGTGGTGTTTTTCGGAGTAGATATGCACTGTTCTGTGTTATGGAGTGTCTCCCGATTGTTTCTGCTATAATATGAGAGTTCCAGAAGTATTTTACAAGTCACTCGCGATTTCACAACAACGCACTATACACTCGCTTTATATGACTACTATAAGTCAGGTTAGGCACGCCACAAAACGTCCGTCATGTTAACCGTTCAAATACCAATAATTAACTAACTGTTTCCTCCAGTTTCAATTAAACTCTTAGCCAATATAATATTATGCTTATATCTGTCACGCTACAGATTGCTCTCCTCCAGAAGTAATTATTTCAGACATGTTTATGGATGAAATAATTTCTTATGATAATTTCATCATTTCTTATAATTCATTTTCTTCTCCATCTTAAATCGACTTTTTTATATTAGAGTTTTATTAATTTTATATATATGGTTACTTGTCTTACTACTGATCCTTTTCGGATAGTTAGTGTCTTCTGAGATATATTATAATTGTAATACATTTTCTTTCTTTATCAACTTCGTGTTGCATCCTTGGGATATTAATTCCCTAACATTCCCTATCACGTGGGCTGGGGCAGATCAGAGGGGCACTGTACGCTACTTCTCTGCTGGCCATACACCACTTCTATAAATTGAGTACAGAGGCATATCCATCCCTGCTCAAAAAAACATAATGCTGCTGGAATTATCTTCAGTCAGTCATCGAATAAATAAATAAAAAGTAGTCTCATTTTCGACTAATAAAAATATCTTTGGATTCTTCACTTTGTAGTCTCTCAGATTATCTCACATTTTCTATCTTAATAAATCTTCATAATTATTATTATACTCATTACATATATATTTTTTCAAAACTCTTAACTTGTCTGATATTTTTATTTTAATTATGGTTGAAAACCTTTCTTTTAATAATTCTGGTTACTGTTTACAGTGTAACTCTCTTTCTTCTTCATCTGAATTCTCTTTATACGTTCTTCTGGTTATTCATAGTATTAGCATGGTCTTTATAAATAGTCTTTCGTATTCATTATTTGAATGGTCTTAATATATTATATTTAATTTTTTAACATTGTATCTTTACATTAGATATACAGGTTGTTATATTGATCATTTTATTTAAACATTTTGGTTCTTTCCTTTCTCTTAGAAAGTTATTAATCCGCCTTCGCATTCATTAACATTAATTCATTTATATTATATTTCATGTGGTATTTCTTCTCTTTGCATTTCATATAGGTCTTATTATTATCATTTGTTCGAAATCATCTTCTCCATCTGTTTGGTATGAGTTGTTCTTCTTCGCTCTTAATTAACTGTTTTCATTATCGTTTCATAGGTAATTAGTCTCTTTGCTTCCAAATTTTTTCTTTTCTTGCATATAACACTCTTTTTTGTTATTCTTCTCTACTCCTTCAAATGCTATTGTGAATGTCTAGCACTTATTCTGGATTAACGTTAATTCTCTTTTCTGAATTAATCACTTTATTTTCTTCTCAATTCAATTATAATTGACACATAATTGTTTTTTGGAACTTGGTTAGTTTTAATGTAAAACTCAAACTATTCTTTTTATTTAATTGAAAAAATATTTCTCATAAATCCTTGTAATATGTTGATCTTATCTTGTTTCAAAGTTCTGACGTTCTATCAACATACAAATTCTGTTTAATTCATTTATTCCCAGAATTGTTTCATTCAGACTTGTTTATAGTAATGTGATCTTACTATTATTTCTGAATGTTTTGGTATTTTTCCAAATTCAAATTCTTCTTAATTATTTACCATAAAGTTTTCTCATAATTCAGTGGTAGTAAGCTGTGCTTGCTTAATTTTAAATTTTTTAAATTAAGTTCAAAATTCTCTCTCTTTCTCTTTCTTCCATAAAGTTTTGTTCTAAATTATCAGGTTGTAGTAAAATGTACTTACTCAATTTTAAATTTTTATAAATAATAAGTACAAAATTCTCTCTCTTTCTCTTTCTTCCATAAAGTTTTTTCTTCAAATTATTAGGTTGTAGTAAGATGTACTTACATATTTTAGAATAAGTTATATTCAAAATTCTTTCTTTTTCTTTCTTCCATAAAGTTTTTTCTTCAAATTATTAGGTTGTAAGTTGTTCTTACATATTTTAGAATTTTTTCAAAATATATAAATTCTAAATTCCTTCTTCTTATAATTCTCCAGATTGTTCTTCTCAAAATATTAGGTTGTAAGATGTACTTACATTATTTTAGAATTTTAAAATAAAAATTCTAAATTCCTTCTTCTTATAATTCTCCAAAATGTTCTTCTCAAAATATTAGGTTGTAAGATGTACTTACATTATTTTAGGATTTTTAAAATAAAAATTCTAAATTCCTTCTTCTTATAATTCTCCAAAATGTTCTTCTCAAAATTCAGTGGTAGTAAGCTGTACTTACTTAATTTTAAATTTTTTTAAAATTAAGTTGAAAATTCAATATTCTCTCTCTTTCTCTTTCTTCCAAAAAGTTTTTGTTCCAAATTATCAGGTTGTAGTAAGATGTACTTACTCAATTTAAAATTTTTATAATTAATAAGTACAAAATTCTCTCTCTTTCTCTTTCTTCCATAAAGTTTTTTCTTCAAATTATTAGGTTGTAAGTTGTTCTTACATATTTTAGAATTTTTTCAAAATAAATTCAAAATTCTAAATTCCTTCTTCTTATAATTCTCCAGAATGTTCTTCTCAAAATATTAGGTTGTAAGATGTACTTACATTATTTTAGAATTTTTTAAAATAAAAATTCTAAATTCCTTCTTCTTATAATTCTCCAAAATGTTCTTCTCAAAATATTAGGTTGTAAGATGTACTTACATTATTTTAGGATTTTTAAAAATAAATTCAAAATTCTAAAACTCACAACTCATTCTTCATAATATTTCTTCATAGAAGCTTGATTGTACACTCCTTTGATTTTTCCTGAAACGATTTCCCTCAACTCATATGTATTGTTATGCTTATCATTTACCACAACATATGGGCCAGTGTAAAGTAATAATAGTTTTTTGGTTATGCCTTCTAAGGTGCTAGGCAGCTCTCTATTTTTTAGGAGGACTTTTTCACCCTCTTTATATGTTACAATTCGCCCTATTGCCTTCTGGTATTTGGCTTGCCGTTTTTCCTGATCTTCTGCTACCTTATTGTAAAACTTCAACTGGTTGAATTTCCTATTATTGTTCGTTGGAAATTCAATGATTTGTTCAATGTCTCGGGGAGTCGGCTTCTCGTACATGGCTGAGTACGGTGGAATTCCTATAGCTGGATGGTGGGCGTAATTTAGGAATGTTTCTGTCGCTGCTAGGTACTTTTGCCACTTTTTCTGTTGGTTGTGACAGTACGTGCGCAATATCCTACCCACTTCTCTTAGTACTCTCTCAGCCGGATTGCTACTTGGGTGGTAGACTGATGTCTTATACGTTTTGACCCCAAGTGCTAATAAAGTGTCTCGCCATCTCCTCCCCTTAAACTGTGTACCATGGTCGGTAATAATAGAAGATGGTCTACCGATCTCTGGAATATACAAATCAATAATCACCGCCAAAACCTTTGCTGTTGTTGCCCGATTAACCGGATATAGCTTTATATACTTGGTGTAGTGATCCATTATGATTACCAAGTATTTATATCTGTGCCGACCACCGCTACGGGGAAATGGCCCGCAGATATCCAAAAACACTTTTTCCAGTTTTGCGTTGGAAGTTATCGGTATCATGATACCCTCTGTCTTTTCATTGTTTACTTTTGCACATTGGCAGATCTTACAGGACTTGATGTATGTTCTCACCTTGCGGTTGATATTCTTGATCTTACAATTTTCCTCTAGAGCCTGTATCACTTTTAACGCTCCCATGTGACCATACCTGACATGGTAATCGATGATGACCTCCTTTTCGATTTGGTGTGGGATTATCACCTTCCATGTCTCATCGTCCAATGCGGTTTTTATGAATAAAATTCCCTTGTTAAGGTGGTAATATTTAGAAATGGTTTCATCATTGGTTTCCAAACGACTCACAATGTTTTTCAGCTTAGGATCAGACTGCTGATGGATTCGTATATTTATTAACAAAGCTTGTAAATCGGCTCTGGTCGTGAATATGTTATAAATTTTTACTAAGCTCTCCTTCTCTCCCTCGAAAGTCTGATCTTCCAGATTTATACGTGACAACACATCCGCTACCACGTTCTTCTTTCCTGGAATGTATTCCCATTTCAGGTCATATTCTTGTAGGGCGAGTACCCACCTAGCCAATCGGCCGTGACTCAGTTTGCACCTACGAAGGAACGAGATGGATTTATGATCAGTTCGTACCGTGACTTGATATCCGAGAATGTACGTTCGGAACTTGCTGCATGCGAACACCACGCTCAACAGTTCCTTTTCTGTCACACTGTAGTTCTTTTCGCACTGGTTCAGTGTGCGACTAGCGAAGCTTATTACCAGATGTTGTCCCTCCTCATCTTCCTGGTATAATGTCGTTCCTAAGCTTAGATCGCTAGCGTCACAGTTTAGAAAGAACGGTTTCTTAAAATCTGGGTGACGAAGTATCACACTCTCCAGAAACTTCTCTTTTATCAATCGGAAAGTAATATCTTGATCTTCACCCCAAGTCCATTTGTTTTTGGCAGATAACTGTGGTTGAAACTTGGCTGTCAACTCGGAATATCGGCTCTGAAACTTCCTGTAATAGTTACAGAGTCCGAGGAAAGATTGCAATTGTTTCCTGTTTCTTGGTTGCGGGAACCTCTGAATTGCCTCCACTTTTTCTGCTGATGGGGTAATACCTCGGTCGTCTAGGTTGAAGCCTAAGAATTGTACCTCGCGCGCTATGAACTTGGATTTCTCCAACTTCAGTGTTATGTTGTTCTGCGCTAGTTTGTTTAGTACAAATTCCACTCTGTAACAGTGTTCCTCCCAGGTTCCGGATGTGATTAGTAAATCGTCAACATAGACGGTGGTAAATTGGAGCGCTTCTGGTCCCAAAATCTGGTCCATACATGCCACAAATATGGCGACAGAATTGACAAGTCCGAAGGGCAGTCTCTTGAACTGGTAATTGCGCCCTTCGAAAATGAACGCTACGTATTGGCGGCTTTGTGGATGCAGCTCTACCTGCCAATAACCACAGACCGTATCCCAGGTGCTAATAAATCTAGTACCATGAAAACCTTTTAAAATCTCTTCTATTTCACCGGGAGATGTTCTGTCATTCACAATTGTCTTGTTCAACTCACGCGCATCTAAACAGAGCCGGACTTGTCCGTCTTTCTTCGGAACGGCAATAATTGGACTAGTGTAAGGTGATTGACTAATCTCAATTATGTCATTATCTATCATCTTGTTTATCTCTGTTCTCACGGCTTCTTTGAGCGACTGCGCTATTGGATATGACCTCCGGTTAAACTCTACGTTTTCTTTAAAACGAAGTTGGCACTGGTAGTTTTTTACCTTCCCTGGTTCATCAGAAAACACCGCCTTGTATTTCTCATATATAGCGATTAGACGATCAGCCAGATGTGTTGGTATTTTCTTGTTATCGCTTCCGCACTGGAAATTCCGTATTTCTTGGATCTTAACTGACCATAAATCCTCTCCTCCATAATTGTATATTATGGGTTTATAAAGAGGGCTGTTTCTAATAACATTTATTTTACGAAGTTGTTGATGTATAGGGCTGGGAAGTATAGTTGTGCCTCCTACCAGATCTGCGGTCCATGTTACTCCGTCTGGGAAAAGTGATACTTTATTTAAATTAAGATCGATTACTGCCGAATATCTACGAAGAATATCGCAACCGACTAAGATGTCAAATGGTAATCCGGTGGCGATTAAAAATTCCATGTCTAAAGCTATATCACGGCTAACGACACTTAAGGAAACTTGCTTCCTAATGGTTTTATTCTGGCGGCCAGTTGCACCTACCAACACAATGTTGTTGACTGGTAACATTGGCAAAGTTTTTCTACATGTACGTTGTATCCTCTCCAACTCATTGGAGTTTATTATTGAAATATTAGCTCCTGTGTCTATCATTATTTTAGCGGGAACTCCTTCCACCTCCGCTGTTATATAAATTATCTCATTATTACTGTTGCTGAGACTCTTCTCGTTCTCTTCCAAAAGTTCATTCGTATGTCTTTCAGATAATGGTTACTTATGATAGTAATATTCTTATTATTGTTTGCTTGTTGCAAATCATCCTTTTCTAACCCAGGAAGTATAAGCAGTAACGGGTCATCGTTGTTGATTACTGCCTCCTCTCGTTTAAAGTATTTTGGTCAGTGTTTATGTTATTATTGACCGAGGCATCGTTCGGGAAACTCTGGTTTGTCTCCTGACGTTCTGTACCCTGGTTGATGTTTAACGCCCTGTTCGGTTGTCTGCCAAGATCTTCCAGGCTGGTACTTCGTCTTTCTTGTTCGTATCTTGGGCCGTCTCGTTCCGCACTCCTCCATCTTCGGTCGGCGCCGTGGAAGCTGCTCCTCCTCGGTTGATAATATCTCCTGGGTCCGGGATCTTCTGCTCTTATAAAATTTACCCTAGGGCGCGACACTCGGTTATTACTATTGCTATTATTGTTATTACTAAAATTATTATTATAGTAATTTCGGTTAGGTGGGTAAGGCCTGTCACCATTATTGTTGGGATATGGATTTCTCTGACTGTATGGGACATTATTATTTTGTTGATAAAAATTGTTTCTATTATTTGGGTAGGGGTTGTTATTCCTCACGCCGTTAAAATTACCGTTAAACTGGTTATTACGCGGTTGGTTGTTGGGGCCGTCGTAATTATTGGGCTGGTTCCGGTTACTGGTATGGTTATTGCCGTTATTGGGGTAGGTAGTCGGCCTTGCTTCTGGTCTCTCATTTCTCTTCCTGCTCTGCCGATAATACTCCTCGTTCTCGTATCCCTCTAGTAACTCGGTCATTCCCTGGATCGTCTTGATCTGACTACCTCTCCGGGCCCTGATAATGTCCTCATCATAGTGATACGATATCTTGTTCACTAAACATTCTTCTGGGATTGCTGGCTCAAGGTGTTTTGCCATACACACCTTCCCCAAGAAATATGCCGTCATACTGCTACCTAATTGTGACCTGTATCTTCCATTACAAATATTGTCACGGATCAAGTTCTGGGTGGTCTCAGACCAGTATTTTGTCTTAAACATTTTCCGGAACTGTTGGTAGTCGGAAATTTCACTCCGGTTGGCCATCCACCAATTATCTGTTATGTCTCGGAAAGACTCGTCGAATATCTCCCTGCTATGGCTCCATTGGGTAATTTTATGCTTGGTCAAATATTCTTCTACCCTAGCCAGGAACTCCATCGGCTTGCGTTTGTATTGCCGGAAGTTGAGCCACTCTCGGCTTTCGTTGACAGGCAATCCGGTGAAATGAGTCGGTCTGTTCCTTATTGCTTCCATTTCCTCTCGGCTTTGTCGCACCTGTCCGGTGATACTGGCCATGGTCTCTTGTATATCATTACATCGTTCTGTGACCTGGTTGCGTACTTTTCCGAATTCTTCTTGATCTTCCTTCCTCTGTTCTTCTACCTTCCTACGACTATGTTCTTCAATATTTGTGAACTTGATGTTCACCACTTCTTTAAACTCATGCACCTCCTTTTCGGTCTGGTTGCACTTTCCATCAATCTCTCGAATCTGTCGATTGACCATTATGTTTTCTTCTTCCATCTTCTTATTCATCGCTTTCTTGTTAACATTGATTTCTTTATTCAGTTCTTCTCGCAACAATTCCATCCTTTCGTCCAGTTTGTCCAAATTCTCCTGATTTACCTCCCTTAACTCTTCTCTTAGAATTTGATTGTCCTCTCTCAATTCTTCCAATTTCTCACCCATCTTCTCTTCCAACTTCTTGTTATCTTCTTTCAACTCTTCCTTCAATTGTCGGTTGTTCTTCTCTATCTTCTTCCTGGTTTCATCTATTTTCTGATTGGTGTTTCCAATTTTATTAATCAATTCTTCTTTAGTCGACTTGAATTCTTCCTTGAACGATTGGTTGTCTTCCTTCAATTCTTCTAACTTCTTCCCCCATCTCTTCTTCCATCTTCTTGCTGTTTTCTTCCATCTTCTTGCTATTTTCTTCCATCTTCTCTTCCATCTTCTTGTTGTCTTCCTTCAATTCTTCCATGTTCTTGTTCATCCCAGTCAACTCTTCTTTTGTGGATTGGTTATCCTTCTTTAATTCTTCCAGCTTCTAGTTTGTCGTTTCGATTTTATTTCCCAGATCTTCTTTTAAAGACTGGCTATCACTTCCCATTTTCTTACTATTCTCGTCCATTTTCTTGTCCATTCCTTCCATCTTTTTACTTAACGATTCGTTGTCTTTTTTCCTATTCTCTTCCATTTGTTCCATCATTGCTCTGATCATCTCTTGTATACCCCCATCCTCCGTTCGTGTCGGCTTTTCCAATGATTCCTTCCGGACATTGATTTCCCTTGTCTGAGTAGGCATTTCGGGTTGTTCCTCTGGTTGTACCGGTCGTTTGGTCAACACCGGTGGCAATAAACTTTCCACCTCTACTGGTGTCGCCTCCTTGTTGTCCATGTCAACTTCTATTTCTTTCTCGGCCTCCGCCGCCCGTTTCTTAGATGTTGCACGTCGTTGCATTTTCCCTTGAATTTATCTGGCTTTGTAGCTGTTGCCTAGCTCCAACTAGTGATTGGGCAGAATGTATTGGCCTTACAATCGACTAATTAAAGCCCCTAAAGTTGTGCGCCAATTTGTAATAAAATAAGTAAAAGATGTGTGTTGATGATAAGATATTGTGAAGTATGAGACTCCGATGTAATCAAGCCCCACTGTTTGGGCTAGCCAATTTGTAATAAAATAAGTAAATTGCAATGTAATATGTTTAATTGGTGTGCAATTGGTGTGGCTCTCGACGTCTTACTGGCCCGAAACACCTCCCCAAGCCTCCCAGCTGGTCGAGTCTCAATGGCAGCAAGACCGGTCGAGCAGCGTAACGTTGATGAAGAAATACATGTTCAGCTTCACCGAAAGTTCCAAAACAAAAATCATTGTTTTGAAGAAAATTTAAAAAAAAATCATGTTTATAAAAAAAATAATTAAAAAAAAATGTTTAATTCCATTAACCAATCAATTATAATCAATTAATTAATATAGGGCTGTGAAGTCTTAAAAAGTGTAATGTTCTTCTGAAAATTTTTATTAAAGTTTTGGTATATTTTAAATAAACTATCACCACTCATAAGATTGTCTTCAAACCAATCGACACCTGTCCACCCTTCTATCCTTTAGGCTATCTTCACCCATAGGTGGTAAAGTTCTGATAGACTACTAATTATAATTATATTAGTGACAACTAGTAACATTTATGAAATGAAGAACCATTCAGTGTTGAAGAATATTAATGTTTTATCAATTAATAGCAATTTGACTCTTATCGATTATTATCGACTCTCAGGATATCGAAAAAGTTACAAAGTATATTATATAAAAATTATACAGGGTTCTTTAAACAGCCAATCACCATCAAAGTCAGAGAAATCGGGCCAATATTCAAAAAGTATAACGTTACAACAAATTAATAATTATTACCAAACACAGACATTGAATAACAATTTGAAAATAAAACAATTGCTCTCACCGACAGCTGGGTTGAACTAGGAGGCGTTGCCCTGGCGATGACGACCAATATTGCAAATGGCTGCCGTGAAGTCAGCAAAATGTCACCCGTATATTCGACGTTCCAAACAAAAGATTTTCCTGTAGTATTCCTGTTCTGGCGTCTGCGAATCTCCCGTTAAACGTTGTGTAGTGCCCAGTGTACTGTTTATGGGTTATACCTAGTGTATCCGTGCAATTATCAGTTCAAACACTTTCCCCGATTCCGTCACTAATCTGGGTCAATGCACCATACAGCTCTCCAGCGTTTTGTGGTGTTTTTCGGAGTAGATATGCACTGTTCTGTGTTATGGAGTGTCTCCCGATTGTTTCTGCTATAATATGAGAGTTCCAGAAGTATTTTACAAGTCACTCGCGATTTCACAACAACGCACTATACACTCGCTTTATATGACTACTATAAGTCAGGTTAGGCACGCCACAAAACGTCCGTCATGTTAACCGTTCAAATACCAATAATTAACTAACTGTTTCCTCCAGTTTCAATTAAACTCTTAGCCAATATAATATTATGCTTATATCTGTCACGCTACAACGTACACAGTAACATCGCTTGTAATCGCCCGACAATAACTGAACTGAGCGTCGCTGAGTAATTGTATTTATATCCCGCCCAAAATCTAGACGATTCCACATACTACGTATTACCTCTAAACTACGACGTAATTGATTGCGGCCTTGACACAGTGCGAGCGGCCGCGTGAATTCTGGGACAGGCTAGCAAATGCGTCGAGAAGCATGTACACCACACGCATTACATTCCGGATCCCTCTGGAACATTCGATAAACACGTAGATTGTTCTGTGATGTCGTAACAATATTGTTCTAGCACGCGTATAGCTGTATCATATAGCTCGCTTTATTTTAAAGAAAGTTTTTCATTCAGAAGCTGATCACCCTAAGTTTTGGAAGCTCTGTATATTTCAAACTCTTCCAGTGCGTCCATGAGCTTGGTATTTTTGCATAAATGCAGAGGTTTTAAACTGTTTTGAAAACTGGAATAATTATGGTTATGATTTAGGAAAATGTAAGGCAAAGTTCGATTTAATGTTCCTAATGTCACACTTAGGCAGATGTTCCTTGTACCTATACAAGACTTTTTTTGCCTGTCTGTCCAATATAAAAACTATTACAGTCTTCGCACTCTATTTTGTACACCCCCGAACGGCTTTCTACTGGTCTGCTGGACCTCAGTCTCAAAGTTTGTAAAATGCAGTTATTTTCTTTAAAAGAAACTGTGTAGTCATACGTTTTGAAAACGTCATTTATAGCACTGGGTAAAAATTAGTATATTCTACTGATATATATTTATGATCTCTATTACGTGTTTAATTCTTATTTCTATGTAAGTTCTTACATAGTATTTTAGGTATAAATTATTTAAAAAGTTGTACGGTACATCTTTACACAAACCCACTTACACAAAGGGTCGAAAATTAGACACACTTGAACAACTCGGTGGGGTCGGGGCAGTGTATGACCAAGGCTGAAATTGGAAAGTGCCATGAAAACGGTTTAACAAAGTTGTGCTTGGATAATTTTATTATAAATTGTAAACTATACTTACAAAACCGTCTTCGTTCTAAAGCTTTGTACCGTATCGTATACAATTTATAATTATCCAGTAACTATACTTCATTTTGTTCCAAACAGTAGAACACACAACTTTGTTAAATAATTTTCCTGGGAATGTACTTCATAGGCTTGCACGGTCGGAGTCAATGTTGGTAAAATTCCTTCCCGGGCTGTTTGGCCGTGGTCCATTGTTTTCTACAAAAACAGACGTTTCGGCAGTGTCATCGCATCTCCAGTGTAAAATCGAGTTATGCTAACGTGAGGTGGTATACGTTAGTGACGTTAGCTTAACTCGATTTTACACTGAAGATGACAGTCGATGACACTGCCGAAACGTCTGTTTTTGTCGAAAACAATAGACCACGGCCAAACAGCCCGGGAAGAAATTTTAACAACGTTTCTCTAGGACTTTCCAACTGCCCCCTTGTTCACACCCTAGTCCTCCCCCTACTAATATATATTTCAAAAGGCTCAGTTCAAATTTAATTTCTGAAACGTCTGTAACTAGTACAACAATTGTTAGGAAAATAAAAAGCATTTGTAGAAATATACCAAGTCTTTATTTATTAAATTGAACTGTTGTTATATGTACAGCTATCATAACTAATAAAAAAACATGTTCAAGAGAACTAAAGACATTGACAATTACACAGTGATCGATTGTAGAGACAATTAGAATGTGGAACCCATTGGAATGTTGCAATTTTAGTAGATAAGAATTGGACATCAAAGATAGAAAGCTCCCGTGTGGAGTTGCAAGTCTCCCATCGGGCGCCTCCCCAGGTGGCGGATAGGGGTATGCTCACCATGACACACAACCGTGTGGAGTTGCTAGTCTCCCATCGGGCGCCTCCCCAGGTGGCGGATAGGGGTATGCTCACCATGACACACAACCGTGTGGATTTGCTAGTCTCCCATCGGGCGCCTCCCCAAGTGGCGGATAGGGGTATGCTCACCATGACACACAACCGTGTGGATTTGCTAGTCTCCCATCGGGCGCCTCCCCAAGTGGCGGATAGGGGTATGCTCACCATGACACACAACCATGTGGAGTTGCTAGTCTCCCATCGGGCGCCTCCCCTGGTGGCGGATAGGGGTATGCTCACCATGACACACAACCGTGTGGATTTGCTAGTCTCCCATCGGGCGCCTCCCCAAGTGGCGGATAGGGGTATGCTCACCATGACACACAACCGTGTGGAGTTGCTAGTCTCCCATCGGGCGCCTCCCCAAGTGGCGGATAGGGGTATGCTCACCATGACACACAACCGTGTGGATTTGCTAGTCTCCCATCGGGCGCCTCCCCAAGTGGCGGATAGGGGTATGCTCACCATGACACACAACCGTGTGCAGCTGTTTTGAACACAAAATAATTGGTCCGAAAAGAACGCGTAAAAGCTACGCATGGGCAATGAGATCTTTTGACACAGCGCAACCAGACATCCCCCCATCATGTCTAGTTATTTTAGCTGTACACGCTTCATAACTATTCTGATGAATCGGTCCTCGGTAATTCTCTCCACATGTGCGTACCATTCGTCGTAGTCTGCGCTTCAAGGATTAGGCGCCTGCGTGTCCCGACTTCACACTTCATTCCATTTTGTACATGATCTTCGCCAAAACGACCTGCGATCTTGGGTATATCATACGTATATGTAGCTTTCTATCTATTTCATTTAGTTCACCTCTTGTTTTCGGGAAATCAGTTTTGTTGATGTTGGTAACAGTTTTCTTAAGGTTTTTGTAAAACGTTATGGATTCTTCTTTCTTGCGTTCTTCGGGAGCATAAAAACAGATAACAGCCAGATGGGCTCTGAACTTAGCTGTCACTGTTCTGTCATTTACATGCGAGTAACTTTCTATCTGTTATTATTATTCCAGCTGTACAATGTTTACACATTTTCCGGAACCAAAGATTACAGAAGTGATTGAATTTTCATCTACCTTTAGTGAAATCATCCGGTTGCAATCTATTTGGTGTTTTAACATTTTCTTTACAAATCACCTTTACACCTCATTTCCTGTACTGTTTCCCCTGCCTCCAATACGATCTGCGCCAACCGTTTCATGGCTTACAACTTCATCTGAAAAGAGAAGGAGATGGCATCCTAAAAGAATATGGCGCGACCTTTTGGTAAAGACAGATCCTGGATCTCTCAGGAAAGTAGAAGGAGTAAATGTAAGTTTGATTTACTAAGTTTAAAACAAATTTTGGAAAGTCATTGTACGGTATCTTATGATGGTAGAGTGTTTCCTGAGCCGCTGCCTCATAAAAGCTGACAAATAGAAGTGCAGAATATAAAAACCTAAACTGTTTCCAGTAAAACGTATCTTGAAAGGCAACAAAGAGAAACAGTTTCTTTTATGTTACAGCTACATGCAGAGTGGCAACGTGAAAAGGGGATAACTTGAGGGTGTAAACAGACGCGTTTAATGGGCGCAGATGATGAGCTGCTTTATAACAGTGACAGAGATACTGAAACAAATTGTGGGGTATTCAATACGATTGTAAAACCCAGCGTTTCGCTTAAGTAAATACACGTATATGTAAACATAGAGTTATGATCAGTGTCGATATATACGACTACGTTCCATTTATATTACAAGCTCAAGTCGTTATCGTGAAATTTTCAAACTTTTTTTTTTCAAATTTAACATTTGACATTTGCTCAACTTATCTTTCTCGCTTGTGTCTGATTAACAGTTCAGTATCAGGTGTGTACTCGATCAGTTTCAATTCCATACAAGATATTACTGTAAGATATTATACATTTGAGTTTATAATTTTTTTTTTCAATTTGTTGCTGATTTGTGATCTGTTTGACTAACCGAACATTAAACAAATTGTCTGACATAACACATACATGATTATGAAGAGCTGACCATTGACAGCTCTTCTTGTTTTTGTTAACAGATTAAACAGGTAGACAAATTACAAGACTAAATGGCAAAACATGTAAACAAATGAACAAAAGTCACTTCCACTTGCTGCTGGCAATAAGTTCGATCTGTTAAACACTGCGTTTATAAGCCAGATATACTAGCTGACATTAACACTTGATGTTGACACGAATAAAAAACATACAGATATTACAGAACAGATATCACAGACATTAAAATACAGATAATACAGAGAATATATTATTAGTTAAACCTGAATGGTAAGTCTAACAGTTTGTGCCCTTTTAGTCTACAAATATCTTCACTATTATCTAACAAATTAATTGCTATGGGATTTGGATGCTTTTCTAATTTGAAGTTATAATTGTCTGTACTATTTAGATTTAACAAATCCATATTCTGATAAATACATGTATACTGAGTTCTATATATTGTATGTATGTCACAAACCTTGTACGAATACAGCGAATTACTGTCCCCCCTCTGTAACTAATCATCATCATTATTGGCTCGACAGCCCTTTGTGGGCCCTGGCCTTCATCATAAGATATCATCATTCTTTCTATTCATAGCCATATTCTTCCAGTTTATAATTTCAAAAGTACTGATGTCCTGACTCGCGCCGTCTATTCATCTCGGTTTTGGCATTCCAACTTTCTTTTTACCTTACGGCTTTGCATTAAATATCTTCTTATTAAAACTCTGCTTTCACCAGCACGCATAATATGTACAGCCCATTCTAATCTTTTTAATTTAATAAAGGTGACCACGTCAGCCTCAACATACAAATTATAGAGCTCTAAATTATATATTTTCCTCCAGAACACCCTCTTCCACTAGACTAAAACTTTGCCTGAGGATCCTCCTTTAAAATGTATTTTGTTGCCTCTCATCTGATCTACATGTCTCTGATGCATAAGTCAGTACTGGGCAAACTAGGATCTTATACATCAATACCTTGATCTTCCTATGATCAAAACCTAACTTTTGATGATTGAATATTGTTGTGGACGTCGAAAAGAAGAGAACAGTACCTGTCCCGTTGTTCTAGTGCTACCCGTAGGCTTTATAAGATCGAAAGCAATTTTATCACCTGATTTTCGATTACCATTTTATACGAGGCCCTCTGGTTCATAGCACGTGAGACAATCCTAACTATTGACGATTGAATATTGTAGGGGATGTCGAAACGAAGAGAACAGTACCTATCCTGTGGTTGTAGGGCTACCCGTAGGCTTTCTATGCTCGAAAGCATTTTTTTCACCGGATTTTCGACATCCAAGTTATACGGGAGCCCCTGGTTCATAGAACATGGGACAAACATAATTTATGACGATTTAATATTGTAGGGGAGGTTGAAACGAAGAGAACAGTACATTTTTTGTTGTTATGGGTCTATCCTTAGACGTTTTATTCTCAAAAGCAGGTTTTTCACCGGATCTTTGATGTCCCATTTATACGAGGGTCTCTGGTTCATAGCAAATGGGACAAACCTAACTTTTGACGATTGACTACTGTAGGAGAGATTGAATCGTAGAGAACAGTACATTTTCTGTGGAACTAGGTTTATCCGTAGGCTTTTTATGTCGGAGGAATTTTTATCACCGGATTTAATAAACTGAGACTTTAGATATTGTTCTAAGGTTTTCACCGCCGGTGTCAGTTGTATTAAAAGTGTGTGCCGGGCTGTTTGGCCCTGGTCTATGGTTTACAGACAAACCAAACTTTTCGACTGCACCAATGGCTGCCAACATCAGCAGAATTCGAGGAGTTCGAGTCTACCTGAAAGCGAGTTGTTAAACGTCAGGCCCACAGTACTGTGGTAAAGGCTGACGTTTAACATACCGCGTTAAGGTAGACTCGAATTCCTCGAATTCCACTGATGATGGCAGCCAGTGGTGCTGTCGGAACGTTTGGTTTGTCTGTAAACCATGAATCACGGCCAAACAGCCCGGTACACACTTCTAATGAGACTTTAGATGTTTTCTGTGGTCCTGCTCACACCCATTTTCTGACAAAATACGCTTACGGACTTTTCTAAATTTTTAGGGCTACACAACAGCCTTTTCTTGTCACTGGCACATAGGCCTACTTTGTTTTCCCTGATTGATCTGCAGATGAGCTTTCTCCAATCCTATAACTAATCACGTTAATTTGACTAAAAACTGTGCGCGCGGTGCAGGAGCAAGTACTACGGCATCATCCAGAGACTGTAACCACAATTTTCTCAACGCTTAATCACCGTAATTACGCACAGCTGTACGGACGTGATTTCTTGGGAAAACATCACGCGTCAAATTAACGTCTCCCTGGCGTTACCAATAATTTCATTGTGACGTAAGTCGAGCTCCTTACAGCCTTACGCAGAATTCATCCTTTTGTATCTCTAAAGCTACGCACCCGAATGTAATTACTTGACTAATTTCACATTGCAGCATTTTAAATTATTATAGAGAAACTGGAATATTACTTCCCTGCAAGTTTTAAAGTTGTGTCGCACAAGTATAATTTGTCAGGTGTCATACGTCTACTCCGACCGCCTCCGTCGTTTATTTTTGCTTGACATTTCGATCCCTAGAACCTGGGATCGCACTCAAAAGATAAAAAAAACATAAAACAACTAACAATAAAAAATTATACAACAAATATTGGCAAAATATAAAGAAATACGATTTAAAATCTTATTTTTTTTATTTAACTTCATTGCAACTAGTTACAAACTACCAAACAATTTTATTCTAATGCATAAGTTAACAGTGTGTAGGATAAGCTGCCACTGGAGCATTCCTCAGTACAGTTACACTTTGTTCATGTGCTGAGAATTACTATACATATTTAGTTCACTAGTTCAATGTCTCTATAATCGCCGAACGAGTCCAGCATTATCAAGCACTTGTAGCACTTCATTGTTCACGTGTTCATGAAATCTTCTTTCATATTTACGTTTAATCTCGTCAGCAACCGTAGGCATTTTCAGCTCCCGATGGATTTCATCATTTCTTATGTACCATGGTGCATCAGCAATTCTGCGAAGAACCTTATTTTGGAAAGTCTGAATTATTTTAATATTATATTTCTTAGTACAACCCCAAATCTGTACACCGTACACCCAAACTGGTTTCAAGACTAGTTTAAAATCTTATGATAATAATATAACTCTTACAGTCATCAGGAAAAACATATAAGAATAAACTACAAAATAATGTAAAATAAAATATACATTTCTTACCTCTGAGTGGCGGTTCAAAGTACGGCTGAACATCCGTCTTCTTTTATATCGCCGCCTATCAGCCTAAGATCACGCCCACATAACAAAAATTCGTATTGTTACACAATTACGGGGCGTTCCCGAACAATGGAGAGTGTCGTTCTACACGTTTCTCGGCTAGCCCAGCAGACTTCCGTTCTCAGTCAGTTGCGACGGAACAACTGTTTCTACCTGTTACTACGCAGTCAATTTTACCCCACACTTTCACGTACTGACCGAATCTGTCATTTAGGAACGTTCCTATTCTTAAC
This sequence comes from Magicicada septendecula, assembly GCA_034769895.1. NCBI lineage: Eukaryota > Metazoa > Arthropoda > Insecta > Hemiptera > Cicadidae > Magicicada > Magicicada septendecula. The sequence goes on along the minus strand of CM068375.1, from coordinate 58,198,431 downwards.
CAATGAGATTTCTATTCTGCGACTTTTCATTTGTGAGAGTACCCTCTTCCTTCCAATATTTTTATTAGGTTAGGTTAGGTTAGGTTGGGTTAGGTTATGCTAGAATTAGAATAGACTTGGCTAGAATTAAAATTATCATAGGAATTAGGCTAGGCTTGGAATAGAATTATAATGGTAATTTCTCTATTATCATAATAACATGCAAATGCACTTGATCGCAATTGACCGGATTCAAATTTCCACCACGGTCACACCTGACTGGATTTTATACGATTGGGTCGCAATTGACCACGGTCCGCAGGTTTCTGCCAAAGGCCGCACTCAAATATCCTCTAGAGTTATCGAGTGCTTGTTAAAGACGCATCTTATGTAAGATCAATAGTCTGAAACCTTGCAGCCTGTAAATGGCAACAGCTGCTGCTTAGTTAGTCATTTTACGTTTGGGGGAGTTGCCAAGTGCGTCTCAAGTGGGGTTATTAGTGAAAAGTGATTATTGTGCGGAACTCTACTACTTGACATTATTATCGCGTGTGGACAAATTTAACTTGAATTATTATACGTTTATAATCTGTTGAATAACTTGTTAATTACAAACTGTTATTTGTGATTAATTAAAACTGGTGATTAGTGACTTCACTGGAGTCTGTATTTTGTTTCCACTGTACCATACGACGATCAGTGTGACCGTCGTATCGACGATCAGTGTGATTCTAGTTTCGTATTTCTCTATGTTGTTTGTGTTCTGTGCTTGAAAATCTCGTCTTTATCAGAATTAAATATTGCGCTTTCTAAATAATCCTTCTTTGTTAGCCCTGGCATCCAACACCAATTTTCTCCAACGCCTCCTATCCGCTACCCCCTCACACCTGTTCCTCTGAGATCCTCCAGCACATCATCCAACCATCTTATCCTTAAGCCCCATTAGCTCCCTCTTTCTGCTTTTACACACGTATTATTTATTATTTGGTATTCTGCCCTAAGGCAGGTCTTCAAATGGTAAAAGCTCTCCAAGCTGTCCATCTCATGCCAGTCTTTTCGTTTCTTCGTAACACCCTCTGATTTTAATGCTATCTATTAACTTCATTCTTCTACGCCATCTTCTTTTTCTCCTTCTTTTTTCTCCCTCCATGATAGTTGTAAGCAAGCAGTCTCCTCTTAAACAATGACATAACCAATTCCTTTTCCTATTTTCTATTACAATCAGGATTCTTCTCTCTTTTCCTATTCTTCTTAAAACTTAATTATTCCTTACTTTATCAACCCACCTCACTTTTTCCATTGCTAGCCAAACTCACATCTCAAATTCTTCTAATCTTTTCTCGTCCTCCTTCCTCAGTGTCCATGCCTCTGCACCATATGAAGCAACGCTCCACAAATAACATTTGGCCAACCTTTTTCTTAAATTCTTATTAATTTTGCCACACAGCAGTCTTTTCTTCCCATTAAATTCCTCTTTCCCTATAGTAATTCTTGCTCTAATTTCACGAGTGTAGGACACATCTTCACTTATCAAGCTTCCATTTACACACCTGTGCAATCAGAATTTTCTCGAGCATACCCTAATCATCCATCCGTTCTATATGACCTACCCATTATATTCGTTGAGCCTTTATGAATCTCACGATGTACTCATGCTTCAATAGCTCATCTGGCTCCTGGTTATTTCTTAATCCCCAATCATCATCATCCTTAACCGGGCTATAAACACGTCGAACAATCTTTCTTTCAAACAAAGAGTTTTGTTGTTGTTGTTCCTCTCTTGCTAATGTCTATTTATCACCTCTAAAAAATATAACCGGTCTAATAAGTGTCATAAAGTTTTATTTTTGTAACTAATGAGTTTGCTTGTCAATACCCTACTATTAGCGTAGCTTGCCATATTTTCTATTTGTATCCTGCCTTGTGTTATCATGTTTTTGCACCCTTCATTTTCTATCGTGTTACTCATGTATCTGAACTAATTAACTCCTTCGAATAAATTACTTTTTATACATAGATTACATAGTTTCCTTTTTCCTTCTGATGCAGAAATTAGCAGGTATTTTGTTATGCTAATATTTACATTCGATCTTAGTTCAGAGGAATGTTTTTATTTAGCTCCTTGCAAACCTGAACCAGCCGTTTTCTTGATATAGCTACTATCAAAATTTCGTCATACTAAATAATTAATTTGAGATAACTAAACCCAAGTTAGCCTAATTCCCAAATAAAAGAATAGACAGAAAAATACCAGGAAAGGACAAAACTGGAAAGATATTTCGAACAGTGCAAAAGCGTGCACCAAGAGAAATGTGAACAAATGAGACTAATCCCCTGGAAAAAGTGGGATATGAAAGGGTTTTTGTTAAGAGGACATAACTTCAAAAGTAGGATAAAAATATATTGTATGTTGTATTGTATTGAACATAAAAACCTGAAGAATAAATTAAGGAAAGATAGACTATTTAACTTTTTTATAAAACTATAAAATGTTTATAAATTTAATGTTTATTTTTTCATAAAACTATATTCCAAGTGTATTGTATATCAGTGAAACATGAACACTTACAGGAAGAAATTAAAAAAAGAATCCAAACAGCAGAGATGAAAATGCAAAAGACAATCTCAGGTTGTACAAGGAGAGACAGAATGAGGAATACAGAATAAGGGAAAAATTACAAGTTGACATCTTAAGTGACAAAATTGAAGAGTACATATAGGAATAAATAGGATCAACATTTACAAAGAATGAGCACTGAGAGTATATCAAAGATTATATAGAGATATCGACTGGTGAGACCGCAGATATCCCTCGGAAGATCAAAAAGTGGTGCAGCGATCAGGTCGCAGAAGGATATTAGCCTAATGCTTGGTTAAAAGAGGAACGAAAACGAGAACGAGAACGAGAACGAGAACGAGAACGAGAAGAAGAAGAAGAAGAAGAAGAAGAAGAGTTTTGATTTTCCAACGAGTAAACAACCCAATAAAAATTCAGAGTGGTAACTCGAATAGCACATTTTGAAGAAACCAAAATTGTAACAACGAAGCGTCTACAGAGAAATGGATTGGTCACGTTTCTTAGTCAATCCTCTGGCGTACAATAAGGTAGATCTACTTTCTGGAGGACACGCTGGTGGTAATTTATCAAGATTGTTCACACAATTGAACAGCCCGCAACTCGCTTCGCTACACCATTTCTCGTGTGAAACAGACACACACACACACACACACATTCACTTTTCTTTTCCAGCCAAACATTGTTCAATAACGTGAAGAAAAAGTTTCTTTGTACGCTGTGTTATTTTTCTGTCTTACTTCCAACTGTGACACTACTAAGCAAACGACAATCTGACACGAGAAACTTCATAACGTGTGAACTCAACGATCGCTGTAGCGCTATGTAATATAACGTTAGTCTAGTAAGAACTCAAAACCGAACAAAACTACAAAACACTGTTACAGAGTTTGCTTATGCCGTGGTCTCAAAACAGTGAATTAGTTATGAATACGTAGTAATTAATTTGTTATTCCTCATACGAGGTCTGTAAAATTAAGTAATGAAACTATTACAGTATAACCTTTTACTTACAGCCAAACTATATATACACTCTACCGCCTTCAAAAACAGTTCCCTTGGGAAACCACACTGCGCTTTAGACGGGTTTTCTACTCTTCATAGCAGTGCTGGATCTCAGAAACTGGAAACTCCTTCAACTGGTCGGTTACATTTTTTTTAATGTTGTCTATTGTCCCAAAATGGTATTTTTTCAGATGTTTTTTTTCAATCTCGGGAATATAAAGTAGTCACAGGGACTCAAATCACGTGAATAAGATGGCTGAGGAAAAACAGGGATATTTTTCTTTGCCAAAAACTCATTAACCGAGAGTGCTGTGTGACAAGGTGAATTGTCATGATACAGAATCCAGTTGTTCACGCTAAATTTCGTTTTTCAAAATTTGATAAACTGTAGTGTGGTTAAAATTTAATTGTTCTGCGATGATTCTGACGGTTAATCGATGGCCAGACCTCACCAAGTCCCTGATTCGATCAACAATGTCGTCAGTTCTTGACGTTCATGGTCTTCCAGGGCGTGGATCACCCTTAATTGATTCCCGGCCATCTGAAAATGCCTTAAACCATCTGAAAACCTGTGCTCTTGACTAAGCTTCATCTTCATACGCCTTTGTCAATTTTTGAAAGTTCAGTAGCATTGTGGCCGAGTTTAATACGATACTTGATTCCACAACGTTGTTCGTAATTGATGTCACTCATTTTTATAATGCACAACAAAAATTCACTTCACGAAAAGCTTGTTTACGTTTCACGTAGCAATAATAGACAATAGATATTAATGCTCAATATCAATAATCTGTTTATCTAACCATCTGTGTTAATGAAAACCTTACAGTGTTGCCGTATTGACTGGCACATGATTAGTCTCATTACTTTATTTACAGACCTCGTATATTGTGTTCTGTAACACGTTTTCTTTCATCACCATCTGCATTTTAAGTACTACACTTGCAGACCGTTAGAGTACCAGGGGCGTATTTACGGGCGGCGATTGGATCCACCCAGAGTTCCAAAAAGTTGACAAATTTTGTTAATCTCTTCAATTTTTAGGCTCTTTTGTTATTATTTCCAGCTGTGTACCTAATATAGTAGTAACTATGTATCTTCTAAGGCAGTGGTTCCTAAAGCGGGGTCCGTGGCAATGTTTAAGGGGGTCCGCAGACGCTTTTAATACAAAATGAAATATGCCGTAATTTTTTCCGATTTTGTATGCTCTAAAATCTAAGTTTTAGAATCTTAAAACAATTAGTAGAATTCTTGGATTTCGTTGTCCATGACGTGTCCGTTACTTAACTAAATATAATTAATTCACTACCGACTCGGAACACAACGTTTTTTACCCGTAAAAAACGTTATGTTCCAAGTCGGTAGTGAATTAATTATATTTAATTAGTAGAAGATTACAGTATTTTTGGCGGGTTCAAACTAATTAATTGTAATCGTAAAAGTAATTAAATAACGTATTTAAATCGTGTCGTGTAGCAGATCTGTTTGTCAGCCGAACTGACTAGACCTCTCTGTTACACTACAAGAAGAAGATTGATTTGCAGAACTTTCAACTGACAGTTCATTAAAATTACATTTTTTGCAATTACAGCTAGCTGAATTCTAGTTATAAGCCTATGTAACGACTGACTATCCTGAACTCGCAAAAAAGGTTTGAAGCGTTTAACTGTATTTTCCTCTACTTATCTGTGTGAAAGCGCACCGCATTCTCCCTGCTCACGTACTTGAAGTCAAAGTTAAGAAATAAATTGATGGTGAGAGTTACTTAATATTGAAATTATTAGACATTAAACTCAATATTGCAGAAATAACTGTTCAAAAGCAGTTTCATTGTTCACATTGAACTACGTTTGATATCATTAACAATATAATTTTGCAAGTTAAGACAATTTTGATTTAAATACAGTTTAATTAAAATATAAGAATTTCTATAATATTTACAGTAGGGGGAAAATGACAGTTCAAACTCAGCCCCCAGGGCATATCTGGACCACAGCATCCGCGATCTGGACCGCAGCATCCGCGACTTTTTCGCTGATCTGTGTCCTGGACCCGCAGCATCCCGATGGACCACAGCATCCGTGAATAAATTTTTTTTTATTTTTTTAAATTGATTTTTTTTTATTTTTTTTATTTTTTTTATTAAATTGATTTGGTGGGATGAGGTTCAATGGACCACCAGCATCCGTGAATATACTTTTTTATTTTTTTAAGAAAGCTGATTTGCATATCAGTGGGTGGTGTTGGGTGGGAGGTTGTTTTTTTTTATTTCATATCAGTGGGTGGGGGGTGGTTCCAACTCGATGCATTATAGTGTATATTAAAATATATGATCAGGTGTACCAACCTTTGCATGAGTTCAAATTTGTCGCGTGTTATAATGTATATTAAATCTATATGATCAGATGTACCAACCTCTGTATTATTATTATAGTGTATAGATAATTTATATGAGCAGGTTTGTCAACATTTTCTGTGGCGGGGGGAGGGAAATTCAAATATGTGTTATATTGTGTATGTATAGAGCAGATCTGTCAACATTTTTTTCTCTTCTGTGGTGGGAAATGCAAACTATATGATCATAATTGGTACTCTCTCTCGCTCTCTCACACGTTGTGTATGTCTCTCTCTCTCTCACTCTCTCTTGTTGTCAAACCGTTCTCCTCTCTCTCTCTGTGGTCAGTACCGAACGCATGTATATGAAATTAGAAAGTTTATATTTATTCGACAAATATTAACGTTCTCTCTCTCTCTCTCTCTCTCTCTCTCTCTCTCGCTCTCTCACGCGTTGTGTGTCTCTCTCTCTCTCTCTCTCTCTCTCTCTCTCTCTCTCTCTCTCTCACTCTCACACGTTTCAACTATGCAAGGTTTCATACCCTTTCTCCTGTCTCCCTCTCGTACATTGAGTAGTCGGTGTGATGAATAAATAATTTTAGCTCTCTCTCTCTCTCGTTGTCAAAACGTCGTCTTCATTTTTCAATGTATTAAATAATTAATTAATAGTTTATAATGCAGTCAGTGTGATTGATCCTTGTTAGAAATATATATATTTGGCGTCAATGAACTACTTACCTGTTATGTTGTTACAGATGACAAATCCATACGTTAACGGCTTAGCAATCTGGTACAATACTTCTGTTTTAAGGTTGCAGTTTACACACACACACACATAGGTTCAGTAGTGTATAGCGAAATAAATTAAAATTATACACACACATGAAAACGACGACTGAAATTCATACAAATCTTCTGATGTAACAGTTCACAAAAAAAAAATAAATTAATTAATTGTACACATGTTCAGAGGTGTAGAGTGAAATAAAATAAAGTCATAATTTGTTTAAATAATTAAATATATATTTTAACATTCACAATATAAAATTCATAATTAAATGAATACATTATAAATTGATATTTTTTCGAAAGTTTATATATAATTGTGTGTCGTACTTGTAGGAGAAGCAACCTGCAACATAACAATACAACAACATTAAAATCATGTTAAATATCACACACACACACACACACACACACACACACACACACACACACATACGCATACGCAACGTACACACGTTTGGGTTACACCACACGCGCACGCGCACACACACAGACATACACGCACACACATACATACATACAACGTGCATACGTTTGGCTTGAATCATGTGTAAGACGTTACAATCCTTGAAGTGTTTAATACAAATAATTACATATAGGTTCAGAGGCATATAGTGAAATAAATTAAAAATAGAAATTAATGTCCATTCATCAAACTTTGTAAATTAGAATCTGCACTACATTCAAACACACGCACACACAGTGATAAAAAATTAGTAATGTAGGTTGTTACCTTAACGAGGTACATGCAGAACTAGTGCTGTTACAAAATATATATATAGTAGGAAAGCCTACAGACTACTAGAAATAGTTATCACCTGAAAAAAAAAGAAACCACACATTACGAACTAATATGTATAAACACAAATATCGTTACAATAATAATAATAATAATACATAAACTTACGTTTACTGCCGTCCGAACTGAAGTATGGAGAGGCAATAACTATAGATATCACAGTAAGATTTTTTGTTGTTGTTTTTGTTGTTAACAGATGGTGTAACGGGGAATTTTAGCAGGTGGAGGAGCAGAGTCGTCATCGTCGTCGGTATGTATCCGATAATGACCGTACGCAAGGGTATCACGACCATTGTCTAATATATAGCGCTTATCATCATACGGTGACAACGCTTGCTTATTTACACGCATCGTGTACAACGTATGATGATTGCTACGTAAACACAACGCACTGACAGAAAACGGACAATGATCAGTGAGACACTTGCGATACATATCGTGTCGCAGACTCCTCTTAATAGCAACTCGAGGCATACCTTTACATACACGTTTTTGACACTCTTGGGTGGGATCTTCGTGGGCCACAAGGAACGAATAACATTTCGCTCTGAGACCTACGAATTCTCTAATAGGACGACCACACGTTTCATCCTTGAACAGTCCGACAACCTTTTTGTTCTTAAGGCTATAACAAGGATGAGACGTGGGGTAATCCGAGGTGTCAAAAACGTGCAAGTCCTTCTTCATATCTGCATACAAGTCTGATGTTTGAATATGATACATCAGACTGTCTGTATCAGTCATTAACAATTTAACGTTGTGGCCGTACTTGGCGACAGCATAACGATAATGAAAGTCGTACATTATCGTTTTGCTAACGTCAAGCACCGTGAAGCCGACATACACGGGACGAGAAAGAACAATGGATTTTTTACGGAGTGAAAGCCCCACCAGATCGTTCGTATAACGAATCATACGTTTTAGCCTGGGTGTGGAAACTAGTTTTTGAAGCCGTCGTTCATTCGAGACTAGTTCAAAGTCTATATGTTTCCGTACGTTCTCCAGCGACTTACCGTATACGGCGTTGTTCATCAGTTTGAAAAGGTCTTTTTCAAAGCTGTTGACGGCTGCTTGCCTCTTGCGGGTGTTGAAATCGATAAACGGTTTCAACCAAGCGCTTTGCTTAAAACACAACACCCTATGAGTCGCTTTCAGCTCTAAGCCAAGACTTAAATACAATTTCAAATTTCGATAATGGAGAACGTAATTTTGTTTGTCCTCCAAAGTTGTTAACAACTTCTCTACGGATGACCCTGATTCGTTATACGATGATCTGTATATACTCTCGTGTAAACGTTTGGAAAAGGGAGAAAGGATATCGTGTGTTATGCGCTGACGCACAGGTGCAAGCGGGTAGTCGGAATGCAGGTCGTGTAAGGTATTAGGATAGTGTAGGTCGACTTCAAGTATGTACCCGATGTCAGCATCATCACTCACATTACGTACGTCCAAGGACTCGATTTCGTTACGATCGAGCCATCGGAAGTCTGCGTAAGGAAGTGGTTGCGACATGGCTGCACCGTATAAATTGTTACAGTCCGTATACAGAATGAAGGAGGTCGGTTTCGAAACATCGTACTGATCTGGAATCAAAGGATTGTTAGCGACTGCATGACGGTTGGATATCATCGCGCAGCCTCCGCGGATCCCAGATTCGAGGAACAGATGCAGATTTATTTCTGTCAACAGTTCTAATTCGACCCCGGTCATTTTTAGCATCGCGTTCCAAGCGAGTCCGGGAAGCGAGTAAAAATGACATGGGTCCAAGCAGTAATCGCGTAAGGCCATGTCTCGGAAACTTTCAAAGACATCGGCCAGCAGCATTACGTCTGTCAACAAATACAAATCATGGTAATCTCCAAACGTACGCAGATTGAATGCACTCCACACGTTTTGCGCGTGCTCGTAATCTGCGTCCGAAATAGATGATTCCATCAACCGGTTATCAAAGTGTTCACGAGCGCGTAGACTTGTTTCGTTGAACCGATCAATACTGTCTACGTACTCGTATGGGTATACTCCCTTGCGTACGAGCAGATTGGTCTGTTCATCGAAACCCCGTCTAAGCATTTCCTCTCTGAGCAAAGGAAATTGGCTCCCGGACGTGGACAGATTGGTAACGAGTGTGTCCAGAGAGCGATTAAGAAATTGAAAGGAGTCTACGAAACGCAAGGGACCCAGGGAGAACGACACGTAACGCTCACTGGATGTTGCGATGCAGGATACGCGTTCGTCCTTATATTTCCCTAAACCAAGCATTAAATGGTGACAGTCGTAGCCACGAAGGTTGTGAAAGAAGACGGGGATATGACGAGGCATCTTGTAACTCAGATTACAGCTATTATGGGCTGCTCCCAAGAATTTCCCCGTAAAATGGCAATGATTGCGTACCTTGTCATCGTCTGTCAAAGGGCGCTCACACAAATGACAAACGGTGGCGTTAGTGAACGCAACATTGTCATCATCGGACATAATTAATTGTACGTTATGTCGTACCACCTTCATCATATCCTCGGCGTCTTTCATCAACCACGAGAAGAACGTGTCTACAACGTTTTCACCCCGATAAACTTTAGCCTCTCTCCAAAGGCTGTGCGTATGATCGACGATAGCATAGGAGAAACCTGACGGAATATGCATCGCTTCGTATGATGTGGGCGATACAGGAGGAGAAGTTAGTTTCTGACGGGCACCGCTGCTATCGACAGAGTAGAATTCACCTAACCCGTGCACTGTCGTCGGGACGTTGTTACCAGGTGAACACGATTGAAGCGGAGTGATGAGGGACTCGAAGTCGGCGTAGACGGTGAAGGGTACTTTAAGACAGTGCGCGTAATTTTTAAAGGACATAAACTTCTCCTCCTCCGTGGGCATTTTGGTTTTCTGCTCGCCGTAAGGTGTGCAGTAGGGGAGATGATCGGACAGACCATGTTCTGTGGTGAAACGATGCAGGCAGTAGTCACAGTAAAATGATTGACCGTCGTGTTTTGTTAGGGATGATAACAATCTACTCATGTTACTGATAAGACAGTAATGTTTTCGGCTATTCGTATCGGTCAGAAGCAAAAGATTAATGTGATGCGACCTGTCCTTATTCGGGGTAATTCTCAGAGGGTAAACCTCATTTTTTGATTCATTTTTGATATTGTCTTCTATATCATAGCCGAAAACGTTTATAGAAATGTTAGGATTCTGTGCTTCAAATTTGGAAATGGACTTTAACGAAACAGGGTACTCGATACCGGACATATTTAATGTGTTTTTGAAGGGGGCGTATTTTGAAGCACGGTCTGTATTACGTTCTTGAGGGTGTATGTGGGCTAGAACAGACCACAGAAAACACATTTCATCCTGGGGGTTCTTGATGTTGACTACTGCCCTGGTGTGTGAGAGTTTTCGCGGGGTTGGAAGGTAGGAGGACGCTGCTAGAGGCTGGTACCGTCCAACAACCAGTTCCAGCTTCAGTACAGCATCCACCGACCATCCGCTCCGGTCACGGGTAAAATTAGATATGCTATTGAAGATTTTATCGTAGGATTCATCGAGTAGACAATTCAACTCGTCGCTGTCGTCCGCGAGCAACGTGCGACAACGTCCGTGGAAGACGGCGTCTTTCGTTACCTCTTTCTCCTCACCACTGTCACCATCTACCACGGTTTTGGTAAAACGTATCCTGCACGCAATATGCCACTTGATATTGCGTAAACGTGTCTGCTCTGTCTGAATATCCTCAAGCAATAAAGGACGTGCCTCAGTCATTACGAATACTACGTCATGATCCGACGCGTTGACGTTCACTGGAATGTAGTCGAAGGTTGTGATGCACCCTCGGACACTACTGTTCCTCTCGATATAAAACCGAGTCACAACTGAAACAATAGAAACATGAGTATTAGTAATCAATAGGAATGATAAATAACGTGTACACACAAATTCATGTTTGTAGTAAATAAATAACACTCGTCGGGGTAATATGTCAGTTTATTACAAACCGTGAAGATGTCGGCTACTCCTGATTTTAGTATTGAATGTGAAAGAATAAAATCATTCAAGTATTGGGAAGTGACGTTTATCAGCTCCGACGAGTTAGCGTTTGCGGGGTTCTACTTCTACCCTAGAAATTTCGATGTTTGTGGGCATAGTATGTCATTCGTAGACGATAGAGTTAAATGCTTTTGTTGTGGAATTGAATTAGTTGATTGGAAAGAAGGTGACAAACCTATGTAAGGAACATGAAAAATTTTCATCTACATGTCAATTTCTAAACGATGTTAAGAGTGAGACTTTTCATACACACACCAATAGACATAGTATGACTCAAACGTTAATTCGCATCAGCAAGTTTGCACACTACATAATTACAAAAATAATTTCTTAACTGTGAACTTTTTACCTTGTTCAGTCTGCTCCTCCCCACGTTCCTGCTGAAGGTTAGCCATGATCTTCAAGAGAAAGAGAGAATGAATGAATACTGAAAAACAAAAGGTACTGTTATAACGCTGGTATTATGTTAGTGTATCTTAAACGATTTATATATATCAATTTGTAGCGCATGAACGTGTGATAAGTAAGACGTTGTTGCAAGTGAGTGGCGAGGTGTGTGTGTGTGTGTGTGTGTGCGCGCGTGTGTGTGTGTGTGTGTGTGTGTGTGTGTGTGTGTGTGTGTGTGTGTGTGTGTGTGTGTGTGTGTGTGTGTGTGTGTGTGTGTGTGTGTGTGTGTGTGTGTGTGTGTGTGTGTGTGTGTGTGTGTGTGTGTGTGTGTGTGTGTGTGTGTGTGTGTGTGTGTGTGTGTGTGTGTGTGTGTGTGTGTGTGTGCAACTGTACTAAAAAGCTGTTATGCGCATGCGCAAATAATTCAAATGCATTTACGTAGATGACTGAAAAAGAGATGATTTACATAATACATGTACGCCAATAAATATGCTTAGAATGAAAATATTTGTTATGATTTTAGTAACATATAACAGCGTCTTACATACCACTCGAATCTATATATACTGTTCTGTTTCAGATAATAATAATAATTTGATCACACACACACATACATGTATTAAATCAATAAATAATGCACTTGATAAATTATGCTTACCAAACTAACGAATGTTGACTACACACACAGGAACTTGTGTATACTGAAACGTACAATAATTCAAGCAGTCTTTCAACTATTAAAAAACTGCTGAGATAGATTCATCAACGCACGCAAGCAGTCAGTGTGAATCCGATAAAATTCAGTTATACCTAAAAATATATATATCTTCAATTAGAAGTGTATAAAAGGTACAGTAAGAATATATTTCAGAAAATTGTATTAAATTCAAATATATATCTTCAATTAAAAGTGCGTTAAGAATAAAAGTACGTTAAGAATATATTCAGAAAATTGTAATTTGATCATACGCATACGCTTACACACACACACACGAACACACACACACAGACGCACACAGACGCATACGCAACGTACGCACACACGAACACACACACACAGATGCACACGTACACCTAACGAACGCATACGTTAGCATGGATCATGTTAGGTCCAATTACGTATGATTTTAGTAACATATAACAGTGTCTTACATACCACTCGAATCTATATATACTGTTCTGTTTCAGGTGATAATAATAATTTGATCATACACACACACACACACACACACATACACATACATGTATTAAATCAATAAATAATGCACTTGATAAATTATGCTTACCAAACTAACGAATGTTGACTACACACACACAGGAACTTGTGTATACTGAAACGTACAATAATTCAAGCAGTCTTTCAACTATTAAAAAAAAAACTGCTGAGATAGATTTATCAACGCACGCAAGCAGTCAGTGTGAATCCGATAAAATTCAGTTATACCTAAAAATATATATATCTTCAATTAGAAGTGTATAAAAGGTACAGTAAGAATATATTTCAGAAAATTGTATTAAATTCAAATATATATCTTCAATTAAAAGTGCGTTAAGAATAAAAGTACGTTAAGAATATATTCAGAAAATTGTAATTTGATCATACGCATACGCTTACACACACATGTATTAAATTAAAATATATATATCTTCAATTAGAAGTGTAATATAAAAAATACGGTAAGAATATATTTCATAAATTGTGATTTGAACATACACATACATGTATTAAATAATGTTTTAATGCAAATAATTTTTACGTTTAAATAAAATCTGTACATACAATAAATTATACTCACCAAAACTATTGTATGTTGACTACACACAGGAACTTGTATATACTGCGATTGCACAATAATACAGTCTTCCAACTATTAAAAATGTCGTGATAGATTTATCAGTGCACACAAGCAGGTAATTGAGAAATTATCGCTAAATTTGTTGAGTATATATATTGGTCTCTGGTGGTAGGGGAAAGCCAGTCTTTGTTTTGGAAGTGAATACTAATCCCTAATTACTTCCGGTGGTGATGCAACTAATGAGTGTCATGTGTCATATTAGAAAGTGAAAGGAGGATTTAGCGAATACACACACAATGGTTTATTTCGGTAGAACCATCTGAACATACATGCAATTAGTTGTATAGTAATCAGAAATGTGTGTGAGAGAGAGAGACAATTTAATAGTTTGAATTTTATACCACAAGGTAAACTATATTTTTTTAAGACGGGGGTTGTTTCCGAAAATTATTATTTAAAACTGATAATTGTTTTATTAAAATCTCACGTACGTGCCAAATTAATTGCCGACGGCGACTCTGCTCCCCCTCCTGCTAAAATTCCATCTGTTAAAAACAAAAGAATTCTCACTGTGATATCGTTAGTTATTCTCTCTCCACGCTTCAGTTCGGTCGACAGTAAACGTAAGTTTGTGTATTATTATCATTATTGTAATGATATTTGTGTTTATAAATATTAGTTTGTAATGTGTGGTTTCTTTTTTTTTATAGTATAATGGAAAACGCTGCTGTAATAATTGACTTTCACTGCTTTTATGATGACAACGGCAATTATATAGTAAAGGAGTTGTCGGTTATGGACGTAACACGTTTTGCATGCAGACATTGGATTTTCGCCCCGCCTGCTACAGTCGTTACGAATTCGAAATACACTAGAACCAACTGCTGGTTAACGACAAACTATCATGGGCTAAGATGGGATGAAGGAGAGACACCGTACGACAATCTTGTTTCAGTGTTAACAACGTATACGAACATATATAAATATGTGTTTGTGAAGGGTCTTGAGAAAAAACGTTTTTTAGAATCGAAAATAATTCATTATCATATAATAAATCTTGATGACATTGGTTGCCCAAAAGACGTACCAAAAGACATTCCTGGGGCGTTATGTCTTACACATTGCAATTCTTCTTCTACACTATGTACAAACCATAATGTGCACGCACTTAGAGAGTGGATAATTAATGATTTTTCTGTTATAAAAACATTTTTAATGTAAGTGTCTCATAGCATTGTTAATTTCATTAGGTAAACTTGTATATGGCTGCAGGCGATAACTATTTCTGTCGACTTTCCTAATATATATTATGTAACAGCCATAATTCTGCATGTATGTACATGCAAAGCTTCAGGGGATGAAAAACACCACCTGTTAAAAACAACAACAACAAAAATTCTTGCTGCAGGCGATAACTATTTCTGTCGACTTTCCTAATATATATTATGTAACAGTCATAATTCTGTATGCAAAGCTTCAGAGGATGAAAAACATCACCTGTTAAAAACAACAACAACAAAAATTCTTGCTGCAGGCGATAACTATTTCTGTCGACTTTCCTACCCGCATGAGAACGTGAAATTGTCCGATCTGGCTATAATTAATGATTTTTCTGTTATAGAAACATTTTTAATGTGAGTGTCTCATAGCATTGTTAATTTCGTTAGTAAACTTGTATATGCCTGCAGGTGATAACTATTTCTGTGGACTTTCCTAATATATATATTATGTAACAACCATAATTCTGCATGCATGTACATGCAAAGCTTCAGGGGATGAAAAACACCACCAGTTAAAAACAACAACAACAAAAATTCTTGCTGCAGGCGATAACTATTTCTGTCGAATTTCCTAATATATATTATGTAACAGTCATAATTCTGTATGCAAAGCTTCAGAGGATGAAAAACATCACCTGTTAAAAACAACAACAAAAATTCTTACTGCGATATCTATAGTTATTGCCACTCCATACTTCAGTTTGGACGACCGTAAACGTAAGTTTATGTATTATTATTATTGTAACGATATTAGTTCGTAATGTGTGGTTTCTTTTTTTTCAGACGATAACTATTTCTAGTAGTCTGTGGGCTTGTCTTTCCTAATATATATATATTTTGTAACAGCGGTAATTCTGCCTGTGTGTATGTACATGCAAAGCTTCAGGCGATGAACGTGAACTTTCCTAATGACCACATCACCACCACCACCATTACTTTCACTAGTCTTCTTTGTAGTCATTGTTTAGTTCCACCTAGTTTGATACAGACGTCTTCACTTCTCATAAATAATGTCGTTTATCACAAAATTCAATGCAGTTTCTGCTATTGAGTACAAACGGTGTGCAGAATTAACATTGAACAAGCAGTATCCGATTGTTAACATGGTGCATGTGGACACAAGATATGGGAAGTCTGTGCTTGTAACGTTGGAAGATGGTGAGCTACGCTATCGTGTATATCTACCTAAGAGGTATGCTGGCGTCTTTACAGATGAAGAGCTCCGTCATATAAGCCTCAGCGACCTACATCTCGTGTTTCGGGGCATGAGGAATCAAACAGTACATATGGAAATAGTACCTCGTTAAGGTAACAAAATACTTTTAATAAACAATTTTTTTATCATTGTGTGTGTGTGTATGTTTGAATGTAGTGCAGATTCTAATTTACAAAGTTTGATGAAAGGACAAAACACTTCAAGGATTGTAACGTCTTACAATGACTATAGCATATTTAAATCTGTTATCTGTTTTATTGGACCTACATGTACATGATTCAAGTCAATCGTATGCACGTTGTATGTATGTATGTGTGTGCGTATGCGTCTGTGTGCGTGTACGTCTGTGTGTGTGTGTGCGTGCGCGTGTGGTGTAACCCAAACGTGTGTACGTTGTATGTATGTATGTGTGTGATTACGTTGCGTATTTAAATCTGTTATCTGTTTTATTGGACCTACATGTACATGATTCAAGTCAAACGTATGCACGTTGTATGTATGTATGTGTGTGCGTATGCGTCTGTGTGCGTCTACGTCTCTCTGTGTGTGTGTGTGTGTGTGTGTGTGTGTGTGTGTGTGTGTGTGTGTGTGTGTGTGTGTGTGTGTGTGTGTGTGTGTGTGTGTGTGTGTGTGTGTGTGTGTGTGTGTGTGATATTTAACATGATTTTAATGTTGTTGTATTGTTATGTTGCAGGTTGCTTCTTCTACAAGTACGACACACACTTATATATAAACTTTCGAAAAATATCAATTTATAATGTATTTATTTAATTGTGAATTTTATATTGTGAATGTTACAATATATATTTAATTATTTAAACAAATTATGACTTTATTTTATTTCACTCTACACCTCTGAACATGTGTACAATTAATTTATTTTTGTGAACTGTTACATCAGAAGATTTGTATGAATTTCAGACACCGTTTTCATGTGTGTGTATAATTTTAATTTATTTCGCTATACACTACTGAACCTATGTGTGTGTGTAAACTGCAACCTTAAAACAGAAGTATTGTACCAGATTGCTAGGCCGTTAACGTATGGATTTGTCATCTGTAACAATACAACAGGTAAGTAGTTCATTGACGCCAAATATATATATTTCTAACAAGGATCAATCCCACTGACTGCATTATAAAACTATTAATTAATTATTTAATACATTGAAAAATGAATACGACGTTTTGACAACGAGAGAGCGCTAAAATTATTTATTCGTCACACACCGACTACTCAATGTACACGGTAAGAGAGCTTGCATAGTTGAAACGTGTGAGAGAGAGAGAGAGAGAGAGAGAGAGAGAGAGAGAGAGAGAGAGAGAGAGAGAGAGAGAGAGAGAGAGAGAGAAGACGTTGACACAGTTGAAACAAGTGAGAGTGAGAGTGAGAGAGAGAGAGAGAGAGAGAGAGAGAGAGAGAGAGAGAGAGAGAGAGAGAGAGAGAGAGAGAGAGAGAGAGAGAGGACGTTAATATTTGTCGAATAAATATAAACTTTCTAATTTCATATACATGCGCTCGGTACTGACCACCGAGAGAGAGAAGAACGGTTTGACAACAAGAGAGAGTGAGATAGAGAGAGACATACACAACGTGTGAGAGAGCGAGAGAGAGTACCAATTATGATCATATAGTTTGCATTTCCCACCACAGAAGAGAAAAAAATGTTGACAGATCTGCTCTATACATACACAATATAACACATATTTGAATTTCTCTCCCCCCGCCACAGAAAATGTTGACAAACCTGCTCATATAAAATATCTATACACTATAATAATAATACAGAGGTTGGTACATCTGATCATAAAGATTTAATATACATTATAACACACGACAAATTTGAACTCATGCAAAGGTTGGTACACCTGATCATATATTTTAATATACACTATAATGCATCGAGTTGGAACCACCCCCCACCCACCGCCACCCACTGATATGAAATAAAAAAACCACCCACCCAACACCACCCACTGATATGCAAATCAGCTTTCTTAAAAAAATAAAAAATTATATTCACGGATGCTGGTGGTCCATTGAACCTCATCCCGCCAAATCAATTTAATTAAAAAAATAAAAAAAATAAATAAAATCAATTTAAAAAAATTAAAAAATGTATTCATGGATGCTGTGGTCCATCGGGATGCTGCGGGTCCAGGACACAGATCAGCGAAAAAGTCGCGGATGCTGCGGTCCAGATCGCGGATGCTGTGGTCCAGATATGCCCTGGGGGCTGAGTTTGAACTGTCAGTTTCCCCCTACTATTTACGGTTTGTTTTATTTCAGAGCTCATACGGGGCCCGTAAATTTTTAAATAATTTTGGGGGGGTCCGCGGACTGAAAAGTTTGGTAACCACTGTTCTAAGCTTTATACGGCCGGAGTCAATGCTATTAAAAGTTTCTGATTCCGGGCTGTTTCCCCTTGGTCCAATGCTATACACGTTATCAGCCATTTCGGCTGTGCCGTTGACGGCCATCATCAGTGCAAATTATGACCTTCGTCTAACGTAGATGTCACACGTTAGTTACCACAGTACTGTGGTAATGCCCGACGTAATTCTAATGGTCGTTACCGAATGTAAATGTAAACTTTTTGCATAGAATATCCGTTTCTGGAGGTCGCCTTCAGTCGTTGTAATCATTATAAGATTGTCACCCATTAAGACTATATTCAAGAAAGTACATTCATTTTGGTTCGTGGAGAATGTTCTACGAGATTCTCCGAGCAGCCACGAGCTCCCATTAATAATAAAGTATTAGTGAAAACTCTATCAATTTCTCTGTTGTTCAGTAATTTATTTTACTGTTTTAAGATCATACTGTAGTGGTTCCCAAACTTTTCAGTCCGCGGACCCCCCCATACAATTTAAAAATTCATGGACCCCTTCTGAATTTTGAAATAAAACAAACAGTAAATATGATAGAAACTCTTATATTTTACTTAAAATGTATTAAAATCAAAATTCTCTTAATTTGCAAAATTATAATATTAATGACATGAAACATAGTTTAGTGTGAACAATGAAGCTGCTTTTGCACAATTAGCTCTTTAGTATCTTTAAATGTCTGTTAATTTGAATATTAAGTAACTGTCGACATCAAGTTTATCTCTTAACTTTGACTTCAAGTACGTGAGCAGGAAGACTGCGGTTTCACACAAATAAGTAGAGGAAAACACATTTAGTCACTTCAAAGCTCTTTTTTTCGGGTTCAAGATAATCAGTCAGTACATATCAGCTACAGAAGTCAGTTAGCTGTAATTTTAAAAACTGTAATTTTAATGCACTGTCAGTTAAAAATTCTGCCAATGAATGTTCTTCTTGTAGTGTAAGAGAGAGGTCTAGTCAGTTCGGCTGACAAACAGATCTGCTACACGACATGATTTAAAGACATTATTAAAGCCATTAGTTTGAAATTACTTTCACAATTACAATTAGTTTGAACCAAAAAAAAATACTGAATTATTCTATTAATTGTTTAAAGATTCTAAAATGTATATTTAGATTTTAGAGCATACAAAATCTGAGAAAATTACGGCATATTCTATTTTTTCTTACAAGTGTCCGCGGACCCCACTTTGGGAACCACTGCCATACTGCATCCAATCCTGGTAACATTATCTTGTAAGAGCAGAATAAAACTCTTCTTATGCGTACTGAACCGATCACCATCAATCACTACCTGCGCCTGCCGAAACTGTAGTCAATCATGCTGCGGCAGATTGGAATGGATAGATTTATTGCCAGCATCGGCTTTGCCGATTCGGCAGGGCTTTGATCCGGGACACGGGCTCTCGCGAGGTTGTGCAAATGCCTTCCTTGCGAGAGCCGACTGCCCCGGTGATAAGTTCCTTCGACTCGGCCGCCGCCTTCGGGCGGTTGAGCCTCTTGTACTCGCCAGCGCGCCTCTAAGTTTCCGTGGGCTATGTCCTCGGAGACCAAGGAGCCGCGACCAGGCGTTGCGATTGGCTGAAGCCATGACCACTGAGATCCCCGTCAGCGCCTGCTTTGCTGATTTGGCGGGTAATGACCTGAGACACGGGCTCCCGCGAGGTTGTGCAAGTGCCTTCCTTGCGAAAGCTGGCTGTCTCGGTCTCATTACTTACCAATTCGGCCGACGCCCTAGGGCCCTCGAGCTTCTTGTCCTCGCCAGTGCTTCCCTACGTTCCCAAAGGCTAGCCTGAGGGGACCATGGTGTCGCGCCTTGGCGGGACAATTGGCTGAAGCAAAAGCTTAAGCTTGCCTCCGTGGTGGCCATGTAATTTATCATGGACCCGCGGACTGTACCATAACACCCTTGAGCAGACCAAACGACCCCGCTGACCTGTTGGCACCTGGCGTTCATCAGGCTTAGGCCTGGACAACGCACACAAATTAGGGCGCAAGACGCCCGTGCATCATCCATCCATCCATCCATCTTATGCGTAATTCAACTTTCATCGTGTTTTTTCCGCTTTCAAATACACCATTTATGTCAAAGCTATTTTCTTTGATTTTATACATTTGCATCGCACCAAATGCGGCTCCCTTTTATTCAACATTCAGCCGACGCATTTACGCACGCACAAACACGCGCTCACACACAATAAAAACGTCGTTCCGTCCGTCCCCAATATTTCGCCTGCCAATTCCATTCTGGCCCGTTGCGTCGCAACACAAAATCTATTAGGCGTCTACATACATCGTTTTTACAGTAAGTGATTTCTCACCCTCGCCGACAACTGTATATATGTACTACACAACCTTTAGAAAACTATTTGATCACGGTGTTGTCAAGGCAGCATGATTATCGTGTTTGTCTTTTCTTATATAACTGCAGTATAAGATCTAAAATTACAATTATGATAATCATCATCATCATCATCCTCAAGGTTTAAACAAAGAATGGTTTGTTCTGGTCTCAAATAGGCAAATATTACAGCTGGTCACTCCAGCGCTTTCTCGGACGTCCTACACCTCTCCGTCCCCTCGGCTTATAGTTCCATAATTGTTTGGGGATGCGGCAGTTATCCACTCGACAAAGATGTTTCCACCAATTCAGCCGATACTGGGCGATCCTGTCGAGTATACTTATGATATTCAGTTCCTCCCGTATATCTGTGTTTGGTGAATGATCATGGAGAGTAAACCCTGCCACTGCCTGAGAAATCTCATTTCAGCCGCTTGGATGCGACTGGACTGGCCTTTCGTTAAAGTCCAATTCTCAGACCTATAAAGAAGTGTGGGAAGAACCATCACCTTGTAGAATTTTAGGCGTGTTCCTTTACTTGCTGACTTAAGGGTTCGCCTGATGGTCCCGCACATAAGGTCGAACTTATGCAACTTATTCACAACGTCGTTGCTTGCATTATAAGACACACTGAAGCCCATGAATTCAAAACTGCTAACTTGTTCTAG
The DNA here is from genome assembly GCA_034769895.1 of Magicicada septendecula. Classification (NCBI taxonomy): domain Eukaryota; kingdom Metazoa; phylum Arthropoda; class Insecta; order Hemiptera; family Cicadidae; genus Magicicada; species Magicicada septendecula. The sequence continues at coordinate 58,176,830 of CM068375.1, read as the reverse complement.
GACTGTACCACCTATAACAATTTTTGCCCGTACGGGATCAGTTCCACAAAAAGCCATCACCTTAGTTTTAATTGTGGATATCTGCAAATCTTTCCAGTTTCCATTTAACAAATGTATACCCATCTGCAATCTGTTTTCAGAGTCAGACAGAATAGCCTGATCGTCCGCATACAACAGAGTGTCAATTGTACAATAATGATAATAAATAGGGTAAAGTGTGCTTGAGTGAATTTGAATACAACAGAATACATGTGTATTGGCGGACAACGAGAGGACTAGACAATGGTCAGCATATCAAACGCGGCACAGACAATAAGTATTTAAGATTAAAATTACACAAAACAGGACACTGGACGAAGCAAAATACGCACGGATAGAAAGCTATTGCAATGTTATACAGTATATTATGGGATAAATGCATTAGCAAAGAGAATAAGAACCAGACATATACCATGCGATTGTCAAGAATATAGTAATCTATAGCTGGGAAATGTGACCACTTAAAGATCATCATCATCATTATCATCAACCTCAAGGATTAGACTCACCCTGATCCTGTTCCGGGATCCACTTCGCTCTCGACCGTCCTACATCTCCCTACCCCACCGGTCTATATTCAATTGCTAGCTCTGGAATCTTGTCACCCGCCATTCTTCCCAAATCTAATTAAGAAAGTTGTGTTTATAATCAAAAACAGAATTATCACTGTTGCATACCACTATATAAAATTATTCCGATTAGCGCTTTCAAGCTTTACAGCTCATCTTCAGCTTGGAAATCTGACGTCAGATTAGTACTTCAGATTTCCGATCTGACGATGAGCTGTGAAGCTTGAAAGCGCTAATCGGAATAATTTAGTAGTGTGCAACAGTGATAATTCTGTTTTTGATTCTTCCCAAGTGTTCACGCCGCCTTCTTTTGTTGTTCCTTAGCTGTTCCAACAATGGGTCGACCCCCAGTTCTGTCCTTATATCCACATTCTCCTTTCTATTGATAATCGTACAGTCCAGAGTACTCCTCATAAACTTCATCTCCGCTGCCTGAATCTTTGCTTTGTCTCTTCCTGTCATAACTCTGCTTCATCTCCATACATCAAAACTGGTACCGCTACAGTGTTAAAAAAGCTTATCCTTGTTTCCTTATTTGTCTTATTTTTAAGGTATCTGTGAATTATTCTACAGATATTCCTAAATTTGTATAATTTCTTTGTTTAAAAGTAAAGCGGAAAACAAGTTGAAAGCAACGGAAATAGACTTTGGAGGAGACGGCAGGCAGATTGATTACGGAGAGAATAACGAAATAACGAATGATAGAGTAAGAGAAATTTGGAAGTACCACATAGAGTGGTAGAGGATATAAAAAATAAACAACTAATTTGGTTTGGACATAGGCCTATTCGCTGTTGAGAGCATGGAAATCTAGAGTGACTTTGGGAATACAGCTTAACAAATCAATTTGTATGTGTTCCCTGCTATATGCGGATGACATAGTTAGTTAGTTCTTATGGGGATAGTTCTAATTCAAAAAATGAGAATGGTTTTTACAAAGAGCTATGTTTCAATTTCAAGAAGGAGAGTACTCACTGGCAATTTCAGTAAGAAAGATCTTACTGAACCATGGCCTTTAAAGGTAAATATCCAGTGAGGACTAAGGTAGTCATAAACAACAGCACTTTTAAAGTGAGTCGTTTCAAATATCTCGACTGTGCAGTAAGTTATGAGTCTTTATATAATATAAAAGAGAAGATAAATAAATTTAGGAATATTTGTGGTACGATTCATAGAAATCATAAAAATAAAACAAAGCACCGCACAAGGATTAAATGTTATAAGACCATTTATACAATACCCACGTTGACATATGCGATCGAGGCGTGATCATGACAAAAAAGGAATGCGGCAAGATTCAGAGTGCTGAGTTGCAGTTTCTTCGAAGTACTTATAGAATAAGTAATGAGAAGAACTCGAAGTAGAGGACGTAAATGAAATTATTTGAGCTTACAGAAGACAATTGTAGGATCATCTGTGAAGGATGACCGAGGCTCGATAGCCGAAAGCGGTATTGAACTCTAAAGCAGGTGGTAGAAGGGACATGTGTTGTCCGATGATGAGATGAGTGCCGGAACAGGTTTATGTAACCTAATCCTTGAAGTGAAGTAGAAGAATAAGAAGAAGACATTTTTGCAGAATGCCAAAAGAAAGTCTACGGAGACAGATTTTGCAATGGAAGCCGGGAGGAAGGAGGCAAAAGGGCCGAGCCAGAATAAGCTGACAGAGTGCTAGAGACGGCGTGGATTAGAAGAGGTCGTATGGAACGACAGAGATGGTTGACGATTGTCTATCGGAAGACGTAGAATTTTATATGCCCATATAAAGAAAAATAAAGTGCCCTTGTTAGTGTTCTGGGTAATTAGTAATAATAAGAGTAAACTTTAGAACCTTTCCAATTGTTAAAAAGCTTGACTCCACCCCGGCATTTCCTTTTTAGAGATTGAAGGTGCTTAAGTCTCCATAAATTGGGCTTCCAACACAATTACAGAAAAGTCCGGTGGTGGGGCTGCCACCTACGAGCCTCCAGACCTGCCCTGAGTTTAAATAGGAGACTAAACCTCTCCGTCGTTGGGAATTTACCTCCTCTGCCTTCAAGACCGTTGACCATTTGTCACCCGTTACCCTAGGACAGGGCACCCCGTAACTGGGTGCTACCATCCGGAGCCGGATAGATTCGGGTTTTTTAACAAGGTTGATACTCAATACTCACCCCGCTCCTCTTTCCTCATTATATGCAAGACGAGGTCCCGGACTTGCGACCAGTAGTGTTAAACAACACAGTTATAGAGTCCAGGCTGTCTACATTATGGTAGTGAAACATGGACATTGACGAATGCACATGAAAATCTACTTCAGAGTTCAGAGATGAGGCTCCTTTGAACAGAAACCGGTTATACCAGACTAGATAGGAAAATGAGTGAGGACATCCGTCATGAGTTAGCTGTCCGGCCAGAAAATGACACGATGAGGGAATATAGACAGAAATGGTTTGATCGCGTAGAATGTATGAACTCATCAAGAATACCACACGTAAGTGCAAAATATATATGCGTAAATGTTGAAGTCTGATAAAAAAAATGGACAATGAAAAGATGGCGAGATCAATGTAAAGACGGACGGTGTAATTGGCTTTGAGCCTTATAGTTGGGAAGAAGAAGAAGAAGAAGAAGAAGAAGAAGAAGAAGAAGAAGAAGAAGAAGAAGAAGAAGAAGAAGAAGAAGAAGAAGAAGAAGAACAACAACAACAACAACAACAAAACTTCATTTGGAAGTCAGAACATACCGTAAGGACTAATTTCGTAGACTATGAGAGAGCGCAGCTGAGATATATGGTTTAAGTTATAAAATATTTTCTGTAAACGATTCTGTAAATCTGATATGGTGTCTAGATCGATAAATTACAAAAAAGTAGATAAGATTAAAATTGTTTAATAAAAAAACTTCAGAAGATTGGAAATTAAGAAGTAATGATGAAATATATCAAAGTATAGAAAATATAACAGAAACAGTGAGGAAAAGAAGACTAGAATTTTTTGGACATTTACGAGAATATAGAATAGACGACAATAGGTTAACAAAACAGATCTTCAAATATCTATGGGGAAAGAAGGCAACATCAAGATTGATTAAAGAATCCAAAAAGGATTGAGAAAAAAATAATATAAACGTAGAAGAAGCAATTGAAAGAGAAGTTTTTCGGGCAAAAGTGTTAAAAAGGAGTCCAGGACAGGAGAGAGAAATACGCAGGTTCAAAGTGGACTGAACACAAGAAGGAGAGACACAGTGAAAAGATAAAAGAATATTGAAAGAAAAAGAAAAGAACAAGGAATAAAGAATTGAAATTGGCTTGTGGCCCCCAGATGGCCAATACAAAAAAAAAAGTTTAATCTAAGTCTGTTGTAGCTTAGTCATCCGTGACAAAAATCCGTGGGATTCATGAAAGTAGAGTATGTATTAATGGTAAGGAAACACATGGCATTTCTTGGTTACACAAGGGTGACGTATATCTTCAACACTTTTAATCTGACGACACGTTAAGGAAATGGAAAACGACTTTCGTTGTATTCAAACTTTGACAATGTAACCCTAATAGCAGAAACTAAAAGTGACCTTAAAGTTCGAACATATTCACACAGTGAGAACTGTTAGAATTACAGCACTAAAATCTCTTCTTCTTCTTTAACTTCCTGGTTAGGACTATGTCTGTTCTATAACAACGGCCCTACATGATGTCACTCCACCTCTTCTTTGGCGACAAATGCTCCTCTTCGTGTTTGGTTGGCTATCTCTTGCCTTTTTCACTAGCCTTGTGTTATCCATTTTTGATATGTGTTCATTTCATATCCTTCTACTTTCCGCAATCCAAGAAATAATATCTGTTACATTACACGTTTCTCTTATACTATCGTTTGGCAACCTATCGTACCTTGTACCCTCCGTAGTATAGTCATTTCTATAGTTTGTCGTTTACTTTGAGTTGTTGTTCTATCTGGCTTTGTCTCTGATGCATAGGATATGACTGGATGTACTAAGTAGCAACGGACTAAAATCTCAATTCAGAGAGTAAAGCAACGGCATTCCTGGGAAACGAGCCAGTTATGATAATAGTCGTAGAAGGTACAGTCATAGAAGAGGTTCAGCATAAAACGACTGGAGTGCCAATATTGCTTTACGGAAGTGAGTATTCAGGCAAGAAAACCACCAACAGGCAGTGGAGGTGAAATTCAGGCTGTAAAGGGATGTAGAAGAGAAGACAGGATAAAAAGCGCGGGCATAAGAACGGAATTGTATGTGTAGAGTTAGCACGACAAAATAACAGAAAATATAAGAAGGTGGGTGGATCACATGAACAGAATACATCTCCATTTCAAGTCTAACATTATATAGTCCCACCATCAAAAGAAAGAAGTCTTGAATAGCCAAGGAAGAGATGGGTACCATAACAGGCAATTTGTACCTAATACTTGAAGAACTGAAGAAGTATAAAAACAAGACAAATTGAATTGTTTAATTTAAATCCTCTATTAATAGTGTATTTATTTTTAAATTTTCCAGATGTATTTAACAAGGGAGAGGGGCGAAAGGTTCCACAGATGCCTTGGAAGCACAAACCATCTTTTGACATATCCTTCTTTCATAAATTATTACATTAATTTAGTGTGAAAGGCTGATAATTCCCTAAAAATAAAATTGTTATTTCCTTCTTTACAATTATTATTTTACTAAAACAAAAAACAGTAGAGTAATCAGAGTTTTGTAATTTCGTAATTATACTGATAATAAAAATTATTTAATATCAAATTTTAAATATAATTTTAATTATGTGAGAATATACTCACATAAGTTAGCAGCTTTTCATAGTTATATTCATAGACTTATTAGTATCCCACTTTTAGATTCAGATTTTCAAAAAGAACTTAACATTATAAAACAAATAGCAGTTAACAACGGTTATCAGTCAAGTATAATAGATCAGTTGTTGAATAAAAAACTATATTTACAAACATTAAGATTGGTATATCCTATTCCAACACATAAGGAAAAGTTCCACACACTTAATTACATAGGTACTGTATCGGATAAAATTGGTAAATACTTTACTCAAAAACATGTAAATATAGCTTTTAGGACGAAATCTTCTCTTGGTAGATATATTAAGAACAATAAGAGTAAAGTAGAAAAACTCCAAAAGTCAGGAGTATATGAGTTATCGTGTGGGTCTTGTGACAAAATTTATATTGGCCAGTCTGGAAGATCGTTTTCAAAAAGAATGTACGATCACAATTACAGTTTAAGATATCAGGATGGTAAATCTAATTATGCGAATCATTTGTTGGAAAAAGATCATAATTTTAATGATAACTTTAAAATTTTACATGTATTGGAAAAGGGTAAAAAACTTGATTTACTTGAAGCCCTCGAAATTAATAAGCGTAAAGATTTAGGTTTGCTTTTGAACAACCAAACTGATTTAAATAGCTCTCCGCTTTTAAATTTGAAATTATATAAGTAAATGTATGTTCTTTTCTAATTTGTATATAGTTGTGTATATGTAATGTGTATTGTTTATTGTTCGAACTTGAGTCGATTATCGTTTTAATAGCACTGGCTTTATGTGATGTTTTATTGTAAGTAACTAGTCAGCTTTTACCATCTGAAGAAGGCACTGTGTGCCGAAACAGCTGTCGTGGTATATTATTTTTTAAATAAATTGACGAGTGAAAATCACGAAAACAAGTTTAGTTTTCTTTAATGCTTTAGTATCTGTAAGTGTTAAAAACTTAAAACTACTGTAACATTGTGCCCAACCTAGTTGTAAATTCTTCCTAGTTTTTAACAGCGGACAGCTGTTGTTGCTGTTGTAACAGGAGCATGTTCCGCAAACCGCTACACGTTTCACTGCATATTCAGTTTGACCCAAATTACCATTTAACACTACGCTCATCTGTGCACAGACAAACATCCGTATAAGAGCAATAACCTTAACCTGCACACAATAAAATTTTTTAAACGCTTTGTTCTTTGAACGTATTAATTTAAAATTTAATTGTATAATGTTGATGTTGTTTGCACAAAATCGACGCGTTCGATGGATTCCTTAAGATTTTTCTGACAAACAAGTGATTTAGGTGACGCCTAATTACAGGTCTAGGGCCTAATTACAAAAATGCTGCAGACTCTGTTTCGCGACGCTGCTGCCCCCACAGAAGTCCAAGAAATAATTTGTAGGTTTATTGAACATTTTCCCGTTAACACACGCGTGTTTGAAGAATGTCATTTTAAAATTAAAACAATGTATCATCGTAATCAACCTCAAGGATTAGGCTCATCCTGAACCTGTTCCGGGACCCACTTTGCTCTCGCCCGTCCTACATATCTCTTCCCCACCGTCCTATATTTCATTGCTAGCACTGGAATCCTGTCACCCTCCATTCTTTCAAAATGTTCACATCACCTTCTTTTGTTGCTCCTTATCTGTTCCAACAATGGGTCTACCACCAGTTGCGTCCGTATCTCCACATTCTTTTTCCTATCAAGAATGGTACAACCTAAATTACTCCTCATAAACTTCATCTCCGCTCCCTGAATCTTTGCTTTGTCTCTACCTGTCACAACTCTGGCCTCATCTCCATACATCAGAACTGGTACCGCTAAAGTGTTAAAAAACCTTATCCTTGTTTTCTTCTTTGTTCTATTTTTAAGGTATCTGTGAATTGTTCCACAGATGTTCCTAAATTTTTTTAATTTTTCAGCTAGATCAATTTTTCTCCCATATGTAACGTAACGTCCCAAGTAATTGAAATGCTGTACTTGTTCCACAATCTTTCCATCTATAACTATCTTAGTTCTTACCGGCTGCTTCCCTCTGAATGCCATTGTTTTAGTCTTGTCCGCTGATATTTTAAAGCCATATTCATCTGCTATTCGATTTAACCTTTCCGACTAAAGCCTCGAAAAATTAGAACAACAAATGGAAAAATGTTGAATAATAATTTAATAATCTCTACCCTAGAATATTTCACGTACTCACAATCAAAGTCATTTGTCAAGTCGATTTAAATTTGATCTGTGCTGGAAATACTAGAACTAGAAACAATTTAACAACTTTACTGTAACATTTAACAACTCAAATTTTTCCAAGAATGGAGATAGATTTCACATATAAACATGATATAAATCATGTTAACGATTCTTTTGTTTGCTTTTTTTTTAATTTTCTTTAGTAAAAGAGATGTCGCTAGACCGGGGACGAGATGGGTTCCGGAACAGGTCTAGGGCCTAATCCTTGGAATGATGATGTTGATGACGATGACGAGTTTTTTCTAACACTACTTTTGTATTTTCATATGCCTCTTTCATATCAGCGGCATACGCTACAGGCATTGATGGAAATTTATTGTCAATATGTAGAAACACAGCCTTTAAACTAACTTTTGATGAGTCTACGACCAATCGCCACTCATTTGGTCAGTGTTGATGCCCAAGAGACTTCATAACAACACCAATATTATTAAAAAACACTACACCTTTTCCTTCAGACGAGTAGCCTTCGAAATCACTAACGACGCACGATAAACACAAAACGTGGACTGTGCCAAATAACCACGCTTTATTTATCGTCAGCGTAGCATACGTAATTTAATTTTATAAAAGTTATGATAAACGTTTTCTTATAATTTTTCTTATTAAATATTTGTGTTTCCTTATAAGATTTCTTATAACATACATGTTCTAATATGTATGCGTGTTTCCCTTTGTGTGTGTGTGTGTGTGTGTGTGTGTGTGTGTGTGTGTGTGTGTGTGTGTGTGTGTGTGTGTGTGTGTGTGTGTGTGTGTGTGTGTGTGTGTGTGTGTGTGTGTGTGTGTGTGTGTGTGTGTGTGTGTGTGCGCGCGTGTACGTGCGCGCGCTTGTGTTCGAACATCTATTAATCTGTAAGCCTGGTGGAGTTAAAGGGAGAAAACAGTGTATTGCAGAAGAATATAGAAAACCTGTGAAAAAAGAATGAAGTCATAATCAAAGAGCGCACAGCATTCAATTTTGAAAGCACAGCGAGTAACTTCATACAGCCGATGTGCCTGCTGTGTGTTGCAGATACTTGATATTGAAAACTAGGTTCTGTACAATCATACAATGTTCGCTGCACACGTTCCCTCGTACCGCTGAGACTTCTATGTGAGGTTAACATTAAGTGCGGTGTTTCACTGACGTTCAGTAATCGATATTTTACTGTCACTGGCACAACTGCCAAAACAGTTTTATCGACAGTAAGAACTTCTTCTTCTTCTTCTTCTTCTTCTTCTTCTTCTTCTTCTTCTTCTTCTTCTTCTTCTTCTTCGTCTTCGTCGTCTTCTTCTTATTATTATTATTATTATTTTTCTTCTTCTTCTCTTCTTCTTCTTCTTCTTCTTCTTCTTCTTCTTTTTCCTTTTTCGTTTTCTTCATCTTCTACTTCTTCTTCTTTGTCGAATGTTCCTGCTCAAATCAAGTACTGCCACTTAGGGTAGTCTACAGGTCTTCTGGGCTCAGTATAATAGACAAAGATTAGCGTTTATCCATCGCAGTTCTTGTCTTCTATCGACCGCAGTTCAAGTCGTGTATGTGTGAGTTTTACCATCAACTTTCTGATGACAGGCTAAGTCAGGTGTCAAGTCCTGCTCACAAAATGTGTGCGTACCAACGAAACCGCTATTCCTGCCGCCATTTTGTCATTTACTGGAGCCACACCGGCCAGGCGTCTCACTTGGTGTTGTAGACACGATCAAGCAGCAGCAAAGTTCACGTTTCTCTCCTCAGGACCCGCATTTCCACGATGTGGAATGAGTACTCCACTTGGGGGGGGGGGGCAGCCCAACATTCGGTGCTTTACAGGGGAACTGGTCTCACCATTGTGAGGTAGATTTTAGGCAGATTGGCATTTTATTGCCACAAAGAACTCCTGTGACCTCACTCCATCACATCCAGGTGGAACTAATCACTCCTTAAACGTCTTCATTTGAAGAGCCATCATCCTGCAAATGGGATTCTAGGCAATGGTAGGTATTTACTTTGGCAATACCCACTCCATTGATTTTAATGATACCAGCAGATGGGATAATTGTCACATACGCAGTATTAAGGATTTTCAGTCGTGCCGTCCTTGAACTTCACACTGAAGGTCTTCTCTTGTGTTATCAGCAAGCGTCACATACAACAACGTACATGAGACGTGTCTTTTGCAAATCCCTAGTGATGTTGTCCATAACCAGAACAAAGACCACTGGAAATAGTGTCAATCCTTCTTGTACGCCAACAGTCTCAATTGACAGTGGCTGCAAGGAGCCGGGAGTACCGGAATTAAATCACCGCATCTATGTACGTTTCAATCCACTGTAAAGAAAATAATCCTCTATCTATGTTTCAGGGTCAAGAAAATAATGCTAATTATTATGACAAAAGACCAGTATAGGTCTATTAAGAAATTTGGTTGCATTTACAATGTAAGTAACAAATTATCATCAGCAGCAGCAGCGTTATACTGTATTATCTTGAAACACTAAGGATGACGAAGAAGATGCTGGCCACATAGATGATTGGAGTAAATAAATGAAAGTCAAGAGCATGTATATGACTTTTTTTACATTTTTGTGACGAAATAATTATAACTATAAAAACAATATTTACCTAAATAAAATAATAAAAATTTTATTGTGTTAAAAATAATCTGAGATGTGTTATAAACTTATTTCACGTTTTAAATATATTTTTTTAATGGAAAACTATATAGGGAAAAGATTGTATTTAGAGAAGCAAAGCAACGTTATATGAATATGAGGGGTGAACTTTGACAAGGAATAACAAAACTGCTTTAAAATTATTTGAGCGTAAAATATCGCGTAAAATGTATGGCCCAGTAAGAGAAGAAAACAGCTAGAGAATACGCAATAACAATGAACTACACGCTCTCATGCATGGAAAAGTCATAGTGGAATTCATCAAATCACAGAGGTTGCGTTGGCTGGGACATGCGGAAACAATGTCAAGAAAGAATGCTGAAAAGAAGATTATATACTATTAGACGTAAAGGCATAACAAGTCTGAGATGGTTGGATGGCGTAACAGAAGATCTTGTTAGCATGGGAATCAGGTGGTAGGGAGGAGGGGCGGAGTGCAAGGAGGTATGGAGGAGTATTGTTGAGAACGCTAAAGCCCACCAAAGGCGGTAACGCCAGATAAGAAGAAGAAATAAACGTTATGATCAATTAGTGAGAAAAAAGAATAACTTTTAAAAATAAAAAAAATCATACATAGGATACAATCGAGTATGAAGCAAAGTTTGGTATTAGTAAACAATGATGGATATTTTTTCGACTGACAACGTTTAAATCAAACCAATATACAAAACTGTTGAATGTTTTTTTCTGTTTCCTTAAAAGTAAGGTTCCACGTGAAAAGTAAAATTCCTTTTTTCCACTCACTAATTCAATTATAATATATCAATAACATTATTATTAATTATACGCTAGTGGCACATTAAGTATGTGGGGTATTTTTTGTATATAGGGTTCATGTCAGGGGTTGCTTACATTTTTGATCCGGTTGTCCTATGAGTTAATGTTAATAGATGGCAACTGTAATTAATGTCAACAACGCTGCTGAGTTTCCATAATTTGTTTCCAAACAAACTGCGAGTATGTAAAACAAATCAAGCAACAGTTCTAGTTGTTACACAGATTCCCAGAGACTGTCGGCACTTACAAATCTGTAGTAGATATTTGAATACCATATTCCCTTGAGCAAATATATCTTCTTTATTCCATCTGCAACTTTTTATAAAACATTTTGCCGTTGCTGTCGTATATATGTCAGGCATGGGACTGTCGGCGCGGCGTGGGAATTGCAATACAAATACACTGTTCAATTGGAAATACTTGTTCGATTTCATGGATTTTGAAACGATCTCGGATCGCCGACGGCTGACATTTTATACGAATTATGAACACGTGCACGGACAGAACAGGGATTGCTACGACTTTGTAGAACTTCAATTTTGTATCTCGACGTAACGTACGAGGGACTTCCAGAAAGTAAGAATACAACACTTGTTAAAAATCGAAAAATGAATATATTTTAATGAAATTTACAGGGTGTGTGCCAAAATATGTTATAATTTCTCCACATAATCGCCGTTGAGGTCAATGCACTTTTGAAACCTGGGCACCAGCTTTTGTATACCCTCGTCCGTCGTATACCTTCCGCTCCACCTCCTGAAGCCACTTTTTCACAGTCACCATGACCTCCTCATCGTCCGAAAATCGCTGTACACCCAAAAACTACTTCAATTTGGTGAAAAGATGGTAATCCGAGGTTGCCAGGTCCGGGGAGTAGGGTGGGTGAGTCACAATGTCCCATCCAAACGACACAAGCAGGTCCTGAGTGAGCCGAGCGGTATGGGGTCTGGCGTTGTCATGAAGGAGTGACACACCACGAGTCAGCATTCCCCTCCTTTTGTCTTTGATTTTTTGTTTCAACTTCTTCAGGGTCTCACAATATGCAGCAGCATTGATGATGGTCCCTTTGGGCATGAAATCGACCAACAAGATCCCGTTCCGGTCCCAAAGACGGATGCCATGATTTTCCTCTGTGAAGACTGAACTTTGAATTTTTTGGGTGTTGGCGAATGGGTATGGCGCCACTGCAGAGACTGTCTTTTTGACTCAGGAGTATAGTGAAATACCCATGTTTCGTCCCCAGTCACAATTGAGTCGAGAAAGGATTCACCCTCAGTACGTGGAGCAAACGGGGGACGAACTGGTTGACGTGTTAAGCTGCTGCGACGACATTTCGTAACGGACTGAGGCGCTCGATGTCTCATTTTGACCGTTAAGAACCCGTCTACACTTCACGGGTGCCAACTTTGAAAAAAAAATGTTCCCTATGTCCTACACAGCCCTTGTATTCTTACTTTCTGGACGTCCCTCGTATCTGGTTCTAAAAATACTGTTGATTATTCCACAGATCGTCTAAAACTTACCTACCTTAACATCAATATCATATTTTCTATCATAGCCAATATCATTTCTCAAATAATTTAACAGTGGCTCACCTATTCTAGAAGTCGTTCACTAATCATTATTTTTGCTCTCATTGGCTCCTTACCTCGAAATGCCATTACCTTTTTTTATAATAGAGATTTTCATATTGTATTGTTTGCAAATGTGAAAAAACACATCAGATTCTGCATTTTGAAGTAAAAGAAAGTCAAACAACAGGGCATTCAAATATCTGTATCGTGATAACTTAATACCAGGGTTCACTTGACGTTTGCATTTCCTTAGCAGATCGTCAATATAAATGTTAAAAAGAGTAGGTGATATACTGCACCCTTGTCAAACATCATGATTGACAAATATTTGTTGAGACAGCCTACAATTATTTTTGATAGCTATTCTTGTTACATTATGTACTTGCGTACTGTTCTGTAATTACTTATTTACTTATTATTTCTTCTTTATGTATACTTACTTCTACTTATTTCTTCTTTCCTTTCTCGGCACAAATTTAATACGCACACCTGGTACAATCTACAGTTTTGTAACGTCAAAAACTTTATTGTATTGTGCACACTGAAAGGCGTTCACATCGTTCACAGTGAAAACAAACAGAGAGGTATTTGTTTCCAAACGCGGAGAAAAGAAGCTTGATATGACATTTATTTATGCAGAGTCGCATTGAGAATGTGTCAAAGTGAAAAACGGCGACATATTTCCTGTCACTTGCACGATGACTGAGAGAGTGTCGCTCTCTTACGGCCAACAAAACAAATGATCCGAGATTGACTGTTTCAATCTAGTCACTTACTTCTGCCAAACGCAAACAAAACAGAATCGTTCGGTCGGACAATTTCTTCTCTTCTTCTGTGGCGTTACAGGGTTTGTTCAGCTTTAGCCTCCATGCTTCCCTGTTCTCCGCCCTTTCTCTCCGCCCTCTGATTCCAATGGTAGCAAGATCTTCTGTTACGCCATTCAACCGGCCATCCTTAGTTTGCGTCTACGTCTACTAGTAAGTTTATATAATCTTCCCTTTACTATATTTTTAGACATTCTTTCCATATGTCCCAGCCAACGCAACCTCTGTGGTTTGATGATTTTTCACTATGCCTTTTCCATGTATGAAAGAGCCTGTATTTTATTGTTACTGCGTATTCTCCAGATGCCTTCTTCTCCTTCCGGGCCATAAATTGTACGCAATATTTTAGGTTCAAACGATTTTAAAGCAGTTTTGTCATTCTCTGTCAAAGTCCACACCTCAGATCCATATGTAACAACTGATTGCACAAGAGAATAATATACTTTTAACTTTATACCTCTTGTATCAAAATTGTTTTTAGACATGTTAATATTTGCAAAGTAGGATCTTGTATCCAGCTTGTATCCTTTCTATTATACGCATCATAATGTTATATTATCATTTGATACGAAGGCACCCAGATAACTAAAGTAGGACACTACAGTACTTTGAAACGCTTGCCATTCGCATGGAGATCTCTACACGCCCTTCTGGTCTCTGAGCTAGACATTACCAAGGTCAGACAATCACCATCGTAATAATGTACTGCACAACGTTTCTACTACTAAGCAATCTGTGGTCGTTTTCAGAAGTAAGTTATTATTTTTATTATTACTGTATTCCGGCTGTACAATGTTTACACATTTTCCGGAACTAAAGATTTCAGAGGTGATTAAATTCTTCCACTGCTGCGTCCACCCAAAGATCTTTAATTTCTCGTTCCCTCAATATAATCTGAATTTTTTCTCTCCAGGTGATAGGTGGTCTTCCTCTTTTCCTTCTTCCTGGTGGGGTCCATTCCATAACTCTTCTTGGCAATCTTTCCAGTGTCTTTTCGCCATTCTTTTCGAGTGTCTATACCATTGTAATTTTTTGTTAGGATAACATCAACAATTGAGTTTTTACATTCATAATCTCCTTAATGACTTCATTTCTAATTTTCTCACGTCTAGATACTTTTGCCGAACGTCTCCAAAAGTCTACCTCTGCTGTCACTAATTTTGTTCTTCTGTGTTTATTTTTCTCCAAACTTCTAAGCCGTAAGTCGTGATACTTATAACAATGGTTTTAAATATTTTGGTTTTAGTTTCTGCCGTAATCGGCTTATCCTAAGAGATTCCATTTAATGTAGTAGATATAGCCATCTTTTCTAAATTAATTCTGGATTGTATTTCTTTGTCTTACTCCGCACTGGCCATAATTTTCACCCCTAAATACTTGTATACCTCTGTATATAAACTCTTCACCAAGTCTTCCTCCAATATCAAATATTGATGAAGGACATCTATTGCCATGTACTTTGTTTTAAGGAGTAACTTAACATACTGAATAAAATACAGGCCGAGCCTACCAGAGATTCGTTCGCTAACAATCGTGAACTGTCAACAAACATTAATAAACCACAACCACCTACAAAGATAAACGCAGGTGTGTAAAAAACAACTCCATGTCCGCTGAAGAGAACTGGAAAGCACCACCACCCTGACGCATATTTACACAACACAACAGTCTGCACGACTTGGTATCCTTACTTTCTAGCTTGACTGCACGGGGGTTGATTGACCCCACAAATAATGCGAGTATAAAATCAACAGAGAAGCATTAATGCTCACAATGACTTGGTACCCTCTACCTTCTGGCTTGACTGGACGGGGGTTGATTGACCCACAATTAACGCAATTAACATCAACAGAGAAACATTAATGTTCAACACAACTTAGTACCCTCTACTTTCTGAGGTGACTGTACGGGAGTTGACTGACCGCACAAACAATGCGAGGATAACATCAATAGAGAAGCATTAATCCTCAGCACGACTTGGTACCCTCTTTTTCTGGGTTTACTGTACGGGAGTTGACTGACCGCACAAATAATGCGAAGATAACATCAACAGAGAAGCATTAATGCTCAACACGACTTGGTACCCTCTACTTTCTGGGTTGACTGTACGGGAGCTGACTGACTGCACAAATAATACATACACCGTAATACCTACAGGGCAGGGTCCACTTACGGGACCACCCACCGCCACTTCTACATTATATAACTGAGTTTGCTAGCCAGGTTTATCGTCACATAGACCTGAGGATACTCATTGTAATACGGGCATTGACATACAAGACATTTTATACGCGGTCCATACCGAAAGAAGTCTTCAAAAACTGAATGGACACCGGCCGCGGAAGCCTTCATGGAAATATATCTCGTTACCTTCTCGTTTAATAAATTAAATTAGTCCTCTAAAGTCTTGTATATCCGACACTACAGTCTAACGACCTCCAGACAAGGGGAAGAGAGGCAAGGGGCAAGGGAGTACCTTGGCCTCCCTAACGTCTGTCTCCAGATAGTCCGATCAAGTGCCTTGGTCTTCCACTAGCCGATAACCATTATAGTCAGATCTTCTTCCACGTCGTCTTGCCATCGTCCATCGTTTTCTTGGCCTGCCTCGTCTTCTGTCCCCATCAATGTGCCCCAAGAAAAAGCCCATTCATTATCCTTTTGGAGAGTCTTTGGTCGTCCATTCTTTCTACTTGCTCTATCCAGCTAATTCAATTACGAATCTAATAATTAAAAAAAATCTTTCAAAATTCTTATATTGTTTTTTTATGTGTCACATTCAAGTGCATGCTATTCTCTCTTTATCAGTCTTTCTTCTCAATTCCTTTGAATGATACACTACGAATCACATCATCCTGTTACACAAAAAATGGCAGCATTTAACAGTCTTGTAAACAGACTTTTAAATGTTCCCCTTGAAAAGGAAGACTACTTAATGAGGTAAGCACTATTAAACAAATAGCTATAAACAACGGGTATAAACCTACAATAGTAGAGAAAATAATAAATAAACATAGAAAACGTTTAAAAAATAAAAATTCAAACTTTATAAAAGTAAGCAATAAAGATTGTAAATATCTTTCTGCTAATTTCATAGGTATTATGCAAAATATTTTAAGACCCGTTCTCAAAGATAAAAACTATATCTTGTCATTTAAAACAAATAATAACTTGGGAAATTATTTCAAAAACAAAAACAAAGTACCTTTAAAAAAGAAATGTGGTTTATATAAAATAAAATGTGATGATTGTGATGCGTTCTATATCGGTCAATCAGGCAGATGTTTTTATACAAGATTTTTAGAACATATTCCCAAGCCAAGTAATACTAAGTCCAATTTTGCACAACATTTAATATCAAGCGGACATAAATATACGAGCTTCGAAGAAAATTTAACAGCGTTACATTTTTGTAAAAAAGGTAAACGGATGGATAGTCTGGAGGAATTCGAAATTTATAAAGCTATAAAAAATACTACCACCAAAAATAATTTGTTAAATGATCAGATAAATTTTGCATCGAGCAACTTGTTCGACACTGCCATCGGTTTAGATTTTAATCTTTGACCAGTCGCATGACGATCGCGGTAGTGAGTACACGCATGCGGGAGCTCCGGCCGTGCTTCATTTAACAATTTCACATGCGATCTAAAGTTTTTATTTTATTTAAATGACACAACCAAAATCATGGTTACAATTTTATATTATAGTTAGTTTTAAATTAATATCAGTGTTATCTGAGAATGGGACTTTGTACCCGAAACGCGTCATAACTAGACGAAACTTTGTGTCACTCGAGTGGATAAAAGGTAATTATATAATTATGGGATCATCTGCAAAGGATGACAGAGGATCGATTGCCGAAAGCGCCACTGAACTATAAAGCCATTGGTAGAAGAGACGTGGGTCGTCCGAGGATGAGATGGGTGCCGGAACGGGTTTATATTACCGAATCCTTGAAGAGGAGAAGAAAAGAAGAACAACAACAAATTACTTAAACTAAGTATCCTGATCCATTAGCACAAACATGACAAAGTATGAGACATACAAGGTGAGGAGTTGAAAGAGTTACACTGCTCGCAAATGAAGGAGGATTGGGCATTATAAACTCGCTGCATTACTTGGATTACGTCATGTAAAAGAATAATTTTTTATCTGCAGAAACATGGTTCGTGACGTCGGCTTGCTTCAACATACTGATCAAAATTCACTAATAAAAAAAGTTGCCCAACATTAGTTTCAGTGTGGTCGCGTCGCTGAGGAATTCAGTATAATTGAAAGCGATTAATTTTACACCGCAAAAACGTTTGGCAACCTACAGAAAGGGAATCTAATGTTAGATTTTATCTGCAAAATATTTCTTTAATTATAAACAAATAACTGGAGTCCAACTACAAAATTCTATTTTATTTTATTTTTTATTTTAAATTAGTTTTTGCTTTTCTCTGTCTCACCGCAAATGTCCAAAACGATTCACACAACTCACACTACACTCTTCCACCGGCATCCGGTCTCATTAATTCACAAATCGTACTCAGCATTTCAATACTGGAAATTATTGAATTCCGTTTCTATGACGACGGCAAATTGGTATGACAAACGCGGTATTACCTCTCTGGTAGCCGTTAATATTCTCGTTAGAAGTGCGTCCGTCTAAATATAAAAATTCTCTCTGTCGTCATATACCGGTGTTGTCTAGTTTATAGTATCACGACTTGTAAGACTGATGGTCGTTCACAGTTATATAATAATCACTACTCGTCAATATGTACAGTGAATGTTATATTGTGTAAATTTATTAATTTAGGACGAAGTGAGAACAGAAGTTAATATGTTACGACAGTCTCACTGATACAGTGGAAAACAAAATACAAGACACCAATCAAGTTACTTAATCACCAGCTTCAGTTATTACAAATAACAGTGTATAATCAACTTGTACAGGGTGCGGCAGAGAAACCTTCCACATTTCGCCGAGTCATTGCACCGGCACTGGTGGAGTGGGGGGTTCGTGGTTTTGGTTTCCGGTAGCGTGTGCCTTGCCGTTTCAGTTGCCATCATGGCGTGGACTGGTATACATCGTGCGTTTGTTGTTGAGTCATTTATCCGAAATAACGAATCTTTGATCGCCACGCAGAGAGCTTTTCGAATACATTTCGAGCTTAATCGCGGCAGAATTTCCGTTATTGGGCAGAACAAAATCCTCGACAGCTTCATGAAAGGCCTCTGCACAGTCCACGTGTTACTGTTTGGTGTGATGTTGGAAACTGTGGTGTTTATGGTCCATACTTTTTCGAGTGAGAAGGCCAAACGGTTACAGTGAATTCCGCTCGGTATGTGCAAATGTTACAACACTTTTTGCAACCAAAACTCGCCGCACTTGGAAATCGGACTGTGTGGTTTCAACAGCATGGGGCCACTGCCCACACAGCCAGAAACTCGATGGCTGTTTTGAGAGAACTGTTTCCCGGGCGCTTGGTCTCGTTACATGGTGACATTCGGTGGCCCGCACGATCACCCGATCACACCCCTTGCGATTTTTTTCTTTGGGGCCATCTGAAGGCTAATGTTTACCGACATCGACAACAAACCATTGATGAATTGAAGGCTGCTATACGTCAAGAAATTGCAGCGATAACAACGCAACTCACCCAGCGAGTGATGCAAAACTTCAGAAATCGATTAGAAACGTGTATCGTGGAAGAAGGCCACCAGTTTCAAAACCAAGTGAAAGAAACTGCATTCTGTATCCTTTCATATTATGTAATACAATTTAGAATAGCATCGCTCATGTTTTTTTTGTTAGCCTTTTAAATGTGGGAGGTTTTCTGCCGCAATAATCCGAGCAAAATTTGTCCACACACAATAGTAATGTCAACTAATAGAGTCCAGCACAATAATAACACTTCGCCACAACACTTCAAACCTCACTTGAATAAATCGCCACTTAAAACTGAAACTAATCGGCAGCTGTTGTTGTTTAAATATACGTATAACACAAGTGTTCCAGAATAATCCATAATACGCGTCAAAACTGCTAGAAAACACTAGACTCTAATTGCTCGCGGCCTTGCACACAGTGCGCGCGGACCGGTGAAGTCTGGAATAGCCTTGGTTATTGGCTCGTGACAAGTGTCACGTAATTGTCTTTCATCTGAAAGTAGTAGCATATGTACGCACACACACATTACAGCTAGGCTCTGGTGGGATAGCCGAGAAACATGTAGAATGTTCTACATAACAATATTGTTATGTAACAGATAACGTTGACATTATACAAATATTTATAAGAAGAAAGATGCCTGCAAAAATTATATATCAAAACAGACATATGTAAAAATATTGCTATGAGAATTTATTGTCAGGCCATCACACATAAAGGGTGAAAGGTGGCCTAACGCTACCGCTGTATCTCGACGTCAAGCGTCATACCAGCTCGGAAGACTCCCTTTCTTCACCCCTTTTTGTCTACGACGGTCTCACTGATCGTCGTATAGTACAGTAGAAAACAAAATACAAGACACCAATAAAGTCACTAAAAACCAGCTTTTATTATCAGAATTAACAGTTTGTAATCAACAAGTTATTCAACAAGCTTATGCTCGTACAATTATTCAAATAAAACTCGTCCACACGCAATAATAATGGTCAACTAATAGAGTCCCCCACAATAACCACTTTTCACTAATAGCCACTGGAACGCACTGAGTAATCGCCCGAAGCAAACTGAAACTGACCGTCGCTGAATGCCTATGTTTATACCCCGCTGAGATGCCAGAATAATCTGTCACTTTGGATGACGTGTTAAACAAACAGGCGCTCTCGAATCCACTAGAAACAGTGTCCTTGAATACAGTGGGCTAACCGGTACGGTCTGGAATAGACTCGATTGCCGATGCATGAGAAGTGTCACGTAATAGTCTATCATCTCAAAGTAGCAGCAATACGCACGCACACACCAAGTAGCAGCGATTGTGTACCGAAGGCCATATAATTTTTATGCTTACAGGGTAGTCGTAATGTAGAAAGACTAAATACGATTGTCCGATTTCTAACTCAAACTAAAATGTTTGTTAATAAAACCACCTTACATTAATGATGTGTATAAAATTCTTCTGAACCCAGAACAGGAGTCATCACCTAAGCAAGAACGGAAGAAGAAGAAGAAGAAGAAGAAGAAGAAGAAGAAGAAGAAGAAGAAGAAGAAGAAGAAGAAGAAGATGAAGAAGAAGAAGAAGAAGAAGAAGAAGAAGAAGAAGAAGAAGAAGAAGAAGAAGAAGAAGAAGAAGAAGAAGAAATTATTCGATTCCGCGAACAAATTTTTCAGTTTTATTAATTATAGTGACTATAGCATGAACTATTAGAATTTTTTTAATATGCATCAGAAAGATTTTGTTTTACTAAGAAATTTAATTTAAATAGTCTACATTTTTACTTAACATTAGTTTCAGACTACATTTTTTTTCAGAAAAGTCTATCAAATATTTAAGGAGCAGCGTAAAAACGGATTCTCACAAAGTTAATAAAGCTGTAATGACAAAAGTTGTCTTCTCGATTCCAAGTTGTCTTATATAACAAGTAAACTTTGTGTTTGTTTTGAAAAAATTCGAAAAACTTTTTTTCTTTGTCAAAAGCCAAACAATGAATCAACGAGAAAGAAACTTGGTAGCGTAAAGTAGTCGTATCGGCGGAAGGGGGGGGGGACTTCTTGATCTCCCGATCTATCTTGAAGTAAGACTGTCGGAATTTGTAGCAAATTGTAGTGACAATGGTATTGAAATAATTAATTTTTATAGCTAGTAAATATTTAGTTTGAGGAAAGCAAAAGGATTGAGGAGAGCTAGAGAACTACGAGGCTGTTCTAAAGTTATCCGTAGCTTAGCGGTACAAGTAAACTTTTTCGTGTGTGCTAAGATTCATATATTATATCAACGTCTGTCAGTTTCCAAATCTATCGGTCAGTTTATTTACTATTATCGGCTGTTTGAAATTAACGTGTCACGGATGTTTTGAATCTAACATCGTGGTCTGATTGAATTCTCTGTTATAAAAGGTCTACCGTCAATGTGAATTCACAACGAAATGGTAAACGCGTTAGGAGATGATCCGTATTTGAAAGCAGTGGTTCTTCAGTTGCAACTTGAGTTTAAACGTGGTCTTATATGTGCACTGAAGATGAACGCCCGTATTGGACGCTCAAAAAGTGCAACTTAATGTAATATCTACTTTACACGATAAGTCAACAATTTATTACAAATAACTATATCGGCCTAATATTACTTTATATTATAAACTCTATTTTTATTTTATTCATATTTTATTATGTATAGTTTCATTGCTCAGGAGGATGACAAAAAGGAATCAAAGCAAATATTATTATCAGTCGTAATTAATTTTCTATCTCGCATCACGTCGTTGAGATGATTCTGCACACGGGTCTGTTCGTGGCCGGCTCTAGTAGAAGGTCAGAATATTAAACGTGGCAACGTTGCATCTGAGGCTTATAAACATAGTGTAATAAAACAGCTAAAGTGAAAATGTTTTATTTTGATTTAGTTTCATAGCATTACTAAAATCATGAGTAAGACTATTGATATCTAAATCTAAATTATAGGTCTGTGCGCACTTAGTAGGCCCTACTATACGTTTAAGTTGAACAATTTAGTGAATTATTGTTAGGCCTAATGAATTAATTTTGTTCGAATTATCAAATTCATATCATATAAATGAGTTAATTATTATATTTCTTGAATAATATAACATCATTTTACATAATAAACTTTTAATTTGCAAAACGTGAAGAATTATAAAACTGCTGTTAACCGGCAATTAAAAATACGGGATTTGATTATTGAAAACGTAAATTACGAGATCATCTAGTCGGCCTCAAAATACCAGCTGGTTCCAGTGTTGCCAGGTTTAATGTTCCGGCCTTCTATTAGAGCCGGCCATGTTCGTTCGGCTGCATTGAAGGGGATGAGCTACGGTTGATGAATGCTGATTGTGGCAACTTGGACGCAAAACGGTAATTACGGTAGCAAATCTGATTGGTGGACAGAGACAGTGTCGGGAAGTACCGTGCAATTAAGAGCACTATTATATCAAAGGCTTCCAAATGTTATTCTTGTGGTGAAGCGAACTTTGTATTAATCGTTAATATCTATATAAAGAGAGGTACCTACTGCTGAAGGGCGCAGAGCCATGGACTCTGAGAAGGGCGGATATAAATAAAATCACCGCGACAGAAATTAGATTTTTACAAATGGTCTAAGGATACTGACCATTGTCTGGGGATCATAATGAGGACCCTCATTACGGTTTGTAATGAGGTTATATGGAGTGAGTTTGAGGTCTCATTTTATTGAAAAGTTAATGAATATAAGAATAGTTTGAGGAAACATGTTCTTCGCATGGAAACGGATTTTGTACCAGAGCCCACATATTTTTATGGTACACAGGGTAGTCATAATGTAGGAAGGCGCACACAATCATGGTCTGATATTTCATTTGACTTAAAATATTTCTAAAAAAATGATAATTTAAATTCAAAAAAACCTGAACAGGTATCTACACATACTCCAGGATGGAAGGAGAAGTAAGATATAAAAATGTGTACTTTTCGTCTTTAATATTTTATGTTGTTTTACAAGAAAAATCGTCGAGCGTGTTCAGGGCGCGCTGCGCTGAAAAGTTTAAGTCGGGAAAAATGTAAAGAGGAGGAGGAAGAAGAAGAAGAAGAGGCAGAGCAAACAGAAATATGCCGCGGGGCTGTTGACGTGATTTCGCCGTTCCGCTTGTCAAAGCAGAAGCAGCAGCAAACTGGGTCAAACGTGACTGTCATAAATTACATAAGAAACGTGTCTTTTTATATCGGTATGAGACGAACACAAGAGACAGCGACCGAAATTAATTGTGCTACAGCGAATCTAAACAGCTGTGTATACGGTACTTTTCCGATAACTGTATATTGTTGAACATTTCGGTTGTGTTTGTCGGTATCGATGTGTAGTAAATATTGCTTATAACTTAAGTAAAGTTATAGAAAGCGTGTTAATGCGATTAAATTGCGTTTTCTGCTGATTAATTATTTCTTTTTATGTTGCAATCGCTCTTCACTGTAATGTAAGTTTTTATGCGGGGCGTTCTATTAATATTAATACTATTGGTTAAACATGCGTCTGTAACAGCTAAACATGGTGTTTTTAGGTTACCAGGGTAACTGATAGAATACACAAAAAACAATAAATCTCTAAAATAACGCTCGTTGTTATGAAAATCACAAAAAAGGCAACTCAAAGTAAGGCGAATGGTTCAAGGACCGCTTCATGTGACACAATCGAAACCCATCAGTAGGTTTTGATTTTTTTCTGATACTGCTGGCGCGCCACATTTACAATGTTGTGAGTATGTTTACGTATTCCGCGCTTATCGTTCCAATACGATCTCAAAGATATGTCTTCTGTTTTAACCGCAGCACTTTTAGGTTAAAAATACATATCGTTTTCGTGTTCAAGGTTAGTAGGTTCGTTAGATTATGCTCAAATACAATTTCGTAGCAATAAGTAAATCTATTATTACCGGATTTATTACCCCAAAAACCGTACCTACACTCATTTACGATATTTGAATTAGGGCCTATGCCATTATTGTCATCGATATGTGGTGAATATCGCATACAATTATTGTTAGATAATATAAATCCTGAAAATGTATTTGTATATGTCATAAAATAGCTTTTTGCAGTCATTATTCTTTGTCTTTTTTTCTTAAGAAAAAGATGTCTCTAACAATAATATAGCTCTGACACCAATAGCCCATGACACCAAAAGTTGTGTTGTTATGTTAACATGCCAACTAAAAGTACACATGGAAACTGTAGCGTGACAGATGTTTGCATAATATTGAATGGCAATTGATCATTAGAATAATGAAGTTATAATATTTAAATTTGGAAGAAAGCATTAAGTCTAATATAAATAGATTAATTCATATCAACTGTGGAAAGAAATCATTATTATAAAGAAAATACAAGTACAAATAAAAGGAGTTACTAGTGATGAGTCATCCAAGACCAGTCTCATAACCAAAGGTTTTCAAGGTATAACCCAGGAAGGTAAAATAGTAAATAACAAAGCAGTACTGAATATGACCAAACCCACAACGAGGAAGAATAAATAGAAGAGAAACCCTAAAATAAGCCAAGATCAACCAATACAGGTTGTGTATTTCTGTAATAAAGAAGAAGATGGAGAAGATCCCAAGAAACCTGATGGCAACAAGAAGAAGATGGAGAAGATACCAGTCCCAGAAGGCAGGAGAAAAGAAGACTGAAGAAAGAAGAAGAGGGCAGCATCCTGAAGAAGATGTCATGCTCTTATAAAAGACACCCAAATCCCTATATCCCCAAAATAAATATCTAAAAATAAAAGTATAACGAAATAAAAACCACATGTATACAAATTTAAGAGAGAGGAGTGTATAAAGTAAAAGTTTCCTGTGAACTAAGATGAAACAATAATATAGTACCCATGGAACAAATCTCCATTGAAAAACGCTAACCAATTTATTATGTTGATAAGACTATACGACCATTTAGCATTAACATAATATATAAGTGAAAGTGAACCAGTGATAGTTTTGGGTATTATAAAAAATGAACCTTGTGTTTCATTTTTGGCAATCACAAACATTGGATGCAATGAAATATGCATTTTTCAATGACTTAAAATGTGTACGGTGACAATATGTTGTTCATAAGACATGAATCTGTTTAAAATAACATTTTGTTTTACATGAAAAAAGAAAAACAGAGTTCATAATACCTTTTGAACAATTAATACTATTTATTTGTTAATGACAGGGTACAATTCCCCAAAGACAATGTAAAAGACGGTATAAAAACTGTAGAATCCTACTTATAATAATAGTTAGAAATAAGAATATAAATATAAGGTTTTTTAATGTATATAGTACAAGAATGTTTAAAAATGTTTTAGATATAAGGCCATTTGTTTGGGTCTGAAACAACTAACATCAGAACTATAAAAATAGTTACCACTTGTAAATAGTAGAGAGTAATTAAGATGTTAGTTAGTACAAAACCTTTGTTGTAAACCATATTTCCATGTTGGAAATGGGAATTTTGTTGCAAAATGTCTGATTTGAAGACAACCATTTTTTTAAAAAAAAATGTTCTTTATTTTGTGTTAACTATTGTTTGTATTGTAACCAATACTAATTGTTTTTGTGTAATTTGAAAACATGTTTAATTTATAATACTATTTGTAAAAAGTCAGAGAGGGTATCACACATCATATATTGTTTGTAAATTATTTTGTAAGAAAAATTGTTAAAAAATCATAGGCCAAAAGAATGGAAACCAAACTTCATCAAAACAGAGAAATTGCTCAATTAAATGCAAATAAACAAAAGGGGTTTAGACAAAATAAACTTGAGATCATGCCATATAATTGCACATACCATTTAGAGAGATTTTAATAAATTATATTCAGAATTATGAATAAATGTGAAAATGACTAAACTCAGAAATTTAGACATGGGAGTCATATATTTCAGAATAATGTTTCAGAATACAACTAATTCAATTAATTACCAGAAAATAAGGGAATAGGAACTTTTTAATACAATATAGGATTATTAATATTAAATATAACTGATAAAATGGCTGAATTTATATAATGACAGGAAGTAAAGTTTGATGTTTTGACTTTTCAGAGTAAATCAATCTGAAAGTGAAATTACTATTTTTTGGACAGAAAACACTATAAAATGGCATTATTTAATCTGAAAATAACCAGAATGAACTGAAAGATTAATTTAAATCAAATCTAGTGAATAAAATTGACAAATAACCAAAGTTTAGGCATTCATATAGTGAAAATGTAAAAATGTATACAGGATGTGAAAAATATTTGAACAATGTTAAGGATAATATTATATGGGCTAAGAGTTTAATTGAAACTGGAGGAAACAGTTAGTTAATTATTGGTTTTTGAACGGTTAACATGACATACATTTGGTCAACCTATAATAGACATACCAAGCGAATGTATAGTACGTTATTGTGAAATCGCGAGTGACTTGTGGAATACTTCTAAAAACTATCATATTATAACAGAAACAATCAAGTAACACTCCCTAACACAGAACAATATAAATCTACTCTGAAAAACACCACAAAACACTAGAAAACTGTGTAATACATTAACCCAAATTAGTGATGGAATCGGGGAAAGTGTTTGAACTAATAATTATACGAATACACTAAATACAACCCAGAATCACTACACCAGTCACTACACAACATATAACAAGAGATTCGCAGACATCAGAACAGGAATACTACAGGAAAATCTT
This sequence comes from Magicicada septendecula, assembly GCA_034769895.1. NCBI lineage: Eukaryota > Metazoa > Arthropoda > Insecta > Hemiptera > Cicadidae > Magicicada > Magicicada septendecula. The sequence goes on along the minus strand of CM068375.1, from coordinate 58,150,020 downwards.
TTATTTGGAACGTCCAATATACGAATGACATCTCACTAACTTCACGGCGGCCATTTGCTTTGACGATTTCAGTGCCTTCTTCTTGGTTCAGAACAGCTGTTTGGTGAAAACAATTATTATATTTACAATTTATTATTCAATGTCTGTGTTTATTAATAACTATTAATTTGATTGTAACGTTATACTTTTTAAATATTAGCCCGATTTCTCTGACTTTGGTAATAACTGGCTGTTTAAAGAACCCTATATATTTTTATAACATATACTTGTAACTTTTTTCGATATCCTGAGAATCGATACTAATCGATAAGAGTCAATATTGCTGTTACTTAATAAAACATTAATACTTTTCAATACTTAATAGTTCTTTATTTCTTCAATAATACTAATTACCAATAATATAATTCTAATTGATAATCTACAAGGACTTTACCACCCGTAAGTGAAGATAACCTAAAAAATAGAAAGGTAAACAAATATCGATTGGTTTACAGACAGTCTTATGAGTGGTGATAGATTATTTAAATTATACTAAAACTTTAATAAAAATTTTCAGAAGAGCATTACACTGTTTAAAACTTCACAGCCCTATATTAATTAATTGATCCTAATTAATTAATTAATAAAATTAAAATTTTTTTTTTATTATTATTTTTTTTTATAAACATAATTTTTTTTTTAATTTTCTTCAAAACAATAATTTTTGTTTTGAAACTTTCGGTGAAGCTGAGCATATATATTTCTTCATCAACTTTACGCTACTCGACCAGCTGGGAAACGTAAGGAAGTGTTTCAGGCCAGTAAGACGTCGAGAGCCACACCAATTAAACATTACAACTTACAGTATCACATATCAATTATTTATTTTATTACAAATTGGCTAGCCCAAACAGAGGGGCTCGATTACATCAGAATCCATACTTCTTACTACAACAAATTATTTATTTATATTATTACAAATTGGCGCACAACTTTAGGGGCTTTAATTAGCGATTGACAGGCCAATACATTCTGCCCAATCACTAGTTGGAGCTAGGCAACAGCTACAAAGCCAGAGAATTTCAAGGGAAAATGCAACGACGTGCAACATCTAAGAAACGGGCGGCGGAGGCCGAGAAAGAAATAGAAGTTGACATGGACAACAAGGAAGCAACGCCAATAGACGCGGAAGAGTCGTTGCCACCAGTTTTGTCCAAACAACATGAACAACCAGGGGAACAACCTGAGATGCCTACTCAGACAGGGGAAGTAAATGTCCAGGAAAGACATGTAGAGAAATCCAAGACACCTGAAGAAACAAAAATGGACAGATTAATGGAAATGTTCATGCAGATGAAGGAAGGAGTGGACAAGAAACTGGACGAAAATAATAAGAAAATGGAATCCACAAGTAAGGAATTGAAGGAAGACTTGAGTAAGAAAATGGGGAGTGATAACCAGTCCTTGAAAGAAGATTTAGGAAATAAAATCGAAACAACAAACAGGAAGTTGGAAGAAGAGATGGGGAAGAAGTTAGAAGAATTGAAGGAAGACAATCAGTCCCTGACGAAGAAGATGGAAGAAAACAGCAAGAAGATGGAAGAGAAGATGGAAGAAAACAGCAAGAAGATGGAAGAGAAGATGGAAGAAAACAGCAAGAAGATGGAAGAGAGGATGGGAGGAAAGTTAGAAGAATTGAAGAAGGATAATCAATCCACAAAAGAAGAGTTGACTGGGATGAACAAGAACATGGAAGAATTGAAGGAAGACAACCAATCGTTCAAGGAAGAATTCAAGGCGACTAAAGAAGAGTTGATTAATAAAATTGAAAAGACCAATCAGAAAATAGATGAAACCAGGAAGAAGATAGAGAAGAACAACCGACAATTGAAGGAAGAGTTGAAAGAAGATAACAGGAAGTTGGAAGAAAAGATGGGGGAGAAATTGGAAGAATTGAGAGAGGACAATCAAATTCTAAGAGAAGAGTTAAGGGAGGTAAATCAGGAGATAAGAGAGAACAGATTAAAAAGGGAAGAGGAGCATCAAAAATGGATTAGAGAAAGAAGAGCGGACAGATTAAAAAAGGAAGAATTAAGAAAGGAGAAGGCCGAAGAAATAAAAAATGATAGCCAACCAGAACCAGAAGAAGTACTAAATGATAAAACGCAGGAAGATAGTCAACCAGAACCAGAAGAAGTAATAAATGACAAAACGCAGGAACTAGTAATGGTAGTACCTGAAATTGAAACTAACCGAAACCAGGAAGATATTAAACCAAGGAAAAGGAGAATGTATCCAAGAAATTTGATAAAAACTAAGGAAGAGTTGGAGATGATGAATCATGGGTTAATTGATGGCAATAATATCCCAATTACCTATGACAAAGACATAATGAATTCCAGGAATTATAGAAGGAGAATCGAAGTAATTTCAGAAATAATTTACCACAAGACAGTAGTCTACCAATGGGAAAGGACCAGAGGTAAACAGAATACAACATGTGAACCAGATCAATTTCAGCGCAAGACTGGACAGTGGATTTCAGAAAGATGGAAATGTGATATCGTACCAGACTGTAATGATGACACAGATGAATCATCAGAATGTATTCCATTAACGTGCCATCTAGGACAGTTCCAGGGTACGGTTAGACTAAAATATATTTCTTCAGAGTGGATATGTGATGGTAAACCAGCTTATGGTGTTTCAGATAAACAAATAATAAGTGATAACCCAGATGAAGATCCTCACATATATTTGTCAGGGAACACAAAACATGGACCAGAGAAGTATTGGTGTATACCATATGATGATAGAGGGAGCCAGCCCAGTAATTACGACGACCCTAACAACCCGCCGCGTAATGACCAGTTTAGCTGTAATTTTAACGGCGTTAGGGATAACAACCCCTATTCATACATGAGAAACAATTTATACCAACATAATAACGTCCCATACAGTCAGAGAAATCCATATCCCAACAATAATGGTGACAAACCTTACCAACCTAACCGAAATTATTATCATGATAAATTTAGTAATAAAAACAATAACAGTAATAATAACCGAGTGTCGCGCCCTAGGGTAAATTTTATAAGAGCAACTGAGATGATGGACCCTGGTTGACACAGATACCACACACCATCAAGAAAAGGGACGGAGATCATGATAACCGACTACGGCGAAAAACAACGGTGAAGGAGACGGAATAAATATCATTGAAAGGAAATGATATGGAGAATAAACATAGAAACAAAACTGGGTTTTATGAGTGAAGACTATGTAAGAAAATGAACATGACAAATAAAAATATGAGCAATGGAACGACATAAAGAAAATCGTCCATATTCCTGGGTATATAAAAGAAAAGAAAACTTATAAGAAAGAAAAAGAGAAGATCAACTTATTAAAATATAAAGAATATGGTCCAGTGTAGAGTACAATATATGTCCATATGTTGTGGTAAATGATAAGCATAACAATACATATGAGTTGAAGGAAATCGTTTCAGGAAAGATCAAAGGAGTGTACAATCAAGCTTCTATGAAGAAATATTATGAAGAATGAGTTGTGAGTTATAGAATTTTGAATTTTTAATTTTAAAAATTCAAAAATAATGTAAGTACATCTTACAACCTAATATTTTGAGAAGAACATTCTGGAGAATTAAAAGAATTTTTTAATTAATTTTAAAAATTCAAAAATAATGTAAGTACATCTTACAACCTAGTATTTTGAGAAGAACATTTTGGAGAATTATAAGAAGAAGGAATTTAGAATTTTTATTGAAAAAATTCTAAAATATGTAAGTACATCTTACTACAACCTAATAATTTTGGAACAAACTTTATGGAGGAAAGAAAAAGAAAGAATTTTGAATATAACTTATTCTAAATATGTAAGAACAACTTATTACAACCTAATAATTTTGGAACAAACTTTATGGAAGAAAGGAAAAGAAAGACTTTTGAATTGAAATATAATTTTATAAAAATTTAAAATTGAGTAAGTACATCTTACTACAACCTGATAATTTAGAACAAAACTTTATGGAAGAAAGAGAAAGAGAGAGAATTTTGAACTTAATTTAAAAAAATTTTAAAATTAAGCAAGCACAGCTTACTACCACTGAATTATGAGGAAACCTTATGGTAAATAATTAAGAAGAATTTGAATTTGGAAAAATACCAAAATATTCAGAAATAATAGTAAGATCACATTACTATAAACAAGTCTGAATGAAACAATTCTGGGAATAAATGAATTAAACAGAATTTGTATGTTGATAGAACGTCAGAACTTTGAAACAAGATAAGATCAACATATTACAAGGATGTATGAGAAATATTTTTCAATTAAATAAAAAGAATAGTTTGAATTTTATATTAAAACTAACCAAGTTCCAAAAAATAATTATGTTTCAATTATGATTGAATTGAGAAGAAAATAAAGTGGTTAATTCAGAAAAGAGAATTAACGTTAATCCAGAATAAATGCTAACATTCACAATAGAATTTGAAGGAGTAGAGAAGACTAACAAAAAAGAGTGTAATATGCCAGAGAAGGAAAAAATTTGGAAGCAAAGAGACTAATTACCTATGAAACGATAATGAAAACAGTTAATTAAGAGCAAAGAAGAACAACTCATACCAAACATATGGAGAAGATGATTTTGAACCAATGATAATAATAAGACCTATATGAAATGCAAAGAGAAGAAATACCACATGAAATATAATATAAATGAATTAATGCTAATGAATGCGAAGACGGATTAATAACTTTCTAAGAGAAAGGAAAGAACCAAAATGTTTAAATAAAATGATCAATATAACAACCTGTATATCTAATGTAAAGATACAATGTTAAAAAATTAAATATAATATATTAAGACCATTCAAAAAATGAATACGAAAGACTATTTATAAAGACCATGCTAATACTATGAATAACCAGAAGAAAGTATAAAGAGAATTCAGATGGAGAAGAAAGAGAGTTACATTGTAAACAGTAACCAGAATTATTAAAAGAAAGATTTTCAACCATAATTAAATTAAATATATCAGACAAGTTAAGAGTTTTGAAAAAATATATATATAATGAGTATAAAAATAATTATGAAGATTTATTAAGATAGAAAATGTGAGATATTCTGAGAGACTACGAAGTGGAGAATCCAAAGATATTTTTATTAGTCGAAAATGAGACTACTTTTTATTTATTTATTCGATGACTGACTGAAGATAATTCCAGCAGCATTATGTTTTTTGAGCAGGGATGGATATGCCCCTGTACTCAATTTATAGAAGTGGTGTATGGCCAGCAGAGAAGTAGCGTACAGTGCCCCTCTGATCTGCCCCAGCCCACGTGATAGGGAATGTTAGGGAATTAATATCCCAAGGATACAACACGAAGTTGATATAGGAAGAAAATGTATTACAATTATAATATATCTCAGAAGACACTAACTATCCGAAAAGGATCAGTAGTAAGACAAGTAACCATATATATAAAATTAATAAAACTCTAATATAAAAAAGTCGATATAAAAATGGAGAAGAAAATGAATTATAAGAAATGATGAAATTATCATAAGAAATTATTTCATCCATAAACATGTCTGAAATAATTACTTCTGGAGGAGAGCAATCTGTAGCGTGACAGATGTTTGCATAATATTGAATGGCAATTGATCATTAGAATAATGAAGTTATAATATTTAAATTTGGAAGAAAGCATTAAGTCTAATATAAATAGATTAATTCATATCAACTGTGGAAAGAAATCATTATTATAAAGAAAATACAAGTACAAATAAAAGGAGTTACTAGTGATGAGTCATCCAAGACCAGTCTCATAACCAAAGGTTTTCAAGGTATAACCCAGGAAGGTAAAATAGTAAATAACAAAGCAGTACTGAATATGACCAAACCCACAACGAGGAAGAATAAATAGAAGAGAAACCCTAAAATAAGCCAAGATCAACCAATACAGGTTGTGTATTTCTGTAATAAAGAAGAAGATGGAGAAGATCCCAAGAAACCTGATGGCAACAAGAAGAAGATGGAGAAGATACCAGTCCCAGAAGGCAGGAGAAAAGAAGACTGAAGAAAGAAGAAGAGGGCAGCATCCTGAAGAAGATGTCATGCTCTTATAAAAGACACCCAAATCCCTATATCCCCAAAATAAATATCTAAAAATAAAAGTATAACGAAATAAAAACCACATGTATACAAATTTAAGAGAGAGGAGTGTATAAAGTAAAAGTTTCCTGTGAACTAAGATGAAACAATAATATAGTACCCATGGAACAAATCTCCATTGAAAAACGCTAACCAATTTATTATGTTGATAAGACTATACGACCATTTAGCATTAACATAATATATAAGTGAAAGTGAACCAGTGATAGTTTTGGGTATTATAAAAAATGAACCTTGTGTTTCATTTTTGGCAATCACAAACATTGGATGCAATGAAATATGCATTTTTCAATGACTTAAAATGTGTACGGTGACAATATGTTGTTCATAAGACATGAATCTGTTTAAAATAACATTTTGTTTTACATGAAAAAAGAAAAACAGAGTTCATAATACCTTTTGAACAATTAATACTATTTATTTGTTAATGACAGGGTACAATTCCCCAAAGACAATGTAAAAGACGGTATAAAAACTGTAGAATCCTACTTATAATAATAGTTAGAAATAAGAATATAAATATAAGGTTTTTTAATGTATATAGTACAAGAATGTTTAAAAATGTTTTAGATATAAGGCCATTTGTTTGGGTCTGAAACAACTAACATCAGAACTATAAAAATAGTTACCACTTGTAAATAGTAGAGAGTAATTAAGATGTTAGTTAGTACAAAACCTTTGTTGTAAACCATATTTCCATGTTGGAAATGGGAATTTTGTTGCAAAATGTCTGATTTGAAGACAACCATTTATTTAAAAAAAAATGTTCTTTATTTTGTGTTAACTATTGTTTGTATTGTAACCAATACTAATTGTTTTTGTGTAATTTGAAAACATGTTTAATTTATAATACTATTTGTAAAAAGTCAGAGAGGGTATCACACATCATATATTGTTTGTAAATTATTTTGTAAGAAAAATTGTTAAAAAATCATAGGCCAAAAGAATGGAAACCAAACTTCATCAAAACAGAGAAATTGCTCAATTAAATGCAAATAAACAAAAGGGGTTTAGACAAAATAAACTTGAGATCATGCCATATAATTGCACATACCATTTAGAGAGATTTTAATAAATTATATTCAGAATTATGAATAAATGTGAAAATGACTAAACTCAGAAATTTAGACATGGGAGTCATATATTTCAGAATAATGTTTCAGAATACAACTAATTCAATTAATTACCAGAAAATAAGGGAATAGGAACTTTTTAATACAATATAGGATTATTAATATTAAATATAACTGATAAAATGGCTGAATTTATATAATGACAGGAAGTAAAGTTTGATGTTTTGACTTTTCAGAGTAAATCAATCTGAAAGTGAAATTACTATTTTTTGGACAGAAAACACTATAAAATGGCATTATTTAATCTGAAAATAACCAGAATGAACTGAAAGATTAATTTAAATCAAATCTAGTGAATAAAATTGACAAATAACCAAAGTTTAGGCATTCATATAGTGAAAATGTAAAAATGTATACAGGATGTGAAAAATATTTGAACAATGTTAAGGATAATATTATATGGGCTAAGAGTTTAATTGAAACTGGAGGAAACAGTTAGTTAATTATTGGTTTTTGAACGGTTAACATGACATACATTTGGTCAACCTATAATAGACATACCAAGCGAATGTATAGTACGTTATTGTGAAATCGCGAGTGACTTGTGGAATACTTCTAAAAACTATCATATTATAACAGAAACAATCAAGTAACACTCCCTAACACAGAACAATATAAATCTACTCTGAAAAACACCACAAAACACTAGAAAACTGTGTAATACATTAACCCAAATTAGTGATGGAATCGGGGAAAGTGTTTGAACTAATAATTATACGAATACACTAAATACAACCCAGAATCACTACACCAGTCACTACACAACATATAACAAGAGATTCGCAGACATCAGAACAGGAATACTACAGGAAAATCTTTTATTTGGAACGTCCAATATACGAATGACATCTCACTAACTTCACGGCGGCCATTTGCTTTGACGATTTCAGTGCCTTCTTCTTGGTTCAGAACAGCTGTTTGGTGAAAACAATTATTATATTTACAATTTATTATTCAATGTCTGTGTTTATTAATAACTATTAATTTGATTGTAACGTTATACTTTTTAAATATTAGCCCGATTTCTCTGACTTTGGTAATAACTGGCTGTTTAAAGAACCCTATATATTTTTATAACATATACTTGTAACTTTTTTCGATATCCTGAGAATCGATACTAATCGATAAGAGTCAATATTGCTGTTACTTAATAAAACATTAATACTTTTCAATACTTAATAGTTCTTTATTTCTTCAATAATACTAATTACCAATAATATAATTCTAATTGATAATCTACAAGGACTTTACCACCCGTAAGTGAAGATAACCTAAAAAATAGAAAGGTAAACAAATATCGATTGGTTTACAGACAGTCTTATGAGTGGTGATAGATTATTTAAATTATACTAAAACTTTAATAAAAATTTTCAGAAGAGCATTACACTGTTTAAAACTTCACAGCCCTATATTAATTAATTGATCCTAATTAATTAATTAATAAAATTAAAATTTTTTTTTATTATTATTTTTTTTTATAAACATAATTTTTTTTTTAATTTTCTTCAAAACAATAATTTTTGTTTTGAAACTTTCGGTGAAGCTGAGCATATATATTTCTTCATCAACTTTACGCTACTCGACCAGCTGGGAAACGTAAGGAAGTGTTTCAGGCCAGTAAGACGTCGAGAGCCACACCAATTAAACATTACAACTTACAGTATCACATATCAATTATTTATTTTATTACAAATTGGCTAGCCCAAACAGAGGGGCTCGATTACATCAGAATCCATACTTCTTACTACAACAAATTATTTATTTATATTATTACAAAACCAATATACGTTCGAAAAAAAATAGTCGTTTTTTTGTGAAAAAGCACTTGAAAATAAACTCAAAGTAAGGCGGGGTTACTGTTCATGTCTTCCTTTTTGTGGTAGAACTCATTTTCCACTGAAACTTGTTTTTTCACTAATACTCGGTTTTTGCAGGTTACTGAAAAAACAACCAGAAGTAAGCGGGGTGCTATACATAACTCATTTTTTGTTTCTCAGAAAATTCGTTTGCAGTGTTTTTTTGAAATTTTACTGAATTACCCAGAAGAATATTGACCGTCTAAATATAAAACTAACCTAACTAATAACAAATTTTGTTTTCATTTGTAAATACGTTGTTTTTTCGTTTTAATTGTACTACTCAGAAATAATTGTATTTTGCACTTTACATTTTCTGTTTTGGTTTTTGTTAAATATAAATGCTACTTTACTTACCTTGTTTCTAAAAATATGGTTGATAGTCCGACAGATTGTCTGGAGCTTACCTATCTTAACTTCAATAACATAATTCTTATCATATTTAATATAATTTCCCGAATAGTTAAAGTGGCCCACTTGTTCTATCATTTGATCGTTAATTATTATTTTTATTTTTATTAGTACCTTGGTTCTTAATGCCACTACCTTTGTTTTGTTATGGAGATGTTCATATTGTATTGTTTGCCAATATGGTGAAATTTAATCTCCACATAGCTACGCAATATTTTTCACACTGCCACGAAGCAAAGCATAATATTTTAAAGAACATTTAAATGTTTAAGTAATATTAAAATAATAACGTAAACATTAAAAATAATTTTATTTATGATAAAAGAAAATGTAGTCACATGTTGTGATATGGAGCTGACTACTTTTGAAAGCCTTTTCTTGTACTTAGTTCATTATTATTTTTTTATACTTAATACGATTATGTATGTGCTTAATATTAATTTATTTTTCGTACATCGTTTCGTAAGAATTTGTCCAATACATAGAATTGTCGTGATGTTTGTCGTTACAATGACATCGTTTCCAAGAATTGTGTGTAGGGGACGGTTCCATGGCCGGTTCCGTGGCCGGTCAACAACCTATGTGACTGATTAGTCCGCGTATTCGACACCAGAGGACTCTTTGTGAAAGCCAGTAATCCAGTGGCAGAGATTTGAGTATTAAACCAACATACATGTTTGTAAGACGGTTGAATTTAGTTACGTTTTAGATTTTTCCAACATTTCTTTTAGTTAAGTGATCAGATTTCTTTCGCTTCAATGTGATGTGTTGCGATGGAACGAATCTCTATTACGGAACAAAGAGAATGTTTAAAGGTAAATGTTTTCGTAATTGTTATTCAAATATTGCAACATTTTAAGTAGATTTAGTTTTAAGGAAAACTAAAACTTTTATACGCGCTAATTTTTTATAAGACAGTTTTGTGTTTTTCCTTTTTCTTGTTTGTCGTTTCATAATTTAAAATTTGTATTTTTGTGGGACAAGATTTTCCGTAGCCTAAGTAATTCATCATAAAATACATACGTCTTACTCCGTTACATACTCAAAGTATATACAACGGGAAATATATGGTTTTGAAGCTCTCACTATACATTTGCTAGTAGTATTTCTAAAGTGATTGCTCAAAGTGAAGTACTTACATAATTCGTATTCCAGTATCGTTTATTAGCATAATATATTTAAACAACCTTCCAATTGTTTAAGTGATAAAAACAATTTAAAATCTCTGACACCTACTTTTAGTTTATATACATGACCCACATGACCATGTTTGGCCATGCAGTTGTTATGTTTTGCCAGCATTGAACTATTTATATTGAAACTGAAACAAAATTTACTTTCCTTACATTTTTGGCTGTAACAGAAAGTATTTGGTTACCTAAGATATTTATGATTTTGTATTTAAAAAGGTTAATGCCACTAAAAATCCTCTCCATATAACCATACTAAGTGGTGGGTACAAGGGTTGAAAATATATCGAAAAGCTCTGATTTAAAAATCTTCCACCTTGATTAACTGTTATTCAATACAAAGGTAATACATTTCATGTCATTAGGAATTACTTTAATTCATCATCATTATCATCTAACGGTTTTAGGCTTTAGCGGCCTTCTCCTATTTCACAGTCCACCTTTCTTAGGTCTACCAACGTTTCTTCTGTGTCTAGGGTTGTAATCTTTTGCCATCTTCGGTAATCTACTTTCTTCCATTCTATTTACGAGTTGAATGCATTTTATTTTGTATTCTTTAATCCTTTCATTAACTGCAAAAATATCTAAATCACTTCTTATCTCTTCATTTCTTATATGATCTCGTCTATTACACCTTGTAACTGATCTAAGAAATTTCATTTCTGCTGTTTATATCTTGTATTCATCTTTTTCTTTTATGACCCAAGTTTCAGAACCATACAATAGTGTAGGCGTTGCTATTGTTTTATAACATTTTATTTGGGTTTCTTTTCTACATTTATTTCCCAACGTTCTCCAAATCGTTCCATATGTTCTTGTCAAATTCGTCACTTTATTTTCTATATCTCTGTCTTGATCATAAGTAATATCTTGTTACTTTAATTCTAAATTTGTATTCTTACTGGATTTTTATGAAGACATTTTGAAAAACCCAGTTTCATTAGCTCTTTGTCATTTAATGTTGTGCTTTTAGAGGGCGTTTTCGCGAGAATACTTTTAGCAACTTTGTGTTGAGTTCAAATACGTTATTTTTAATGCAAAATCCACCAATAAATTCTTTTAATTTTTCCGAATTTAAGTCAATAAACTGCTAGTTTACTTGTGCGAAGACGATGGTTCAAACCATAGATATACTAGACCAGAGGAGTATAATCCGCACTGTACCTTTATCCGTTCGTGGATTACATTTTCGATGTTTTTAATATGCGATTGTATCGATGTATTACGATGTAGAAAAGAAGAAGTGTACTAATTGTAAATTGTCCTATTTGTTAATGCAAAGCAAAATACGTGTTGTTTTCATTTGTGAGGTTAGGTGACAACGGTTTTTGGTTTTTAGTTTACTTCTGAAAAAAATAAAAGCCGTGGTTCAGGAAAACATAATGTTTAATGTGTATATACAATGCTTAAAAAACAGTAATACTTAAAATAAAGACCCTAACGATATGAGTTGGCAGACTTAACAAAACTACAACAGCAAATGTGAACTGAAAAACAGAAATATTTATGGGTAATGGAAAACACAAAAACCAGTGTTTTGAGGAATGACAACATACGCTCTACATATGGACGTTTCTTTTTGGTTAGCCACAAAATGAGTACTTGTTGGAAAACGAATATATAAAAAAAAAAAACCAGTTCTGCCACAGAAAAAGTAAAAAGTGACATGACTGTGACAGGCAGACAGGCAGGCAAGTCACCTTACCTTCGAGTTGGTTTTTTTCGTAGTTTTCACAAAAAAAAACGAGTTTTACATTACACACGTATCGCTTTCCATGCGTAACTTCAGTTCTCATGTTAACCTAAAAACAAAAACGTTTGTGGTCACACGTACGCAACTGTGATATACTACCGCTAATCATTTTTCATTAAAAAAAAGGCCTAAGAACACCAACTACAATCGCCAGCCAACTATTTTACAACATACGAAATTAAAATTTGTATAATTCTTTCAACTACATAAAATTCTGTACGACATTCACTAAAGATCGAAGCCAAACAATCGAATAATCAAAATATCAGAAATGACTGGAGGAACGGATAAAGGTACAGTAAAGTGTAATCAAACCGTATAAACAAGCATTTCCCACCTCATAAACCAACCGTAAGGGGACAGTGTGTCTGGGCAGTAACAGGCTTGGCCTTCGTTTTCTGGCGCATGCGTAACTGTCTTTTAATGCCGCAAGTACGTACGTTATTTATACAAAATGTTAAGCCATTGTCACTATTAAGAAAACTCTAATGTTCTTTCAGTAATTGACTAACATTGCAATTATTTTTATCTCTACAATTATTGACTGACTCTCGTAAATTTTAATAATTAAACAGAGTAAGTACTAAATAATTTGTTTTCCAAGATAAGGTTTTGTGGCGTAGCCAGTTGGAAATCACTGTTACATACGTCACGAGAAGCAGTCCCGCGGCCGAAGGCTATGTTGCATTCAACAATCTGAGCTGTGCATGCATAAGGGAAACTACTTCGTTATTTAGTCTGTTCATGAAGAAAATTGAATTTGCTTATCACGATATCTTTGTATATACGTACGTACTGTATAAGCAGCAAAGCTGCCCGTTCCTTATCTTCACACAACAAGCTAAGATCTAGATTTAAGTGCAACCTTCTACAGAATTACGTTTAAGTTTGCGTGTTGGAAATTTCATAAAAAGAAGAGTCTTAAAAATAAAATAATACAAGAAAGACAGAATTCGTAAAATGGAAAGGGCATATGGTAGGCTATAACTAAAGATATTTACAATAAAATGTGTATATCTAAAAATGCAAAAATAAGCTATTACAGTACAGTAGTGAAGCCAGAATGCCTATATGCAAATTAAATGTCTAGCATTGAATTATAATTTAGACAAACTAGAAATATTGAAAAGACGAATTATTAGGAAAATATTAGGCCCACAAAAACTTCAGAAGGTTGGAAATTAAGAAATAATGATGAAATATATCAGAGTATAGAAAATATAACAGAAACAATGAGAAAAAGGAGACTATTATTTTTTGGACACTTATATAGAATGGAAGACAATATGTTAACAAAACAGATCTTCAAATATCTGTAGGGAAAGAAGTCAACATCAAGTTGGGTTAAAGAAGTCCAAAGCAATTTAGAAAAAAAATAATATAAACGCAGAAGAAGCAATTGAAAGACACGGTTTTCGGGCAAAAGTGTTAAAAATGAAAGGAGTCCAGGGTAAGAGAGACACAAACGCAGGTTCAAAGTGAACTGAAGACAGAAAGAAGAGACACAGAGAAAAGATGAAAGAATATTAGAGGAAAAGAAAAGAACAAAGAATAAAGAATTGAAATTGGCATGAGGTACTTAGATGGCCGATACAAAAAATAATAATAATATAAATCACTTTATCCAACAAGAATGTATCATATAGTCTCACTTAACAACTGTCTGATGTATATACCGTCATCGTGGGAAACCGAGAATAGGGACAGTAGTGACCAGTGTCATCGATATAAAAATAGATTTCAAATGATATGGGGTACTATACACAGAGCAGTTGGAAATAAGACAAGGAAAGACACCAAGATAAAATTCTATAAAGTAATGGCAACACCTGTTTTAACTTATGGAAGTGAAACTTGGACGAGGGCGAGAAATGATGAGCGAAAAATAGGCCTACAAACGAGTGAAATGACGTTCTTGAGACAAACCAAATGTTGGTTTCACCCTTAGAGATCAAATACGAAATGAACATATAAGAACCGAGTTAAATGTATATTCTGTGGCCAGCAGTATAAGGGATGGAGAAATAAAATGGAGGCAGCATGTCGAGTGAGTGGAGGATATGAGACTACCTGAACAAGTAATAAGGTACGGACCTCAAGGAAGACGAGATGTAGGTAGACTAAAAGAAGAGATGGCTTCAGTGAAGGCGGAACAGCCTGTAAGCCTACACCTTGACGTGAGGAGGAGGAGGAGGAGGAGGAGGAGGAGGAGGAGGAGGAGGAGGAGGAGGAGGAGGAGGAGGAGAAGAAGGAGAAGAAGGAGAAGAAGAAGAAGAAGAAGAAGAAGAAGAAGAAGAAGAAGAAGAAGAAGAAGAAGAAGAAGAAGAAGAAGAAGAAGAAGAAGAAGAAGAAGAAGAAGAAGAAGAAGAAGAGTGACCAGTGTTGTAATTACAGAAGAAATCAGGGAATCGTGTTATTACGGAAGAAATCAGGGGAATCCCCCTCCGCAAGATCTGTTAAAAATTTCAGCTAATTTTATTACACCTAACGTAACGTACCTAACGTAAGCCTGTTTCTAAGCCAGGTGCATGTGTTAAAATAAGAGTTATAAATTAATTAAAGAGACAAATAGCTGTAGAGGAGGAGCGGTTGGCAGACTGAAAACCTTACGATAGTTTCAGAACTGTAAGTTGGCATCTCTGTGATGAGTTCTGATCAGCTGTTTGATTAGAATTGTTTTGTTTATAACCTCAATTTTTCATTTGACAATGTCGAGTCCTCTTGAAGCTTTGGAATTACTTGAACAACGTGCAGTGATCCGTTTTTTGCTTTCTGGAGCCGAAAACCCAGGTAACATTTACTTTTATATGACTAAACAATACAGAAAAAGCTGTATAAACAGCATACATTTTTATACATTTTTTATACGTTTATTTATGCACTCTGTTAATACGTAACAATAAGCATAATTGTTCACAGAATTCATGGCATGAAGAGAACTAGTCCATTGACTAGTTCTCTGTATGAGTATTTAAAAGTAACATATTGTGTACAGTATAATTGTCCTGATGATGACAATAAACGTTGTCGAAACGTCGACACAACTAAGTTAAAATTAGTGTTATATTTTTTGGCCGATCCTCACAAACACTTCACCCGAAAAATTCACTGATTGGCGGTCACTACAAATTTAAGGAGTTAACTTTAATCGTCTTGTCTGCAGGCTGTTGTCTAGTACACTTATGGCTAAAAGATTTGTGTGCCTTTCAAGCTGTTTCACATATATTTCGCTGAACATCGCAACGGTTTCACTGACTGAGGGCAGGTCCAGGTCGCTATAGATGTCTTTGTTGTTGATGAACCACGGTGCGTTGGTTATGGCACGGAGCACCTTGGTCTGAAACCTTTCCATTATGGCGACATTGGATTTAGACGCAGTTCCCCCAAAGCTGTAAGCCGTATGTCCACGCAGGCTTGAAGACAGCAATTAATTTTTATAAGTGGGTAGAAGATTCTTAGATTTTGTTGCCCATGACGTGTCCGTTGATTGATACTACTGACTCGGAACAGTAAGTTTTTTATTGGTAAAAATGTAAAATTTGTTCCTTATAGCCAGAACCAGGTTTTACTTGTTATCAACTTGTTATAACCAGTGTTATAACCTTATATACTAACTTATTACCAACAGTAATAAGCGAAAACTGGTTCAGGCTGCAAGGTAAATATTTTACATTTTTACCAATAAAAAACTTAGTGTCCCGAGTCAGTAGTATTACACTTATAATTGGGTATAAGAATTTAAACATTGTCAGGTTTCAGTGACTAACGTGTATCGTTCTGAATGTTCAGATCTTTTAGGATGCTGAAGGACCGTTTTTTTATTATTTACAAAATCAGCGGATAATAAACAGTACATATTACTCTGTCATGCTTACCAATAAAGTAAAACCGACAGAGATATGCAGAAACGTCTGGATTTCTGCGCGAAAGCGTCATTCTCCTTCATGATAACGCCTGTCCATACACAGCTCAGTTAACACGTAAAACGATCAATATATTGCGTGGTATACTCTACCTCACCCTTCCTACAGTTCAGACTTGGCTTCATCTGATTTCCACTTGTTTGGTCCACTGATGGAGGCGTTGCGTGCAACGAAGTTTTATGACAACGACGAGGTCAAAGAAAATGTTCTAAAATGGCTCCGACATCAACATAAAGATTTCTTTGCAGCAGGCATAAAAAAAGCTTCTTCAGAGACGGCAAAGTTTGTTTATTTTAACATGATAATGTTTTTAGGCTGGGGGCCATTCAACAAAATCGTCATCGAAAACGTAACGCTTCCACACTTTCGATTCCCCACAGTCTAGAAATTTGATATGTAAACGCATCAAGACAGAAATAATCGCTGCTGACATTGAGTTTAGCAAACGTTTTAGTGAGAATAAATTTAGTTTTACATGCTCTGTTTGTGATCGTCTGTGGTTTGGAAATGATTTACGTAATCCACATTATACGTTTTAAAAGCCTAAAAACATTATCATGCTTCGATGTTTCGGTTTCGTCGAAATTCTTTGAATGCTTAGGTGCATAAATAGAGAGAGAGAGAGAGAGAGAGAGAGAGAGAGAGAGAGAGAGAGAGAGAGAGAGAGAGAGAGAGAGAGAGAGAGAGAGAGAGAGAGAGAGAGAGTTTACATGTTTACGGGGATTATGTTGAAAAGCAAAAAAAAAAAATATACTGATTAAATAAACAGTTTTTCCTCTATCGTTGTTTGTCTCTTTAATTATTAAATTATCCTTGTAATTTTGTTAATTACTTTAAAATAATTACTTTAACTATGTTCAAATATTTTTTGGAAAAAATAAATTGGATTATTTAGAAAGCTGTCGGCAAATTGCAGAATAGGATACAAATTATAAAATACACGATTTATTTCTGAATTTGGTGAAAACATTTAAGAAAAATAGACAATCTTAACATACGATTTAAAGAATTTAAAATGCTAAAAAGCATATCTTGGCTTTTTAGTAATCCTTTTATTATTATTGAAGAACAACCGAGTGACTTTCAAGTAGACTCGTGTGATTTACCTGCTGATCCCTTCCTGCAGGCCAGACAAGAAAAGGGACCCAATTACTTAAAACTGCTACCTCCTGAATGATATCCCAAATTTTGGACAGAAAATGACATCGAGGTTTGAAAGTCCATACAGCTGTGAAAGCGTGTTCTCCACAATAAAGTTAATCAAGAACTATCGGCAGAAGTCGCCTCAAAAATTTTCTGCTTTACTTACTGAGGATTAGCAACAGCTCACCTGGGTATGGACACTCCTGCTTTACTGACTGCAGCAGATCGACCTCAGAATTCACAATAAAGATTTCATGTTATACAATGTTTGATATGTTCCTTGTATCTTCATTGCTGTGTTGACCATAATAAAGACTGTACTGTTGAAGACATACAGGTAGTCCTCTATTTATAGACATTCGACTTTCGCACATTTTGCTCTTTAGGACATTCAAAATGGACACCCTTTATTGAAGTTTCGTACTACAGCTTCGACTGCTGTTCAACGTGCTTTTGTTCTCTCTGATTCATCCAATCCGTTTGTTTTTTATGTAGAAGTTTTTTATTGTGTGTGTGTGTGTGTGTGTGTGTGTGTGTGTGTGTGTGTGTGTGAGCGTGCGTGCGTGCGTGCGTGCGTGCGCGCGCGCAATAGAACTGTATATTTATTATTTTATTATTACTAAATTCTGCTCGCGCGTGTAGGTGTGTATATGTGTGTGTTGTGTTAAACTAGACTCACGTGAAAATTTTAAATTAAATTCTTTCGTAATTGGCGCTGCAAGCGTCATTGGTGAAAATTCCGTTCATAAATAAAGTGTAATTTGTCCCGTGAAGTATGTTCCAACTGCCTGCGGGAAAATTAAAATGTTTGCTCCATAACCCACCTAGACCTAGTTTAATATAATTTTCCTGTTTAATAATATACAACGACCTAAATATTTTGTATGACATCACACGGTGGCCGTCACATGGAATTTGTGTTTATTAAATAATTATTACGCAACACACACATAACTTGCACGTTTCCGCAGAACTGCACTGTGTATATGTACTGTATTACTGCCTCGACCACAAGGATGACAGTCGGAACCCTTTGGTGTAACAATCTTTTCTTAAAAGTTACTGGCGGCACTTCCCGACACTGTCTCTGTGTATCGTTAGTAAGATGAGACTAACGTTTCGACCCACGTTGCCGACCCATCGTTTCGTCGTCATTCTGCTGTCGGTAAAGCCGTTGCCTAATTGAAACGTGGCAACAACGTAACTGCACTGATGCCAGGTTAAAAAATTTATTACGTATGATAACAGTTGCTTTGATGCAGACTGCGTCGTTCTGACCAAGGGTACTATATACATGATTACGACGACGACGACGACGACAACGACAACGACGATGATGATGATGATGTTGATGGTGGTGGTGGTGCTGATGGTGATGATGATGACGACGACGACGACGACGACGATGATGATGATGACGACGACGACGACGACGACGGTGGTGGTGGTGGTGGTTATGACGACGACGACGATGACGAGGACGATGACGATGACGATGACGATGACGATGACGATGACGATAATGTTGGTGGTGGCAGTAACAAAGTCTCATGGAAATTTAAGGCAAACAAATTATTAAAAGACAGAAGATGACGAAGAGTAAGAAGGCCAAAACCAATAAGCATTAATTGAAATTCTTAATGTAAGAGTTATAGCGTAATGCGAGTTTCATTTCGAGAGGAGCGGGAATGGAATTTAACAAAACGTGGAGATGACAAACATTATTGGCACCCAACATTTCTAAGGCCTACACACAACTAATTAATATTGCTTACTGTAAAGCAACTGTAAAGTATATTTAGATATACTTTAAAAAACAATAACATGACACAATATTGTTTGGTCATGTTACAGAACTACAATACGATCGTAGTCTGCATGTTACAAACAACTCCCTTTTTTGTGACAAAACTCGTTTTCACTAGAACTCGTTTTAACTTCCATGTTCCGTAGAAGAAACTGGAAGTATGGTGATTGCGAAAATATCATGTTCGAGACAAGGGCTGATTCTGATTGTACTATCCTAAAACATGAAGAAAACCGATTTTCCGAAAAGTGTCTGTGTGTGTGTCTGTCTGTCTATCTGTAGAATTTTTTCTATGGCGAACGATAACTGCCGCAAATTCAAACATAATCAAATAATTTTTTCCATATGTGCCTGAATTTTAGAGGAGTCAAGGTCTATTGATTTTGGTGAAGATCAGTTACGGGGAAGGGGTAGTTTACTTGCAACGTTTTACGTTTTAACAAGAGTAAAGTACTTAATTTTGATAAATAAAGTATCCTGAAAAGAACGTCATAATAATCCACTGTAGAAAGGTAGATGAAATGTCTATAAATGGAAGTGGTAGCTGAAGGGGAGGGGGTAGTTTCCTATAAATAAAAATGGTAGTGAAGGAGGAGGGGGTAATTTTTTGAAAATTGCCTTTGCGATGTCTAATAAATTCTTCATTTTGAAGGATAAGTACCTTAGTAATTACATATAATGAAACTATTACTGAATAAAAGTGTAAATATTAAAAATGGTGTTGTTCGGTTAAGGAGGAGAGGTAGTTTACCATCATTGTTTTGCGTTTTAACAAGAGTCAAGTACTTAATTTTCATAAATAAGTGCCCCGAAAATATTAATCCAATATAAAATGGTATATGAAATATCTATAAATATAGAGGGTAGTTGAAAGGGGACTGGGTGATTTTTGAAAACTACATTGCTGATATCAAGTAAAGTACGAGTATTTAATTTTGAAGGATAAGATAGCTTAGCAATTACATATAATAAAAACTATTACTCTTTGAAACTGTAAATAACATTAATGGTGGGGATCGGTTGAGGAGGAGGGACGATTATCTGCGTAGTTAAGTTTCTTTATAAGAATAAATTACTTACTTCGAGTTGGTAAATTGCTAATGGTACATTTATATTAATAATATTCTTATATTGTAAGTTAAGAATATCCAAAAACTGAGAAACAATAGATCCATCATTCATGTTTCCTCGATACGTAAAATCAAAATTTGATAATTTAGTAGATATTTACAAACATGCAGTAACACAATTAGATAAAATGTTTTAAATTATTCCTTAGGCTTTCACGGCCGGTGTCATTTGAACCAGGACCACGGCCAAACAGCCCGGATATCTTGCATAATTCAGATAAAATGTTTATTCGTATAGAATAATACAAATAATGAATACATAAGTATATTGATATGAGTTAGTCGAAATCTTACATGCTAAGTCAGTCTTAAACGTTTTGGTAGAATCCTTTTATACGTAAATGTATCACAGTCCAGTATACTCAGTTTTTATATACATTTTTACATCAGAGCCTCGTTATAAACTACATTTTTCGTTCTGCCGTTATCAGAGCAAATACAGAGCTCGCTGCTTCTGCTTACTCGAGAACATGCCACATACAGTGGTCCGTGAGAAAAGCAAGCAGCTCTTAAATACACATCAGCTGTACGTAAAGTTTGCCCTTGTGACTTATTGATAGTCATTGCAAAGCATAAATTAACCGGAAACTGAAGTCTTTTAAATTTAAATGGAAAGTTATTGGGTATGATTGGAATTCTTGGGATAAATACTGTTTCTCCTTTGCCGCAGCCTGTTAAGATAGTCGCTTCGATGATATGTTTTTTTAGCGACCTAACTTTCAATCGTGTTCCATTGCATAACTGTGGTGGCTTCAGATTTCTTATGAGTATAATTGGAACACCTAGTTTTAATTTCGATGTGTGCTGGTAATCCTGATGCAGATAAAGTATTCAAAAACTCAGTTGGGTAATGTACTGCATCCTCTTCGTTCAAAACTGTATTAATGGAGTCATATGTTTTTTTTCGTCTCCTGGAAATTTTTACAATATGCAGCTATTTATGGCATTTACTTGTTCGTTTCTTGGTGCTAGTATCACACGCTCACATAACCACACATCATCGTGCAAATTTATAGACTCAATATGTCCATAAACATTTTCGATCAACTCTGCCAGTGAAGAAACTGTACGACATAATGATGGCGGTAAACATATCGCACCGTCTGTCTCTGGTATCTTACCATCTCCAAGGTTTAATAATGTAGTAGAAAATTCGTGAATTTCTGCATCACCTCCAAGTTGGACTCTCATATTTACCGTGAGTGATACTGTTTGAACGGTACGCCATATATTCGATCGTTTGACGCAAGCGATTACTTCGTCAGCTCTGGTACCTCGCGTAACTACGGGCAATGTTTGTCTGAAATCTCCGGCAAAGAGAAAAGTTATTCCACCCATAAATCGGTTGTCTTTTTGGCATTACAAAGCTAAAAAAAGTGGAAATGTATTTATTTTATCTATACTAATAAATCTCTAGGGGGCAATTAATAATTTATACAATACATATAGCACATATTACTTACCGATGACGTAAAATTAACGAAAAAAGGCACTGATACTACATCACTGACACTCATCGCATGACTGAGGTGAAGTAAGTTAAGTATAATTCTTGACAATTAATTATTCCTACTTCACATAGGCCTACTGAATATTCAAATGTCGAAGAGTATGGTTTGTCAGAATCAACGTGTACTATATAATCAATGTTACAATATAATCAAACAATGAATTATTGTATTGTTTATATGAATTCCATATCCCTACTAAAATGTAAATAATCAAATGGACTAACTGATATCAATATACTTATGTATACACTATTTATATTATTCTATACGAATAAACATTTCATCTAATTGTGTTACTGCATGTTTTTAAATATCTACTAAATTATCAAATTTGATTTTACGTATCGAGGAAACATGAATGATGGATCTATTGCTTCACACTTTTTGGATATTCATAACTTACAATATAAGAATATTATTAACATAGATGTACCATTACCAATTTACCAACTCGACAGTTACCACAACAATCATATACAAATATTCGCGATAGAAGCCGCGGGTTTAAAAAAATGAGTTTTTTTGCAATAACTTCGTTTTTTTTAACCTATCGTTATTCGCGATCGAAGCCGCGGGTTTAAAAAAATGCGTTTTTTTTGCAATAACTTCGGTTCTTTTTAACCTATCGTTATCAGATAAAGTGAAAAACTTTCGTTGTGTACCTGCTATCAGCGCGCAAAGTTTCATTGACATCGGTTCAGTAGATTCTGAGATTACCGGGGACAAACGTAGACCCCCTAGAGATGTATTATATAGAATATAGAAGATATAGACTAACATCACCTGGAGCGTTACATTTTTCGATGACGTTACACATTTTGCATCACGCATTTTGTGGAAAACATTACCATGTTTTCTATATAACTATATAACAAATATATTTACTATATAACAAACATTATCATGTTAAAAACGACAGAGACCGAAGATTTCTAGACTGTGGGGAATCGAAAGTGTGGAAGCGTTACATTTTTCGATGACGTTACATATTTTGCATCACGCATTTTGTGGAATGACCCCCAGCCTAAAAACACTATCATGTTAAAAAGCATCCAACTCGAAGTAAGGCGCCTCTCACTATACATGTCTCCCCTTTTGTGGCAGAACTCGTTTTCCACTGGTACTAGATTTTTGGTGCAGATCACTGGAAAAGCAACCAACTCAAAGCAGCATTGCTATACGTAATTACGCACTTTTTTCGCAACTTTGCAAATAAAAAGTGCCAATTTTTCGCGTCCGTATTTAGTTTTGATCTGTAGTCTACGTAGAAATACAAAAAATCCTGTTTTTGCCAGTTTTGTGGCTGCCACAGCTCAGGTTGTGACTACCGAGTATTATCGATTTTTCAACAACAATCTATTTACGGTAATTACAAAAAAAACACGATCACAACGGAACCACTATATAATATTAGTACTCCGAAAAAAGAGAGAGAAATATTGCAAGAGGGAGTAGTAGCCTACACACTACATATCAGGTGTGTAGGCTATATAAGAAGGCCTACTGAAATAAATTCCCTTAGCCAGCACGATGTAACCCACGCTGCTTCGCAGTTTACATCTTGCTGGTTAAGGGAGTTTATTTAGGTGGGCCTTCTTAGGGCCAAAACATAGTTTTTGCCTCACTCGTGGGGTTATTTGGCAAACAACTGCTACAATTTTCCACTGAAGATGGTCTCCAATGGTGAGGTCTAAACGTCTGACTTTAACAACAATAGACCACGGCCTGGCGGTCGTTTAGCTAAGTGTATTTATGTTTTACGCCAAATAAATTCGAGGAAATCTGGGGGTTTTCTCACACCTACTCGCAATAAATTAAGGGAAATGTTTTTGCGAGCCACTCTAGCCCGCAGTCCCCTCCCCCACATTGCGGGACCTGGAGCTATGCCACTGAGATTATACGTTGGAAAACGAAAAAAAGACCCAATTAAAGATTTGTTCAGTTATCGCAGTCCGTACTGTGTCGTATGGATCTGACAATTGGGTAATGACACGAGGATTTGAGAGCAGGATTGAAGCTTCCGAGATAAGGCTTCTAAGGATTCTGTGAAGGAATGCTCCACACGAGCGGTTAGACCACGTTACCCGAGAAACTAATATTCTCTTACTGAGTGAAGAGATGGCCTCTCTGGAGCATGCTTCGGCCAACCTAAGGCTGCGAGTAAACAGCGAAAAGACAAAATATATACCGATGAAGAAGAATGTCCGAGAAGAGAGAATCCCAAAAATTAAAGTTAATGGGAGTGGATTTGAGAGTGTAGATAGTTTTAGATGTCTTTAGTTCCTCTTGACGTCAAAAAATCACATGGCGATGGAAACTCAAGACAAACTAGCCATGAGAGATAGGTGCTACTTTTCTTTACTGCCTACTCTAAAGTCTACAATCTTTTCTAAAATATCCATGGTCCAGATTTACAAAACCATATTGCGGCCATTAGTATTGTATGATTCACAAGCTTGGACCATAACCTCAGCCCAAGAATATACGATTAGAAGATGGGAAAGAAAGATTCTGAAGAGGATATAATATGGTAGTGTACTAGATGCCGGAATGTGGCGTATGAGGACAAACGCCGAATCGTACGAACTACGCAAGAACCGGACATCGTCACAGTAATAAAACAAGGTAGAATTAGGTGGGCAGGTCACGTACAAACAATGACAGAGGAAAGGTCAGTGAAGAAAGTATTCATTGGAGGACCAGGAGGAAGAAGAGCAAGAGGGAGGGCAAAAAGAAGATAGGTGGATGATGTAGATGAAGACTTGACAAGACTTGGTGTCAGAAGGTGGCGAAGAATTGTGCACGATAAAGAGGAGTGGAGGCACGTCTTCTGGAGGCCAGGACTCTTCGTGAGCTGTAGCGCCGTGGAGTAGTACTAGTAGAGTAAAAAGATAACGGAATACGGGAATAGACTAGGGCTCTATAAAGACTAGGTATGCTCGCCCGCCATTTTGGTTCTTTGCTGCAGTTCAGCAGCGTAGACGTTCCGTCCATATTTCTCTCTTCTCCTCGCTTGGACGTCAGTAATGAAATAGCATTTTAATATAACCTTACATTTAACATTATTTGTATTCACAACAATCACTATAAGTAATTAAATTAATATATTTTAGATATAAGAACTGCTGAAATACCACGAATGAAACTTTGAGATTGTGGTTTGTTTCTTCCGACCTTCAGAAACAACTTTCTCTAAACACTTTTTTGAGAAATAGAAACGAACTTTCTAATTTAAATCCATATCGTACATCGCAAGAATCGTTGTTATTATTAATAATGTGTATCTTTAAAATTTGTTTGTAAAATATGAAGATGCTATTTCATTAAAGTCGAAACATCTTACATCTGTTGCTAAAGTCTGACTTAAGTCTTTTTGCCCAAACCACAAAGATATAATATATATCGTATAATATGTTTTTTGTAGGTATACTTTGAAGAAAATCAGTGGGAAATCACACTCAATTCCACACAAATCAATGCAGTACAACATTCAAAGTGACTTAATTTAATGTAACACAAGACAATACAATACAGTCAGTGCATCAGAACACAATTCAAGGCAACACAGTGCAATTATTCAATGTAACACAATTGGTTACAATACAAGGCAATTCAGTACAGAGCCCTGTTCAGTACAATATAATACATCCAATGCAGCACAACACAGTCCAATGAAACACAGCACCATTAAATGTAATAGCAAGACAATTCACTTAAATATTATAAAATTAAGTATAATACAATTAAATAGAATAAAACACAATTAATTTCAATTAAACATAATTAAATATAACTTAATTCAGTGTAATAAAATACAATTTGTTTCATCTTATTACCTATAATTATCATAAAACAATTCCAATTCTACTGATATGCATTTGCCATTTATGTTTTCCTCTTTTTTTCAGAAGCTGTTAATATATATTTTACACCTTTTTTTTACATTTTTATTGAAATCAACTACTGCATATGATCTTACAGTAAAGAAGTGATTAACAACTTTTTCTTTTAAATTACAGCACACAGGGAAAGATGGGCATATGTGTTGTACAATTTTATTTATCAGCAATTTGGCATCATTATGCAATATATGTTGTTTATTTTGTCTATATAACACTTCGCAGTTACAAATCAAGGTCAAAACTTCACTGTTTGGTTTCTTTAGACCACCCAAGTTTAAAAAATGTTAAAATATATCATAGGTTTCATCACTGTGGTCTTCATTTAAAAACTGTTTGCATTTATCACATACATTTTTCTTTAACATTGCATTTGTTGTACTACCACCTAATTAAATAAATTATTTTTTTCATATGTAGTCAATTGTAAATCTCCCAACTGTACAGTATGAAAACTGAATTCAGGAACTCTGTCATTGGAGGCAGAAACACAAATAGAAGGCATAACTAATGAAGAAGAAGGAGGTAAACTAATATAATTTGATGCAGAAAGCTCATTATCTTTTGCAGTTGATGTACAAGATGTGGCAACTTCTTTGCAAGAGGACACAGTTGAGACAGGAACTGAAGCAGAAGTTGTTACAGTAATAGTATTAGGCTTATAGTCTTTGGATGGTAAATTATCAATCAAAAATATATCACTATCATTGAAGTAAGATGATCTCTTTATATCAGAAATAAATTGGGAAACTGTTATAAGTTTCAAAGTTTCAGACACTGCAATGCAGAAGGACAAGAACCTGCTTTTCATCTAATTTGTGAAAAAATATTCTCCACAGCATCTTGTGTAAATCTATGCAGCAATACAAATTTATAGCCTTCATTTAGCAGCTGTTCTGTGATTCTACATAAGGACAATGTAGACATGATCATGCCTGCTTCCAGCCATTGCCTATTGAAATGTTCTGGAAAATTTTTACAAACCTGAAAAGAAATTCGAACTTAGCAGATTTATTTTTTGCAGTAATATCAGCCTTTGAAATTTTAGAACAACATATTGAAAACCATTGTTCTATTAACCTACAGAAATATGCTGTAGTTAATGCTTCTGGAGGTTAATGATTTTAATTTCACAGCCAGTTACAGTGCTGCTGCTGTTTTCACAGAAAAGAAACGAACAGCTGAGCCAACATTCATTTTGTTAAAGTGACTTGGTTCCACATAATCTCTCTTTAAATGGTGCAACAATCTTAGTTCTTTATCTTTCTCAATTTCAGAATGCCAAAGTTGTACAATATATTTACCTGAGACAAAGTTACTTGGGAGGTCTTCATTTTCTACAAGTGACTGAGGAAGATAAAGACCTACATTTAAGATAGTGTTTTTCATATTTTTAATTAAATGACATACATCTGGGACAACATGAATGTCGTTACTGTCGACAGTAAAGTGTATATTTCTTTGATTTTCATTTCTTGTAACTTCGACACCAAAAGCGCTCCACATAGCTCTATTATTACTTCCCATATCTGATGAGAGAGAGACAACACGAAGTCCACACAACTCTGCAAACTTTACACATTTTTCAATTACCTGTTTTTGTAAGATCCTTTTTGTTGATGGACCAGTCACTTCACAGGCTGTGACCTGTTTTCAGGCAGTTTTCACACCCCTAATTAGTATTACAGTGATGTGGTTTCCTATTGTTTGAGAGTCACCGAGTATAATGTTTCCACAAAATGAATTTTTATATTTATCAAATTCAATTGATCCATTCACCTCCATCTCATCAATTGACATAGTACAGACCCTTTCTAAAGGATCAAGACCTTGTACTTTACATTTTAGAGGTGCAAAAAGACTTTCAAAAACCCCAAATGTCATTTCCAAGTTCCTGAGTCTCTTATTCAGGGTACTGTAAGATGGCAATGGATAGTTTGTATTGCGTAAATAGTTGTAACCATGAATGCCTAGACTGAACCTCAGTTTCAAAGCAAGAATAATGGTTTCACTACTCCATGTTGTAGGTTTGGTATTTAGAGCAGAAATCTGTTCTTCAGTGAGGAAACTCCTCATTAATGCATTCTGTTGCTCCAGTTGACATTTTAATGAATTGATCTCTTCTTTTAACTTAATTTTTGAAACGGTCCCTTCTTCATTTGTTGACCAGCCTTCATTGCAAAGTGATCTTGAACATCGCTTGCAACCTCAGAATTTTTACGTTGACTATTTGAAACCTGAGAAAAGTAAAATATTTATAATTAATGAAAAATTCCACATTAACAGTAGCAGGTGGACCATTTTTTTTTTTTCTAAAATCCACCAATTTAAAAAATCTTTCTTTGTAATAAAATAATTTATTCCCTCATAATGTAATTAACACAACTGTTTTACGACCTGGAGTGTAAATATATTTTTATTCTAGACTGTTTTATTGAATATTACTTTAAAAGTAGAGTTGAGCTCATAAGTTGTTTTATGTTCTTAATATTCTTTCATTGACATAACAAGAACTCAGGAAAAAATGGAAAATTAGAATTTTACACCGTAATTAATGCATTTACTTTATTCTGAGATTTTCTTGTGGGTGTAAGTCTTCTAGGAGGATTTGGTACTTTAAACAATGTGGGAATTGCATTTGGCTTCAACCTTTTCCATCCATCTGCCCTGTGATGTTCCCACTGGTTTTCTTCAAAGTGTACCTACAACAAATATATTATTTTGTATTACAATATATGACACATCGTATGATAAACTCCAAAGGACTACTTGGAAATAATTTGCAATGCTAAATCAAATACGTTTGTGTGTATGGTGGACAGTAGTTACATTTTTGATTTTGATAAATGGTGACCGAAATACTTCAAGAAAACTGTTTTTTCTGTGCAGACAAGTACAGCAGAAACGCCTAGAAATAAAAAGCAGTCTTTTTTGCCTAGTCGTTCCAAAGAATTTAGTTTTAGTTCTGATGATCCTGGAGTTGTTGTTGCTCGACCATATGTTAATAGCTGTGTAGTTCATACATTCCGACTTGGGAAACCTAACCTTATTTCGATGGATAAATGATTGTACTAAACAAATATAATATTTTTAAGTATTAAGTAAAGTCTATTGCATTTATGATTTCGGTAACCAGTTTTCTTTAAATTTTTCCTTCCTACTGAAAAGTTGCAAAAAATGACTTTTTCCCTTTCTCCTCATCCTGATTCATATATTTAATCACTTATCGTATTTAATATTTAATGTTTTGAGAGTGTTAAGTTTTATTTTTTTAAGTCAATCACACAGTATGTATCACTATTTAGAAGAACTATTTGTAATTTCAAGATAAATTTTAAACTTACCTCACAAAGCCTTGAAGTAGATGTTGGATTCCAATTATCACGCCTGCAATTTTGAAACCAAATTGCTCTTCTGGACTCGTCAGAGGGGAATCTGAATAAGCGATGTCCTGCAGCACTATTATTAGAACAGTTTGGTGCAGAACAACACACCATTATTGAAAAAAAAACACAAGAAAATACAAATCGTAGGTCTTCAGCGTTACACAGCAATCTGTATTCGCGGTAAGGAGAATCGCCTGCCATAGAACCAAAATGGCGGACGCGCATACCCACTCTTTATAGAGCCTTAGAATAGACGATTGCGTCATATAGGCTGGATGACGCCTGGCAGACTCGAGTTATTTCCCACCGCCGGATACTAGACGCTCCTACTCCATTAACATACCAGAATGACCTTGGCCAGACTAGCAAACTTCGGACAGATAACAACTGTGTAAAATTATTACGCTGAGAAAAAATGGTATGAACATACCATCAGGTGACGACGACCAATCAGTAGGCACGAATTGGGCAACATACCCTATGTCAGGAAACCTAGTCCTTCAGATGGAGATGATGATAATCAAGATGATTACATCTCGAGTACTGTGACACGGGGGGGGTCAAAGGTTGGTAAAGGGTACCGAAGGGCTGGTTCTTTGCCGAAAAGAAATGGGCCAATAAATTTCGGTTAATGCCCACTGTTCTCGACAAAAGTCGGAACTTGATAAATCAAGTCAGCTCTCCCAGCAAAGCCTATTTCCACGTCCTCGAAGGCGAAAGTCGCGTGGCTCCTGGAAAGCATGGCGTACAATGGACGTGCGTGTTAAAGAGGCTGAAAGGCGAGTTTTCAGCGTCTTAAAACTGAAACCTTCGGTTAGGGAAGACAATTCTAACAGAAAACAGGCCTGTTAGGTTACATGAAGGTGACACCACCACCACCTAATTACTTAGCTATAGGTTAGTAACCTCTACTAAGAAAACTAAAACATACTCAAAATCTTCACGAAAAGCCGGACGGATCTCAATGGAAACGAATAAAAATAAATATATTTCAAATGATATGCGGTACTATACACAGAACACTTGGAAATAGAACAAGAAAAGACACCAAGATAAAATTCAATAAAGTAATAGCAACCCTTGTTTTAACTTATGGAAGTGAAACATGGACGATAACGAGAAATTATCAGCAAAGAATGCAAACAAGTGAAATGAAGTTCTTGTGAAAAACCAAAAGTTGCAACCTTACAGTAGAGATCAAATACGAAATGAAGATGTAAGAACCGAGTTACATGTATATTCTGTGGCCAGCAGAATAAAGGAAGCGCAAATAAAATAAGGACAGCATATCGAGAGAATGGAGGATATGAAACTACGTAAACAAATAATAAGATACAGACCTCTCAAGGAACACGAGGTGTAGGTAGACTAAGGAAGAGATGGCTTCACTAAAGGCTGAGAAGGCTGTAAGCCTATACTGTGACGTGGGGAGAAGATACTATGATACGAATAGGTGTGTCACAGTTACTGACATTCAAAGCAGCTGACTACTGCAGTATTCTGTTTCTTGGCCGATAACGTCTTTACACCGTGTCTTGGAGAATCCAATTAAGAATCCATGAACTTTCTCTTGAAACCCTTTCTCGTGAACTTTCTCGTGAGTCGCTGTCGAGCCATTGGGGACACCTCATCATAGTATGGGCGAAACGTTTAGTTTTAAGAGAAATAAAACAGATTTTTGTTAAACCAAAAAGCGGTGTTGACATTAATGAAAACTACAAAACTTTACGAGCGACATATATTTACACATTTATAAATGTAATTGCAGTAACAAATATTTGTGTTATACAAAAACAAACATGTTATACGCGACTGGTAAAACTTGTCACTTCCAGGATGATCTCAGTGAGTTTTAAAACTTGTACACATTACATGAACACGCCCAAGACGCGACGTAGCTATTTACATTGGATACTTACGCGAGACTTGGGTTTCTTTAAAACGTCAAAAGTAATACAAGGTAAATATACTTTGTCAAGACGAAAGAAAGCGTTCACAGAATCCAAATGCAAACAGATCGGTATTGACTTTTTCCGAATGACTCGGCGCGTCTGACTGAATGTTTGACAAACCAAGCTGGAGAAAGTAAAGTGCACGCCGACAAACTGAAATGGAATGGAATTCTTCTTTTGTTTTTAATACTCTTCAAGGCTTTTCCTTTCCTTATGTTTTGCTTCTCTAGTTTCCCTCAAACATACTGTTGCATAATGCGACCGTTCTAAAAATTTCTCGAATATTCCAGCTGTAGTGTGTGTGTTCGCGCGTGCGCATAATGCTTCTACTTTGCGGTGAAAGACAATTACGCGTCAACTATCGGGTCTACACTAGACCATACCGGTCAGCGCAGTGTGATCAACGACACTGTTTCTAGTGGATTCTCGAGAGCGCCTGTTTGTTTAACAAGTCATCCAAAGTGACAGATTATTCTGGAAATCAGCGGGGTATAAATACAGTTATTCAGCGACGGACAAGTTAGTTATTGTCGGGCGATTACACAGTGCGTTTAAGTGACGATTTACATAGTACGGTTTGAAGTATTGTGACGAAGTGTTAAATGTTTTATAATTGTGCGGGACAATTGCAATACGATTGTGTTTTATATTAGTTGACATTTGTTTATTGCGTGTGAACAATTTTTCTTTTATGAGACTATCTTGTAGATTACCAACAGTTTAATTGTGATAATTAAAGCTGGTGGTTAGTGACTTCATTGGTGTCTAGTATTTTGTTTTCCACTGTACCATACGACGGTCAGTAGACAGTCATAACAATAGGTTTCAGGTGTTCTATTTTTGTTTAAGTTTTAGCTTAATTTTATTTTTGCACTTTATTACAAAAACACTTAGCAAAGCAAAACTTATTATTAAAATTATATAATTTTTAAAGAGATTGAAGATTTAAATTTTGTTTATCATTTTCTTTAATAATATCATCAATACGATCTTCTTACGAAGATGGAACGCTCTTGGATTGCGCTTTCACAACTTGTGCGATATTATACTTTGAGTTCATCTTGTTATTTGAATTAGCAGTCTCTGTATGGCTCGTAGAGCAGGACTTGACAATGAAAGGCCTCGTCCGGATCATAACAGGCAGCAGTTCAGCAAGTAAGCAAGACAAAGTTGGACATACTATGAGGTTTGCAGACGGTCAATTCAAAACATTCATGACGACGAGGAAGATTCAGGACGACACAGAAGATGCACAACTTATTGACCCAGAAGATTATCCACCTGCACCATTATGTCTTTACTAAACATTTCTGCAACAGACACTTCAACTATAACGTTTCCATTTTCCTAGGTCCTGTGCATCTATCTACAACTCCTTCCGTTTCTGATGTCATCAACCATTTCAACTTTTCTTCTTCTCCGTCCTCTCTTTCCTTCCTCCTTATCCTCTATGACCCTTAACCGCAGATAGCTCCAACCAATATGTGTTTCCTCTTTCTTATTATTTTCACCAGTCTCCTTTTCTTTCCAATTCTTGTCAATACTTTATCGTCTCTTGCTCTGTCAGTACATTCCAGCTTAATTGTTCTTTGCCAAAAAACACATGTCTAGCGTAGAGAACTTGTGTTTTGTAAGTTAGAAAGCTACCACTCTTTTTTCATGTTGATGGTCTGTGTTCCCCTACCATGTATAACTACATTCTAAATAAACAAATTAAGGAGATGGCTTTTTAAACCCAATCGTAATCGTTTACTTGGTGTCCAGTGCTGGCAATGCTTTTACCTTATCAAAAGCTCTCTTATCCTACCTCTGATTTCCGCCGTAAAGCTTCTATTGCACGTTACCGTACTTCCCAAAGAGTTGAATAAATTCATTTCCTCTACAGTTTTGCTTTCAACGATATTTTAACGGTATCTTAATTCTAGCTAACTCTTTCCAGCAATTCTTTTGCTTATTTGTCCCCAGCATAGAGGTGGGCAGGCGGACCGAGTCGAGACCTTGGGCTCGATCTCACAACCGCAGCACAGCCGTAGCGATTTTGAGTCGCAAACGAAACCTCTATGCCGGCCTGCGCCACACTTACGCCATGTAAGCCCTATAAATATGAACAGCGTGTGGGAAAGAATATTTTCTAAATGAAACTTCCCCAGGGACTCATACGTTGTGAATACTGGTGTGGCAAGCCCGGAGTGCCTAATTGGACTCTCACTTTGCTTCAAGTTGGCTTGCGTAAAGTCCCTTACATTAATCTATCTTGTCGGTCTCTATTGGAGAAATTTTAGTTTTTACGGCCCCGATATTCTTCTTTACCTTAAAACAGTCAACGGCTTCGAAGGCGGAAGAGGGACAATTTCCAACAGCGGAGAGGGTGGAAGAGCGTAGGAGACGAGTCTTTGAATGAAACCCAGAGCACGTTTAAATGCTCTAAGCCTCACACCACTGGTCTCACATCGCAGGCAGCGACCGAAACGCGGCCAGGAGACTTTCTGTTTCTGACAAGTTTAAAAAGCCTAGACTCGGAATAGTTAAATCTTCTTCTTCTTCTTCTTCTTCTTCTTCTTGTATTAGGGACTAGGCGAATCGTCTGTTCCGGTCCCAAAGTCATATATACACTTCATCAACGCTTCTTAGGTCTTCCTAGACTTCGCTGTCCAACAACCCAAATTCCATAGGCAACCTTCCCATTCGGCATCCTATGCAGATGAGAAATCCATCTCTCTTCGTTCTCTGCAATACGATCTTGGATATTAAAAATATTAAAATTTTCACGAACGTCTTCATTGTAGAGTATAACCCTTCGCGAACAGCCTTTAAAAGATTGCAAGAATCTCATCTCCGACCTGTTTTTATTAAAAAATCTTCACCAGAACCCAAGTTCCAAACAACAATAGTACATTCACTACATTATAAAAATATAGTTCGTCTCTTTCCTCCGGTTTTAATGGATTTTTAAATAATTAAAATTTAACTTCACAATGTATATAAGGCTTTTGAAGCCGTAACAGGCGTCTACGCCTACTCTAGAATGGAATATTAAGAAGAACAACAACAAAAAAAGGAAAATATGAAAAAGAGATAACGGGAAAGAACGGGGAAGAGAGAGGGAGCAAGAGAGAGAGGGAGAGAGAGATAGAAAAAGAGAGAGAGAGAGACAGATAGGGATAAAGTGAAGGGGGAGAGAGAGAATCGTGTTTTCAAGGGAGTTTTAAAAGAAACAAATTAATACAAAAAGAGAGAACACATAAAATACACCGTTTAGAGAATTCCCACATAAGGATCAGAGAAAGCTAGACGAGGAACATGGAAGGAAATTAATTTATTACGTTAATAAGTTACAATAAACATAAACCTCGTGCACAGATGTTCAATGAGTGATTGGTGACTCTGTCTGACCTCTGTGCCCCCTTGAGAACGTCGTCCATGTTACCCAATTGTGTGATACAGATATAAATAACGGTGGCGCCCTCTATGGCCGGTTGGTAGATTTACGATGCACAATTGTAATTTATTGCCCTCACGTAATATAGGCCTGCTGTGTATACTGTTACATTTTGAGTTAGACTGTGTGAACCTGTTGAATACGGAAGAACGATGCCCTTGTGACGATTGTGTTTTTTTTTTTTTAATTTTACGTCAAAATAGTAAAAACAAAAATAAAATCAGGTCGTTGTTTAAGACCTGAAGATGTCAGTAATGACGAAAAGCTTAGTCGAACAATAAAAAATTATAGCAGTTAGCAAATTCATAAAAGAAATAAAAATAAAATTATTCTGATTATTTTCGTAAAAACATTTTTCGTAAGTTAAGAAATTCTGCAATACTTAATTGCCAGTACCTTGTTTAGCTTTTATATCTACTTATTATTACCAAGGTTCCGTCCAGCCATGTACGAATCGTCTACAGCAACTGTCGACTGGAAGCAACACCAGAGGCTTCTAAAGCAGACTACTCGGTCTGTTACTTCAGTGTGTTGATTTTCATGTGCCACATCGGACTGATGTGATGCGTTGCCTACACACGGGGATCACATCGGTATGCCATCAGTCTTCTGTTGGAAAGCAGTCGCCATGTAGTCGCAACTGTGTGTTGTAGTGAAACTTGATTTTTTGTAGGTTGTCATGTCAACGGAAGAGGAATTAATATTGTGGGGTGCTGTAACATGTGCACTTGCAGAAAGAACAAAGAATAAACAAAAACTGTGGGTTAAAGATTGGCTTTCAAAACGAGCAAAATATTCACACATAAATATTTTAACGCAGCTAAGCAACGTCCTAAAGACTGGCACAATTATTTAAGGATAGATAAATAACTTATCTGCTGTCTATTTATCTATAGAAGAAACTTATTTAAAACTGCTGGCACTAGTTTCTCAGTGAGAAGGACTGAACTGAGCTGACTCCTACACACGCTCACTTCTACCTGATGTCATGCCGCCTGAAGTGACACACCGCCTGATGCGATTTCATCATTCTGTCAGTTCACAATTTTGGTGTGAGCTCACATCATTTTGTGATGGATCACCAAACTGTGACACATCGAAATGGTAGTGTGTAGGCCGCTTAACGCTCTATTCAGCACGACGAAATCTTCCTTTCTCCAGCTACTCTTTCAACGATCTCCTGGATGTACAACGTTTCCGTCGGCTAGTTGGAACCCAGTTTAACAACTCTTTGTGCCAACCATTCCACGTGGTCGTGTTATATGAGACACTTCGTATTTATTTTGTGTAAAATTGTTTTATCAACACGATGTTGTCTTCTGACATCTTCATTGGAAATTCACAATACCATCTCCAGAAGTCTATTTTCCCTGCTTGGAGCCTTAAATGACTATACTTTTAGGATGGCTGAGTAAATTGCCTTTTCGCTTTTATGGATTATTTTTCCGCTCCATGATCACGACATCGTATACGGTTTTTATAAAGTATGTTTACTGCAACAGTAAACCGTCGCGTGCGGGGACCTAAGGCTTTCTCCCCAGAGGCGTGAGGTTGGGGCATATACCACTTTACCCGGTGGCTCCCTCCGATCGCCGTCCCTGCCCAGCACACATTGGCCCAGCTTGGCGTGGGAGTAAAACAGAATGGACCTGATGTATGTCAGGCCAAACGTGTGATGCTCCAAGCGAACAAGACCAGGATACTGCAGTCCCTGGTAAGTAGCTGTACGAAGCCCAGCGAACCCTAGTAGCGGGTGTAAAACGGAGCCAAGGTTTCCAGCGTCCCTGGTCCAGTAGCTGCACAAACTGCAGTGAATCCGACGTAGCGCCGTGTGTTCTGGGAACCAGGGCTCTCTTCCCTGGCAAGTAGTCTCAAAGCGATCCGTTCTTTGAAATGCTGGTGGACGAAGCCAACTCTATGAAAAACGCGTGGGCAAAGCTCGGGAGGGGTCCCGGGAACTCACGGTTGCGGATGGCCTTCCGTGGGTACAAAACCCCACCCAAATACGCACTGCTTTCGAGAGCAGGGGGGGCCCTTCCTTCTGTGGCAGCGGCACTGATTGTTAAGAAATGTGCGTATCGCTGCGCGAACGGTAAATAGTGTAATTCTGCCTCCTAGTAGCACCTTGCGAACGCGAACCAGACCAGTAGCTTTGTTGGGCCTCTCATGCCAGTTTGTGATGTCCATTAAGTACACAGTTAAACCCTAGTAGCTTTGGTCTTCCCCGATTCTTCTCACCTCTTCGGTGGATTTGTGTCTGTGGAATCGATGGAATTCTAAGCCGGCGAAAGAGAGAGAGAGAGAGAGAGAGAGAGAGAGAGAGAGAGATGACTCGGCAACCTGCCTTACCACTGCAGCGGCAGGTCGGTGTTCCTCTATTGCCGCCAGAAGTTGGAGGAAAAGCCGTAGACCTGTAAGGGAGATCCTGTGGATCGAAACCGGAGGGCGGGTCCACGACCATTCAGGACTTCGGGGGTCATCGTGTTGATTACCTCAAAAATGGTAACAAGGTATATTAAACCAGCCCGGACGGAGGTCTTTCCCCTCTGCCGTGTTCACGAGTTGACGAACTGATTCGTGGTGGCTGTGGTTGTGCCAACTAGGATAGACTTTTCGTAAACAGATCTTTCTGGAATTTCGGCAGTTAGCGCTGGGACCCTCGGAATTTGGTGCGTCACTCTCGGTTTTTCTTCAGAAGTTCTCCTACTCCAGGTACTTCTGCACACAAACACAATCACTTAATTAATTGATCTTGTTGGGTCTGACGAAGACCATAAATCTTGTTGAAACGTCGACACTAAAAATGTAAAATTTGTGTTACACTTATCGCTAAACCTTCGATCGTTAAAATTTCTTGAAATTAGTATTACCCATTTTATGTCCCTTTCATTTCGTCGCATTACCAAGCTAAAATCATTTTGTCACACCTTGAAGTAGTTTCGACAATCTATTACCGTAAGTAACACTTAGGTAGTTTTTCACGTTCAATAATTTATTCCGGTGCTAAAAAATCGCGGTCCGTCCTATCGCCGCGCCGTACCGGTATGTATTGACAAAGTAACAACAACGACAATAAATTGTACCCCGGACGACAGACGACAGTGATTACGTATTCCGATAGCGTACGGCAGGGATTTCCTCTGTTCTGAGCTGACAAGGCGACACCTCTCTGAGTCGTGTCGTATACGTGACTCGCAATGTACAAAGCAAATTTTTGTCATTGTTTACTACAAAACAAAGTTTGACGCATTGCGCTCGATGAATGTAAATCGGCTCACAAACGCTTTCTAAACAAAAAACTGATAACATGAAATAATCATGTTAATATTAGTACTAATAATGGTTACCTTTCTCCATAATAAAATATATTTGCTGACATGCAAGTCGTTCACGTGTGCCCGTAAAATTCAGCCACCGTATTATAAAGATGTCATCCAAAATTCAAACTAAACTAAATGTTTATATTTTGACGCGTGGAGAAAAGTAGATTCCCTTATACTAATCAATTGCCCGTTTAGATGATTTACAAACGGACACACACACACACACACACACACACACACACACATATATATATATATATTGACATGGACATTTCAATTACATATGGAATATATCAGGGAATAAAGCATATGATAGCGTATAAAGATACTGTATGAATAAGTTGAGATTGCAGGCTAGAACGTTATAAATTCGTTGATAAGGAACAATGCAAAAAATGTTAGTTTTAATTGTTTAAAGATTTGTAAACTAACTTTAAGTGCAGTGAGACGGTACGTAAGGATGCTTAGTCGCGTGTGTAGTGAACACGTGAGAGGGTTAATAAAAAACAGATTAATTTAAATAATTTTTGTGATATGGAAATTTTTAGATGGGACTTATATCAGAATACTCATAATAAAAAGACATAACTGACGAGTATAGTTATTTTAAAAATCAGTAACTAACTGTATGCGTTTTCTAAGCAAAAAGGTCTTATGGCCATAAATTCGATTGTAAAAATATTCGGGTGTTTCGAACAGGATTTGTTCTCTTCGGAAGTCTTCTTGGACAAGAACATTCATTATCTGTAATTTGAAATACTTCATATTCGTATCCGAACCACAAATAGATTAAGTAATTAAATATTACCTTAATAGTCCGTCTTGTGGTTCACTTGTTTTATATTAAAACACAACGCGTTTCGGAACTAAAGTTCCATCCTCAGGTTATTTTCCTCGTTAGAGGTCGTCACAACATTAAGACACAAAACACAAAAAAACAACAACATTTAAAACACAATCATTAGCGCGCGAAAATAACGGTGCGCACCGTGAGGAAGCTACAACGACACTGCCGTCTCTAGTCAACACATTCACTGTCTTATCTGTGACGGAAGTCTCAGTCGTTCTGAGACTTGTAAAGCCGTATCATATAGCGCGTTCGAGTGGAAATTCAAATGATCGTTTAATAAATGCTCAGGATATAATTTATGTGCCTTACAAATTTCGAATTCCTCAGCGGCATCCATATAACGGCCTTTTTTACAAACATGTTAAGGTGCAACATTTGTAGCCAGGTTTGTGTAATTATGGTTACTATCCATTAAATGTCGGCCAAAAATAGATTTTGTTTGACCTAGATCTTTTTTAGGTACATGTTCTTTAAATCGTTGTAAAAACAATCTCCCCGTCTGGCCTATATAAAAACACTTACAGTCACTACGCTTAATTTTGTAGATGCCCGTTTTTTCTTACATTATCTGTAAGAAAACCATAGAAGGAGTTGGCGAAGAACCAATCAGATTACGAGAATTTAGTCGATGAAACCGACTTTGAACCCATCAATCTGTCTCTTCGGTATCGATAACGTGTAAACGATACGTGGTACATGACGTTTTTGTCTGCCAATAGCGACAAACACAAGTTAGAAACTTCCTACAGTTACTGCGAGAATTATTATACGTAATTGTGCTACTTCGCGAAAGTTTAAAATAGTCCGCTTAGGAGTATATTGTTACGACATTACAGAACATGCCACGTGATTCTCGGCTATTCCAGCGGTGCCCGGCTATAATGTTCTGTGCGTACGTGATCTCAACATGCGTTAGCCAGACTGTTCCAGACATCGTCGGCCGTGAGCACTAGTGTAGCGCTGACGCGTAGTATGGATGATTCTGGAATTTCAGCGGGGTAAAATGTAGGTATTCAGTGCCGCTTAGTTTCAGTCTTAGTGGAGATTTATTCCAGTGCGGTTCAAAGTATTGTAGTGAAGTGTTATGTGTTTTATAATTGTGCGGGACTCTATTAATTGACATTATTATTGCGTGTGAACAATTTTTATTTGACTTGATGTAAAAGACTATCTAGTTGATTACAAACTGTTTAATTGTGATAATTAAAGCTGAAATTGGTGTCTTGTATTTTGTTTTCCACTGCACCATACGACGATCACTATACCGCCGTAAGGATATAGACATTTGAAGCTCACTGAACGTATAAGCATAATACACCTTTTTAGCAGTAACAGTATCTGTTCGCGGTAAACTGTATGTAACCGTGCCCGTGAGAAATATCTACACGGCCAAAAGTGACCCTGAGGCTACGGAAAAGAGTACATACCCTAAACGTGAACGAATATATGAGCCTATGTACTCATGCAGGTCCAGGATCAACCCGTCGCCTGAAAGATCTGCAGTCGACATAAAAGGGAAGTAAACTTGTATAATTTATGTACAATTATAAAGAAATAAACCTACTTGCAGCTGTATCTATTTAAAGATATTAAATTATAAGAAAAGCTTATTTAAAAGAGAGACTATCACATCAGACTTTATAGTTAATAAGACAAAAATAACTTTTAAATATTAATTTATTTCATTTTATATTTTAGTTGTGTTATAAAGGTCAATAGAGACAGCTTAATTATTTTATATATAAACTGTATTAAGAGCTCAGTAGGTTGTCAGAAAATAATAGCATCATTAATAAATCCACTTCATTCCAATAACATTTATCTCGACTACTTATTCTATACGGCACCTATTCATCGCTATATATATGTTGAGACCCCCCTTTTCTTTTATAAGTTTTTTTTTGTAATTTTTTGAATTTTTATTTTATTTTATTTTTATTAAGTTTTTTTTGTAAAGGGGAGAGACATCATATTTAGAACTAGGTGGTGAACCTAGAGGAAGCAAAAGTGTGTAAGGCCCAATTACAATTACAGACATGTCCCCCCAGGTGAATGACAGGACTTGCAAATGAAAAAGTCTTTTAACCAACAAGCGTATACTTTATTAAGCCTGCAAATCTTACATGAGATGACAAGTTATAGATTGAACAAGAGCAAAATTAACTGCAGGATTATATATATATCAATTAATATTCTTAATGGCATAAAATGTGAGTGAATTGAATATTAACATAAATTGCAAAAAACCTGCCACATTATGTTTAAGTTAATGGTTGCAATAATATTATTCACAAAATAGCAAATCATTAATCCATAAGTGTTGTATAGACTTCAAATAGGCTAGCCTTTTAGTAACTTAGTAAGCACATTTATGATCTTTTAATTTATAACATATTCCCCCAGCAAAATATATAAACATTACACACACAAGCACATGCACAACATAAATGACACAACATCCCTCATTTCAGTACTAAATCCCTCATAAAACCCATTCCAACTAGAGTAAATGAATGCACAACTATATATATATATATATATATATATATATGTATAAACATAATTAACAAGG
Source organism: Magicicada septendecula (assembly GCA_034769895.1). Classification (NCBI taxonomy): domain Eukaryota; kingdom Metazoa; phylum Arthropoda; class Insecta; order Hemiptera; family Cicadidae; genus Magicicada; species Magicicada septendecula. The sequence continues at coordinate 58,108,560 of CM068375.1, read as the reverse complement.
TAATCAGATAAATCACAGCTACGAAGCATTAATATGCCTTGGTAATTAGCACCAGAAAATGTAAGTGCCCGCCCCCAACCAAACCAGAGACTCAACATACTAATCAACCCTCACCTTAATCATAAAAGCAATAAGAATACGTGACCATGAAAATAGTTTCACAACTTAAAACATCAGACAGCCCCTTTTACTTGACTAGAATTCTGCCATGACCGCATGACATGAAAGCACAAAATAACTAACTCTCTAATGGCTTTAATTGGATTAAAAAAAATAGAACTTAAAGCGGACTGCGGATATGCGTGTGTGTGTAATTTTCTTACACATTATAAGCAGATATAATAGATTTCATTAGGTTTAATTGTGTAATGTTTACACATGCAGTCACAGAACTGAACATGAGAGTTTGTGCAAAAGTTTAACGGTTAAAACTTCATGAGTGAGCTTCTGGGAGCTTCCGTGCATTCACAATGTCGTTAAGATAGAATTAGATAATTAGAATGTTCCCACCTGGATTGTCCGGTGCACTTAAGCAATACTGTGGCTGATCAGTAGTGTCTCGGTTGTACTACGAAGTCCTGGGGCAGCGTAGCGTTAAAAGTGTGTCTGAACGGTAGATCTCGACTGACGGCAATCGTGGCTAAAAGATCGTCTCTGCCAGGAGGGTGGACAGTTGGTCGTCACACCCGACACCCATCTCGCCCTTGTTCGAGCACCTGCGACATGTAATGAGTTGTATAGGGTGTCATAAGGAAATGAACTCGCCACATAGGCCGTCCGCATTAAATTTCTAACACCAACTTTAAACATCAACAGCCCACACACACATCGCCACTAATTCGTATTAATCAGTATTAAACTCCCCAGCTGTGACTTATTTCACTCATCTACCAATTACGTTTTAAGTATTTCGTTGAAAATGTTCAAATTAATTAACTAAGTATTTCATAATTATTAATGACACAAAACAACAACAGCTGAGTGCAAGATGCATTATCATTTTCTGTACTGAAGTCAATTTGACCCGCAACATTTACATTCATATTAAGTTAAGCTTTAATTGCGTTAACGCCGAAATTGAAAACTGATATACACGCACACACACAAGTATAGTTTATAATAGAAGCTGAAACACAAAAATATATTTGGGGTTAGAATATTTTTAGAACCAGTCAACTTGTACATACCTGGAGCGGAACTTTATTCAGCCAACCATAGAGAAAGTCGACGAAGTCCTGAACTGAAGAGTGCCGCCAGTCGAGAGCAGATGACCAGGTTGAGGGTTCGAATAGAAATGAGACAGATTCAATGTGTCTGTCTACCCAAGAAAACTTCTCTAAAGCAGGACTGTACAAAAACAGCTGGGCGCGCCAACTGAATATCATAGTTACACAGCAACAGTGTGCATAGCCGGGCGGCGACGAGATGCCGTGGCCGCGCGTGACGTCAAAGCCGCTCGTTTTAAAAACACAGCCTACGATGCCGAACCCAGTACGGCACAATATGTGTGGGGGAGGGGGCATAGTCTTATAACAAAGTAATTTATTTGCAAGGTTTGAATTGAAACTGTCTCCTTTTTGTAACTTTCTATTTACTAATATGCTCCCTGAGCTGCAGAAGTCGCCGGTGTTTCGAACGAAGAACTCTTATTATTGGAAAAATCTGGATATTAGAAAATGTTTCAATTATGAAAAAATTACGAATTACCCTTCTATATATATATATTTTTTTTTTTTTTTTTTTTTTTAGAGCAATCACAAGCTAAAAGTTTTAAGAGTCCTGCTTTTGGTCCTGGCAGCTGTATTTCCTCCGTAGGTGTTCGGATTATGCACTATCTAGGATTTCGTAGACCGTAACATCCTAGCAGGTACAATCCTTGGAGACTTACTCAAGCAAAACCTTGACCCATACAACATATTATGTAGGCTATCAGCAGTTTACAACTTAAAAGCACCTAAGGGCCACAATTGAGCTCAGGAATCTACTGGCAGGCTGCATAATAAGGGATCAATTTTCAACAAGTAATGTAGGCTACAAACAAAAAAGCCAGTACTGAAATTTATATAAGTAAAAATAAGTAATTTACGTATTTTATATACAGAAGAACCTCAATTTTCGAACAAAATGAGTTCCTAAAAACGTGTTTGAAACTCGAATTGTCCGAAAGTCGAGTACTGCACAGAAGGCTGTAGGCGTACTGTGCACGTAAGTCAGTAGGATCGGTTCTATGAACTAATACGCTGTACTGTAATGAAGTCGGATGTTGTTCTCGCTTAAATTTACACCATATGACCACTCTTACTACAAACAGCACATAATAGAGTAACATGCTAAATTACTCATCTTCGCATATTAGTAAAATTATATGCGGTTTTTGTGCAGCAGCACTGTCTTAGTATATAAAAAGTATATTATTAAATAATCACTTCAACACTATGCATTCTTTATATTAACAGGCAAACACTAATTACAAAAACCATAGTAGCGAGAACAATAACGAATGCACGCACTTGTCTTAACGCTTATTCACTTCCTCACATCTCCGTCAGTGTTCCACAAAGTCCGAAGCTGTAGTACGATACTTCAATAAAGGGTGTCAATTTTGAATGTCCTAAAGAGCAAAATGTGTGAAAGTCGAGTGACTATAAATAGAGGACTACCTGTATGTCTGCAACAGTACAGTCTTTATAATGGGCAACACAGCATTGAAGATACAAGGAACATATCAAACATTGTATAACATGAAATCTTTATTGTGAATTCTGAGGTCCATCTGCTGCAGTCACTAGAGTAGGAGTGCCCACACCCAGCTGAGTTGTTGCTAATCTCAGTAAGTAACACAGAAAATTTGTGAGGCGACTTCTGCCAATAGTTCTTGATTAACTTTATTGTGGAGAACACGCTTTCACACCTGAATGTACTTTCAAACCTGGATGTCATTTTCTGTCCAAAATTTTGGATATCATTCAGGAGGTAGCAGTTTTAAGTAATTAGGTCCCTTTTCTTGTCTCGCCTGCAGGAAGGGATCAGCAGGTAAATCACACGAGTCTACTTGAAAGTCACTCGGTTGTTCTTCAATAATAATAAAAGGATTATTAAAAAGCCAAGATACTGCTTTTTAGCATTTTAAATTCTTTAAATCGTATGTTAAGATTGTCTATTTTTCTTAAATGTTTTCACCAAATTCAGAAATAAATCGTGTATTTTATAATTTGTATCCTATTCTGCAATTTGCCGACAGCTTTCTAAATAATCCAATTTATTTTTTCCAAAAAATATTTGAACATAGTTAAAGTAATTATTTTAAAGTAATTAACAAAAGTACAAGGATAATTTAATAATTAAAGAGACAAACAACGGTAGAGGAAAAACTGTTTATTTAATCAGTATATTTTTTTTGCTTTTCAACATAATACCCGTAAACATGTAAACTCTCTCTCTCTCTCTCTCTCTCTTTCTCTCTATTTATGCACCTAAGCATTCAAAGAATTTCGACGAAACCGAAACATCGAAGCATGATAATGTTTTTAGCTGTGCTGAGCTGCTCGCTGTTTAATATCATGATCGACGACATTCTCGAAGCAGTAAGAAGTGTGCCAGGCGTCAAAGCGCTCCTCTATGCGGACGACCTTCTCATCTGGGCAACCGGTGGAAACACACTGTCACTTGAGGCGTGCCTGAACGAGGCCTTAATAAAACTCGAGATGTGGGCAAAGCGAAACGCAATGACAGTAAATTCTGGCAAAACCACCTTTCAACTGTTCTCACTCTCTACAAAAGTATCGCCAATTAGCCTATTTTACAGCGGGACAGCTCTGGAAGAAAGCGCCATTTCTAAACACCTGGGAGTACAATTGGATAGGCGCTTAACGTGGAAACCTCATGTGGACCAAAGCGCGGAAAGGGCTTTAAAAAGAACACGACTACTAAAGAGATTGACAGCCACTAAATGGGGAGCTAACCAAGATGTCCTAAAGACTACCTATAAAGCATATATTAGACCCATGCTAGAATATGGAAGCGAAGTCACCGTCACAGCAAGCGCCAGCGTACAAAACAAACTCGATCTCGCACAAAATACAGCCCTAAGAGTAATAACAGGCGCTGCAAAATCCACCCCCATCGAGGCCATGGAGGCACAAACCCAGATAGAACCATTACAGTCATATAGAGAAAGGTCAGCACTGCGATTCTGGGAGCGCTCCAGGCGTGTCTACAAGCGTCTATGGAACGACTACCGACAACCTACTCCCAGGCTAAAGACACAAATAACCCCATTAACCATGTACAAAAACATCGCCGAAAAATACGATATTGCCCTCACAGAAACAGCGCCGCTGAATACCCATCAGGACTTCTTCAGTCTCTTACCCCAAGCCAGCTACCATCTTAAGAACCACTCAGCACCTAAACATGCATCCACAGATTTAGAACTAAAGCAATCAGCTTTACAAACCATCCACGAAGATTATCCCGAGCAAGAGTGGATCCATATCTACACTGACGGCTCATCAATTCCGGGCAATGGAAAAACAGGAGCTGGGTACTATAGCCGCCTTTTCCAAGGACACTTAGCCGTGGGCAGCCCCCTTAGTAACTACGATGGGGAAATCGAAGCAGTTCACGCTGCCGTTGATGAACTGGAAAAAATCACTCCCCCTTCAAAAGCCGTGCTCCTAGTCGACTCGCAGGCCGCAATACGCAGTCTATCACGGAACTCTCACACCGACTGCCAAAGAACTATCGACTGTAGAAGGAAACTGGAGACCCTGGCGAGTCGAGGGTGGATCCTAAAACTCCAATGGATACCCAGTCATGTCAACATCTGGGGCAACGAGGAGGCCGATAAACTGGCCAAGCAGGGCACAACCCTACTCCAGCCTACCCGCCCGCAGTCCCTACAATCTTCCAAAGCTCAAATAAACTCCGCCGTCAGCATATGGAATAAGCGAAGACTGTCTGAGGCGGCCGCCGGTAAAAAATGGGAAAGCCTCGTCACCGAGGGTCCAATCAACCCCAACCTCCCTCGTGCAGTGTGTGTCGCCAACTTCCGACTAAAAACCGGACATGACTATCTCGCTTCACATCTGCACCGCCTCCACGCGCTGCCAACCCCTGAGTGCCAGCTGTGCGGCCACGCGACGATGGACGCCGACCATCTGAGAGACTGCCCGGCCTTAGACCACACCCCGTCCAACGAGGACACCGAGATCGCCGAAGCCCGACGCCACTGGTCAACGCGTCGCCTAATGGCTCAACAGCCAAGGGTGGGCGTTGGCTAGTAAGTAAGTAAGTATAATGTTTTTAGGCTTTTGAAACGTATAATGTGGATTACGTTTGGTGGATTACGTAAATCATTTCCAAACCACAGACGATCACAAACAGAGCATGTAAAACCAAATTTATTCTCACTAAAACGTTTGCTAAACTCAATGTCAGCAGCGATTATTTCTGTCTTGATGCGTTTGTATATCAAATTTCTAGACTGTGGGGAATCGAAAGTGTGGAAGCGTTACGTTTTTCGATGACGATTTTGTGGAATGACACCCAGCCTAAAAATATTATCATGTTAAAATAAATAAATTTTGCCGTCTCTGAATAAGCTTTTTATGCCTGCTGCAAAGAAATCTTTATGTTGATGTCGGAGCCATTTTAGAACATTTTCTTTGACCTCGTCGTTGTCATAAAACTTCGTTGCACGCAACGCCTCCATCAGTGCACCAAACAAGTGGAAATCAGATGAAGCCAAGTCTGAACTGTAGGAAGGGTGAGGTAGAGTATACCACGCAATATATTGATCTTTTCACGTGTTAACTGAGCACGTGTGTATGGACAGGCGTTATCATGAAGGAGAATGATGCTTTCGCGCAGAAATCCAGGACGTTTCTGCATATCTGTCGGCTTTACTTTATTGATAAGCATGACAGAGTAATAAGTACTGTTTATTGTCCGCTGATTTTGTAAACAATAAAAAAACGGTCCTTCAGCATCCTAAAAGATCTGAACATTCAGAACGATACACGTTAGTCACTGAAACCTGACAATGTTTAAATTCTTATACCCAATTATAAGTGTAATACTACTGACTCGGAACACTAAGTTTTTTATTGGTAAAAATGTAAAATATTTACCTTGCAGCCTGAACCAGTTTTCGCTTATTACTGTTGGTAATAAGTTAGTATATAAGGTTATAACACTCGTTATAACAAGTTGGTAACAAGTGTAGCGTGACAGATAAACACATAATAATGAATGGCATTGATCATTAGAATAATATAATATTATAACATTAAATCCGAAGAAAGCATTAAAATAATATAATGAATTAATTCAGAACAACCGTGCAGAACAATCATGGATATTAAGAGTATAATTTCGAATAAAAGCAATGTTACTAGTGATGAATCATCAATATCCCAAAATAAATAAAAACCACAATAATAAAAAGTATAACGAAGTATTCATGAAAAGAAACCATATGTACAATAAAATTAAGAATAAAAGTTTATAGAGTAAGAGTTGCCAGTGGACCAAGGTGAAACAATAATGTAATACCCAAAGAACAAATCTTCATTGTAACCCACAAACCAATTTCTTGATGTTAATAAGACTAAACAACCATTTAGAAATAGCATCAAAAAGTGTAAAGTGAACCAGTGCTAGTTTGTGTATTGTAAAAAATAAACCTTATGTTTCAACCTTGGCATCCACAAACTGTGTAGATAATGAAAAATACAACTTTGAGTGACTTATGATTTGTACAAGGTGGATATAATACATGAAATTATATCACGCTGTCAATCTGTTTGAAATGACATTTCTATAAAAATGATGAGTAAAAACAGATGCGGACATAAAGTGACAGGGTACAATTACTCTAAACAATATTAAAAACAGTTTAAAAACTGAGTAATTAAATTTAATTAAGAAATAGAATAAGAATGTAGAAAATAAGGTTTTGTTTATTTGAAATAGGATATTTTAAAAATGTATTAGTAATAAGAACCTTTTAATAAGTTTGGAACCACTAACATCCCATTGTAAAAACGTTTATTACTTGTATTGATAGTAATAATTAAATAAGATGTTAGATGGGAAAAAACATTCTTTGTAAATAATATTTCTGTTTTAGTATTAAGTTTTGATTATATAAAAAATGTCTAATTAGTTGAAGACAACCATTATTTAAAATTATTTCTTATCTGTTTATAGTATTGAAACAGATACTAATTGTTGTTATGTTTAATAGAAAAAATGTTTAATTTATATTACAATGTTAAAAAGTCAGAGAGGGTATAACACAGTATGTATTGTTTATATAAAAATTTGTATGAAAAACTTGTTAAGAATCTAGGCAAAATGATGAAAACTAACCTCATCAAAACTGAGAAACTAAGTACTTAAATACATTTAAACTGAAGGGATTTAGATAACATAAACCAGAAATGAAGCCATATAATTAGAAATACAACTTAGAAAGATTTTGTAAAATTTTAGCCAGGATTATAAATAAAAATGGAAATGACAGAACTCAAAAATTTGGAGAGGGGAGTCATATATTCCAACATAATATTTTAAAACTTAACCAATTCAAATAATTGCAAGAAACTAAGGGAATATAAACCTTTTATTACAATATGAGATTAATAAGCATAAATATAACTTAAAAATGGCAGAATTTGCATAATGACAGGAAGCTGATTTTGAAAATTTACCAGATACAAAATGAAGGTAAAATTACCAATTTTAGATAAAAAACATAATAAAACGGCATTATTCGATATCAAAATACGCCGAATGAACTGAAGGATTAAATTAAGTAACAACTAGCTAATAAATTTGAATAATAACCAAAGTTTAAGCAGCTATATAATGTAACTTTAATACATGCACAGGATGCAAAGTAAAATTCGAACAATGTAAGGAATAATATTGCATAGGCTAAGATTTTAGTCGAAAGTGAAGGAAGTATAGAGTTGATTATTGAACGTTGTACGGGACACTTGACACGAGTAATTAATACGAGCTAACCTAATTTCTAGTACCGTAATGGCGAATCAGTGTATGATACGAATTTGAAAATCGCGAGTGGCGACAAAAAACATTTCACAACATCGACACAGTGACATAAACACTTACAAGAGACTAAATAACATTGTATAGCACGAAACTACAGTTAAATAACATTATTAAACACCATAAAACAGTATATATCATAACCATCAAATAGTGCCTGATCGACAAAAAGTGAACGGACTTATAAATACACCACTATTCAAAATACAACACAGAAACTTCACCAGAGACACTACACCAACATCAGAAGGAAGATTTGCTGACACCAGGACGTGAATTCGGCAAGAAAATATCTTTATTGGAACGCCAAATCTACGAAGGGACGTTTGACGACCTCGACGGCGGCCATTTGCTTTTTCGTCACCACTCAACTGAACACGGCCATCTAGTTTGTCAGCGGCACGGTTCGCAATCAATTTATTCATTTTAATCTTTTCCATTGAATATATGTACTTTAGTATTAAGAATTATTATTGTAACGTTATACTTTTTAATCTTTGCCCGATTTCTCTGACTTTTCCAATGAATAGCTGTTAAAAGAACCTGATTGTATTTTATATAAAAAACTTGTAACATTCGATACCCTGAGAGTCGATTTTAAAATCGACAAGAGTCTTTATAACCAATTGTCCAATAAATAATTCATACTTTTCATATCAAAACAGTTCTTTCTTTACTAAACATAGCAATTTACACTTAATATAATTTAAACAACATACTACAAGAATTTCACCACATTGAAGGCAGATAACCTCCAAAACTGAAAGTAAACAAAGATCGATTGTATCTGTAGACAATCTTATAAGTGGTTGGAGTTTATTGAAAAATACAAAAAAGCTAATAAAATTTTCTAGACAAGTGAGACACGTTTCGGAACTTCACGAAACACAATTAATTAATTGTTTTTAATTAATTAATCAATAAAAAGAAAAATTTTTTTAATTATAAAATTTTTTTTAAACACAATTTTTATTTCTTTCAAAACCAACATATTTAAAATATTTTTGTAACACTACACCAAAACTAAAACACTATTAACACGTTTCGTTACAATTTGGACAGCTCAACAGTGGGGATTAAATTAAAAAGAAAAGGAAGACGAGACCAGATTGAAGAATTTGTAAACACCAGATACACGTATTATTACACAAGTAAAACCTGGTTCAGGCTATAAGGAACAAAGTTTACATTTTTACCAATAAAAAACTTACTGTTCCGAGTCAGTAGTATTAATCAACGGTCACGTCATGGGCAACAAAATCTAAGAATCTTCTACCCGCTTATAAAAATTAATTGCTGTCTTCAAGCCTGCGTGGACATACGGCTTACAGCTTTGGGGGAACTGCATCTAAATCCAATATCGCCATAATGGAAAGGTTTCATACCAAGGTGCTCCGTGCCATAACCAACGCACCGTGGTTCATCAACAACAAAGACATCTATAGCGACCTGGACCTGCCCTCAGTCAGTGAAACCATTGCGATGTTCAGCGAAATATATGTGAAACAGCTTGAAAGGCACACAAATCTTTTAGCCATAAGTCTACTAGACAACAGCCTGCAGACAAGACGATTAAAGTTAACTCCTTAAATTTGTAGTGACCGCCAATCAATGAATTTTTCGGGTGAAGTGTTTGTGAGGATCGGTCAAAAAATATAACACTAATTTTAACTTAGTTGTTTCGACGTTTCGACAACGTTTATTGTCATCATCAGGACAATTATACTGTACACAATATGTTACTTTTAAATACTCATACAGAGAACTAGTCAATGGATGTATTAACAGAGTGCATAAATAAACGTATAAAAAATGTATAAAAATGTATGCTGTTTATACAGCTTTTTCTGTATTGTTTAGTCATATAAGAGTAAATGTTACCTGGGTTTTCGGCTCCAGAAAGATCACTGCACGTTGTTCAAGTAATTCCAAAGCTTCAAGAGGACTCGACATTGTCAAGTGAAAAATTGAGGTTATAAACAAAACAATTCTAATCAAACAGCTGATCAGAACTCATCACAGAGATGCCAACTTACAGTTCTGAAACTATCGTACGGTTTTCAGTCTGCCAACCGTTCCTCCTCTACAGCTATTTGTCTCTTTAATTAATTTATAACTCTTATTTTAACACATGCAGCTGGCTTAGAAACAGGCTTACGTTAGGTACGTTACGTTAGGTGTAATAAAATTAGCTGAAATTTTTAACAGATCTTGCGGGGGGGGATTCCCCTGATTTCTTCCGTAATAACACGATTCCCTGATTTCTTCTGTAACTACAACACTGGTCACTTTTCTTCTTCTTCTTCTTCTTCTTCTTCTTCTTCTTCTTCTTCTTCTTCTTCTTCTTCTTCTTCTTCTTCTTCTTCTTCTTCTTCTTCTTCTTCTTTTTCTTCTTCTTCTTCTTCTTCTTCTTCTTCTTCATCCTCCTCCTCCTCCTCCTCCTCCTTCTCCTCACGTCAAGGTGTAGGCTTACAGCCTGTTCCGCCTTCACTGAAGCCATCTCTTCTTTTAGTCTACCTACATCTCGTCTTCCTTGAGGTGTGACGATTTAATATGCCTAAATCCCACAATAAAATTAAATAAAAAATTATACTACTAAAATAATTTAATAAGGTACAAAAGAACCCTTTCTGTATGCCCCAAACCGGTAGTAACATGCCGATTTGCCGATGTATCAGTTAATAAAATTAGATTTAAGAAACTCAATAAATCCATAACGACCTCGCGTTACATAAAAGAATAATAAAATTATAGAGTGATGTAATTAAATTGTAAGCAAATTAAAGGAAAATAATTAATAATAATTAAGAACTATTTTTCGCGCCGAGAAACTACCCGCGCGCGGACATCACTATTACCCCTATAGTTAGTTAGTCCAGTTGAATCAGAGACTCCCCTGGTGATACAGCGTACAGCACATTATGTAGACCGCTAGAAAATATTAAACATGTAGACTAAGTAAAACTTACGTAATTACCGGATGATGTGAATGTTGTGAATGACTTGAGTGTGCGGCGATGACATCTCTATAAATAAATAACATCACCTAAATGTGATGTTAAACTTCTAGAATGTAAGTGTTAACCATAAGCAATATGTGCGGTACAACAATGTGAACACTAGTGAAAGTTACCACGAAGAAACAGACCACAAAAATCTACAGAAGAGACAGCCTACTCATCTTTAAGAATGACACCAAACTTCACCAACACACGATAGACAGAAGATCTCCCAAACACCCTGCACGACAGATAGAAGCCCCGATTCGCCGAGGAAATGTTACACACAGGTGACACGGAAGTTCTACTTCTGTGGTTCAGAACTTAACTTTAACTAATATATGACACTTAAATAACAACATAAGAGTAAAGTAAAACACAAAAGACTGACCTAATTAGCATAAAATTGTAATTTCATGATAAGTAATAAGATGTGTTAAGTTTAATGAGTATAACACGCTAAAGTTAAATAAGCCCATTCTTCAGATGGCACAAAGTAAAGATTATTATTTTTAAAATCATATACAGGAACACACAACTCGGATCCGAGGACAGTACAAGCTATGTTCACCCATGACTTAAACTATTTTATCATTAGTATACACATTACTAATTTTCTTCTATGATGCTAAAACAGTATGTAATAAAGAGATGTCATGGTCCAAAAAAGTGAATGAATAAATCTACAAACCCCAGTCATAAAATTCCTCAATTCACGGGATCCTATTTAGTGTTTGTTTATATTTCAGATAGTTATGAGTTTATGAATATTATGGCAGCCTGTTTAATTGACCTGAGCCAACTAACCAGGTTCCCGATATTATAATGTCGTCCCGACGTTATAGAGGTCTGTACCTTATTACTTGTTTAGGTAGTCTCATATCTTCCATTCACTCGACATGATGCCTCCATTTTAATTCTCCTTCCCTTATACTGCTGGCCACAGAATATACATTTAACTCGGTTCTCATATCCTCATTTCGTATTTGATCTCTAAGGGTGAAACCAACCTTTGGTTTGTCTCAAGAATGTCATTTCACTCGTTTGTAGGCCTATTTTTCGCTCATCATTTCTCGTCATCGTCCAAGTTTCTCTTCCATAGTTAAAACAGGTGTTTCCATTACTTTATAGAATTTTATCTTGGTGTCTTTCCTTGTCTTATTTCCAAGTGTTCCGTGTATAGTACCGCATATCATTTCAAATCTATTTTTATATCGATGACACTGGTCACTACTGTCCCTTGTAATACACTTTTAAATAGGCCTTAATAAAAGTTCACGTTACTATTATACATACTACACTCGGCCTACGAGCATGTGCAAAGTAAGAGTTTATCAAGCTAATTTACCCAATGACAATATTAATATTTATAACATACTAATTATCAGAAACAGAATGTAACAATTACTTTAGTGTACCGACTCTTAAGAATTATCCCAGGGCGCCAGTAATAAATAAACACAATTTGACTGTTATTAATTAAGTTTTTAATAACTAATTTGTATTTACATATTACAAAATTTGTAGATCATTACCTTTAATAAGTTTGCTATAAAATTTGTTTGTGCTTATTTCTTGGCTATGAATTCTTTGACTAATTGAGTCACCAAATATGAGTTACATATATTTAAATTTAATAGACAATAGTAAAATAAGTGTTCATTTTATTATTTACTTGCATGTTGAATCCACTCTGCGCCGCGATGTAATCAATTCTACACGTTCCAGGCGGGTCGCCGACGTTACTCGTTGAGCCCTTATCCTTGTTAGTTTTGCACTAATTTATACACTTGTTTCACAGGTATTAAACACCATTCACTTTGACAACGTAGTGATAACTACACATGTGCCGTATGCTAATACACTTGTTGAATACACAGTATATTCTTTTACAAAGCTAAGTGCGTCTAACACCAGATTAATAACTGCTTATTGATCGACCGTCCCGCACCATGACGTTGACACATTTAAATCGCTATGTATTTCGACATTCAACGATTGATGCTGTGTTAAGTAAAACTTGGATATGTTACCCGATTTTAACTTATCTTCTCTAATTTCTCTGCACGTTATTCTTGTAAACGATTATTAAATGTTTATAATATGTAGCTTTCACAATACTTAATATCGCGTTACCGTGACTGACTTACGTGGCGATTGAAATATACTTAATCAAATTACTGAGAAATTATTATTGCAACTAATACGAGTCTAATATCTGTAATCTCTCCGTAGACTGCCCTAACTTCTTACACTCCGTATTTTTATATTTCGCTAAAACTACCCTCACTCAATATCGACAAACTACACGCCTATTGGTCTGACTTACCGCTAAATTCAAAACTACCCAATCTGTTTAACGGAACAGCCCGCGTAAAAAATGACGCTATCCGCTATTCGTCCACAAAATGCGCGTGAACACGTGGTATGAAACTTCGCGTCACCTTCCATTTCACACATACGCTCTCTTTCTAAAATATAGCTCCCTTTTGTTAGGCGCACTTAACTTTTACAACCTTAGTAAATGTTTCTTACACCCTAGCAAAATAATACAGTTTTATGACGGTCCGACCCGTCCGTGACAAAATATAAATTCTTAGCCGACTTACTGGCGTCAACGCAAGGTCGTCTTTTGAATATCTATCGCTCTTTACTACATATTTTAATGTTTTCTTACTTCTAAAGAAAACCACCGCTTTCTATAAATTTATCTTTCTCCCTGGGTACCATATGACTTTGTCCCCGTAAAATTGTTAAGAATACAATTTTCCGTGATATCGTCCCCCGATAGAATCATATCAAAATTTTAATAGAATTTGGGATTGATTCTATTGATGCGTCCCTAATCCCCTGCTAAAATTTTATATTACTAACAATAATTTGTTTAACCCTTGCCATAATCTAGATTTGTTTGTACATCACATTATATTAATTACTTTTAATTTATTTAACACAACATGGTAATATTAGTTAGTTTACGATGTGTTGTTATACCCTAAGTGTCAACGGCATTTCAAGGTTTGTTTACATACAGACTCTCCGTCCCACCCTTGACAAACTGGTCAAACAACTACTTTTAAAATATTTTGCTTTACTCTCCCTTTCATCTCAACACATGTTATAATGACATTTTGCCCTAACATCTGTTTACGTTCTACTTCCCTTAACTTACTCTTACAATGTAGTACATTCATAATAACTACGCTAATATCTTTTGGAATCCTTATACAATTTAATAATTAACAATGATTATCTTATTTATTACACCAGTATTCGAATCTTACAATTATTACATATGTAGACGTTGTGTGCTATTACAATCTGTTTAGTATCTATGTAGTATCAGTGTTCATGTGTGTAGTAATGTTCCTTGCTCATAATACGGTTTTAATTGTCGTATATTAAAATTTCCTCTGATACATCCTGGTCGTCGTGCGTCTTCTAGCTGGTAGGTTGCTGTTCCGAGTTCCTTTGTTATTTTATATGGTCCTTCAAATAAATTGCAAAATTTCCCTATTATCTTCTTGTTAATATCTGAGATTGGATACGCGCGTAGCAACACCTTATCTCCTATTTGGAATTTTGAAATCTGATGAGCAGCGTTGATTCGATTTGTCCTTTTTTCCCCTTTTCTTTTATGCGTAAGTAAATATTATGATAATTAATTGGTTGGCTTGTCGGCATCATTTCCTTGTCAAGATATTTGGTCCAGTCCCGCTCCGGTTTTCTTCCCCACTGTGCCTCGTACGGGGTGGTTTCAATTGTCTCATGGTATGTTTGATTTATACATGCTTCAACTAGATTAAGAAATTGTGCCCACTTTGTGTGTCTTTCGGAGGTCAATGCCCTAAACATGTTGCCTAATTGTCGATTGATCCTTTCGGCCAAATTAGTGCACGGATTGCGAACAGCGGTATATTTTGGTTTAATACCCATCTCCGTCAATGCTGTGAACCATCGTTGACTGGTGAACTGGGTACCATTGTCAGTCAGTACTGCTGATGGCCTTCCCATTTCTTCACAATACAATTTAATTTTATTTATAGTGGCGGTCGTGGTGGCTTGCCTTAATTTATATAATTTTACATATTTGGTGAAGTTGTCAATCACAGTGAGTATGTACCTGACCTTGCCCGTGGATACCGGTAATGGTCCATAGTAGTCAATACTAACTAGTTCACTCTTGTTTTGGGGTATGACAGGCTGCGTTTCGCCTACCATTCGTTTAAAATGGTCCTTGCTTTTCTGGCATATTTGACAAGTTTTCGTAATTCTTTTGGTAATCTTATTAACTGAGTTCCCCGTGAAATTTTCTTTGAACAGTTGATGTGTACGACGATTTCCCACATGACTATATGCCTGATGTAGTTCAGCAATCATATTGTGGCAAAGTTCATTGGTCAACATAAGTTTCCATATCCCTTTTTCGCTTCGGTATAATTTGTCATTGTGCCAACTGTATTTTTGGGCAAGTTTATGTTGTTTATTGGCTCGTATTACGTCGATAATTCGCTTCAATTTTATGTCGGCTAGTTGATAACTTCTTATATTCTTGAGCTGCTCCTTAGCCTCCTTACTGATGCGGATGTTGATAAAATTTATCTCTAAATCCTCGGTTCGATCGATTGGTTGTTCCTCGTCCATGTCTTCAGGATGCCTGCTCAGGATGTCCGCCACGATGTTATCTCGCCCTTTGCAGTGAATGATGTCGAAATCATACTCCTGTATAGCGAGAATCCATCGCGTTATGCGGGAGTTATTTAGGTGGCACTTTTTTATGAAAAATTAACGCCTTGTTGTCAGTAATGATTGTAAAAGGCTTACCCAGTACGTAGGTCCTAAATTTTTGCAAACAGTATACAACACTCAGTAGCTCTAATTCTGTGGTGAAGTAATTACGCTCAGCTCCCCGTACCACGCGGCTTGTGTATGCGACTACTCCAATGTCGTTATTCTCGTCTAACTGGTAAAGCTGGCCTCCCAGCGCATAACTACTCGCATCCGTCTGTAGGTAGAAACGCTTGTTGGGGTCAGGATGCTTACATTTCGATGAATAATTCCTTGACTCTCTCAAAATGCTGATCCATTTCCTTTGTCCATTTAAACGTGGTATTCTTTTTTAATAAGTTTAACAACGGTTGCGTCGCTTCGGCGTATTTATTGGTGAATCGGTTGTAAAAATTGGTTAAGCCCAGAAATCCTTTAAGTTGTTTTTGATTCTTTGGCTTCCGAAATTCCTGAATGGCTCTAATCTTATCTGGTGCGGCGGTAATACCCTCTGTTGTTAAGCGATATCCCAGGTAATCAATCTCTTTACGAAACAGCTGCGATTTTTTAAAGTTGACAGTTAAATTAGCTTGTTTGATGTCACGTAATAATAATTTTAAGTGCCGTAGGTGCTCTTCCACGCTATCCGAGATACATAAGCAGTCATCTACATATAAGATCGTAAATGCCTTCACTTCTTCTGACAATACTCGGTCCAAACCACGTGTTAAACTTGCTAGGCTAGTCTTCAATCCGAACGGCGTCACTGTGTACCGATAGCACTTGCCTTCGTACAAAAACCCAGTAAAATCTCTACATTCCTGATGCAATGGGATTTGCCAAAATGAGCTACGGAGGTCAATTGTGGACATGACTTTAATGTTACCACATTTTGCCAGTATCTCGTTAATTGGAATGGCTCCCTCATGGTCTGGAACTGTTACTGAATTCAGCTTACGGGCGTCCAAACATAATCTAACCGTCTGGTCTTTCTTTACGACAGTAACCATAGGGTTGACGTATGGACTCTGGGCCCTTTCAATAACACCATGCGCCTCCATTTTCTGGATTTCTGCCTTCACTGCTTCCTTGTATCTTATCGGAATCGGCCAACCTTTCTGACAGGAGGGTGTCCGATCGGTGACTTCGAATTTATGTTGATACGAGTTAATCCTACCTGGCGTATCCCGGAATACCATTTTATTATCCATCAAAATATGCTTTAGCTCGTTCCGTTCAGCTTCGGTTATGTCTGTGATAGTTTGTACCTTCTGTCCAATCAATTCTTCGATCTCTTCATCGGCAGATGCGAGTTCTACTCGTAGTATCTCCGCTGTAGTTCCTTCCTGGTTTTTGTCTCCCTGAATGATTAATCGTTTGTTGTTCAGGTCGATCACACACCCATTTTCTTCCAATAACCCTATGCCTAAGATACAATCTTTTATTAATTCTGGGACAACTACGAAGACACTATCGACTCTTAAACTTTCGATTTGGACAGTTAATAGGATTTGTTGTGTAACCCTTTTTGACTTATTGCCGGTTGCACCCTTAATTACGGTATTCGACAATTTTAACATTTCTAGATCACCCAATTCCTTTTTATTGTCTTTAAACCACTGTTCTGAGACAGCGTTTAATTGGCTCCCGGTGTCCAATAAGGCGCATGTAGACACTCCGTTCAACGAGACACTTACTTCCGGACATTTATTAACTTTACATATTATGTTGACATCATCATTATCCATTAAATCATCTCTTAAATCTAGAAAAGTAGTGTTAATATATTTACTAATATTACTTAAGTCTTCTTCATATTTACAAAACTTAGATAGTTTTTTGGCATAACGGTATTAATTTTGTTACCGTTCGCACCGCTGGTCGATGGAATAGGTTCGTTCTCATTTTTAAACTTGTTTGTTCGTTTGGGGTAGTGAGAAGTAACTGGCCTACTTTCACTTTCATTTGCGCGCCCGTGCTCAGCTGGTCGCTCTCTCTCCTCTTCACCCCTCGTCCATAATTTACGATCTCGCCGTCCGTCATAGTACCCTCGGCTCGCCTCTCTGGTGTCACTTCTCAGACTCATAAATTCTAACAAGACCTGCTCGAATTCATTGATTGTCACTACACCACGAGTAATTATCGCAACTCTTATTTCATGCGGATAATGTTTAGTAATTTTTCTAATTAAATACTTATCAGGTATTGGCGGAATTAATTGTCGGTTTTCTAACAGTTTACGCTCTAAGTATTGGATCATGTTCATCCCATTCTCGGCGTGATACCTTCCGAATTCCAGTTCATTGCGTACTCTCTCTTGAATGACGTCATTCCAATATTTACTTATAAATGCGTCAGTGAAGTCCACAAAATGGTTAATGTTATCTTTTACTAACCTCCACCACACTGCTGCCTCTCCTTCAAGATGTCTTGCTATCCACTTGATGTTTCCAGCATCTTGATAATGTTCTCTGAATATTTCATTCAATTCTTTAATAAATTCCATCGGGAAATCACCCGTGCCATTATATTTTATGTCCTTCACCTGTTCGTTTGTCAGGCTCCGATTACATGGTGTGTTGCTTATAGACGCTAGTTTAGTTCGTACTTCCTGTTGTATTTGTTGTAATTTAAGGTGTGTCTCGTCAGACTTGCTGTTGATTTTAGTTTCCAACTCTTTCAGTTTTTCGACCTTTAATTCATTTATAGCTGCCGTGTTATCTGCACATCTTTGATTGTTTACACTTACTGTTTCAATAATTATTTCAAAATTATTATTGTATTTTTCGTCAAGTTCTTTAATTTGTTGTTTTGTATTGGCACTAATTTCGGTACTAATCTTATCACAATTTTCTTCGATCTTATTATCAATATCTACTCTAAACTCCTGGAGAACTTTTTGGTTATTTGCTCTCTCTTGATTGAGTTGCGTGAATACTTCGTTTCTTAGTTCCATATTTTGTTTGTGCATCTGCTCTGATAATCGTTGCATTTGTTGTTTGTGTTGTGTCGTTGGAGTATTGTACATATATCGGTGTCTTTGTTTTTCTCTGGTAATGTCTGATATACTGGTCTCTCTCTAACCTCTACTAGTGTTTCTTGTGTAATATGTTGTGTTTCTGCATTTTCTTCGTTCAGTCCCCGCGTCCCTGACTCTTCATTCCCCATTGAAATGTGTGCGATCGTCTGCGAATCTCCTATCTGATTCCTTATCTCGAAGTCCATTTCGTTACCGTGGGATGTTGTTTCTGTATTCATGTTATTGTTTTCTCCGTGCGTGTTGTTCTGTGTGTTAATGTTTTTCCTACTCTTACTCCGCGTAATCATACAACTATATCTTATATTATTGTTATTCTTAATTCTACTTTATTCTTATTTTACTATTCTATTAGTGACTCAATAGTCCCACGTTCCGGGCGCCAGAATGTAATACACTTTTAAATAGGCCTTAATAAAAGTTCACGTTACTATTATACATACTACACTCGGCCTACGAGCATGTGCAAAGTAAGAGTTTATCTAGCTAATTTACCCAATGACAATATTAATATTTATAACATACTAATTATCAGAAACAGAATGTAACAATTACTTTAGTGTACCGACTCTTAAGAATTATCTCAGGGCGCCAGTAATAAATAAACACAATTTGACTGTTATTAATTAAGTTTTTAATAACTAATTTGTATTTACATATTACAAAATTTGTAGATCATTACCTTTAATAAGTTTGCTATAAAATTTGTTTGTGCTTATTTCTTGGCTATGAATTCTTTGACTAATTGAGTCACCAAATATGAGTTACATATATTTAAATATAATAGACAATAGTAAAATAAGTGTTCATTTTATTATTTACTTGCATGTTGAATCCACTCTGCGCCGCGATGTAATCAATTCTACACGTTTCAGGCGGGTCGCCGACGTTACTCGTTGAGCCCTTATCCTTGTTAGTTTTGCACTAATTTATACACTTGTTTCACAGGTATTAAACACCATTCACTTTGACAACTTAGTGATAACTACACATGTGCCGTATGCTAATACACTTGTTGAATACACAGTATATTCTTTTACAAAGCTAAGTGCGTCTAACACCAGATTAATAACTGCTTATTGATCGACCGTCCCGCACCATGACGTTGACACATTTAAATCGCTATGTATTTCGACATTCAACGATTGATGCTGTGTTAAGTAAAACTTGGATATGTTACCCGATTTTAACTTATCTTCTCTAATTTCTCTGCACGTTATTCTTGTAAACGATTATTAAATGTTTATAATATGTAGCTTTCACAATACTTAATATCGCGTTACCGTGACTGACTTACGTGGCGATTGAAATATACTTAATCAAATTACTGAGAAATTATTATTGCAACTAATACGAGTCTAATATCTGTAATCTCTCCGTAGACTGCCCTAACTTCTTACACTCCGTATTTTTATATTTCGCTAAAACTACCCTCACTCAATATCGACAAACTACACGCCTATTGGTCTGACTTACCGCTAAATTCAAAACTACCCAATCTGTTTAACGGAACAGCCCGCGTAAAAAATGACGCTATCCGCTATTCGTCCACAAAATGCGCGTGAACACGTGGTATGAAACTTCGCGTCACCTTCCATTTCACACATACGCTCTGTTTCTAAAATATAGCTCCCTTTTGTTAGGCGCACTTAACTTTTACAACCTTAGTAAATGTTTCTTACACCCTAGCAAAATAATACAGTTTTATGACGGTCCGACCCGTCCGTGACAAAATATAAATTCTTAGCCGACTTACTGGCGTCAACGCAAGGTCGTCTTTTGAATATCTATCGCTCTTTACTACATATTTTAATGTTTTCTTACTTCTAAAGAAAACCACCGCTTTCTATAAATTTATCTTTCTCCCTGGGTACCATATGACTTTGTCCCCGTAAAATTGTTAAGAATACAATTTTCCGTGATACCCTATTCTAGGTTTCCCACGATGACGGTATATACATCAGACAGTTGTTAAGTGAGACTATATGATACATTCTTGTTGGATAAAGTGCTTACATTATTATTATTTTTTGTATCGGCCATCTAAGTACCTCATGCCAATTTCAATTCTTTATTCTTTGTTCTTTCTTTTCCTCTAATATTCTTTCATCTTTTCTCTGTGTCTCTTCTTTCTGTCTTCAGTTCACTTTGAACCTGCGTTTGTGTCTCTCCTACCCTGGACTCCTTTCATTTTTAACACTTTTGCCCGAAAACGGTGTCTTTCAATTACTTCTTCTGCGTTTATATTATTTTTTTTTCTAAATTTTTTGGACTTCTTTAATCCAACTTGATGTTGACTTCTTTCCCTACAGATATTTGAAGATCTGTTTTGTTAACCTATTGTCTTCCATTCTATATAAGTGTCCAAAAAATAATAGTCTCCTTTTTCTCATTGTTTCTGTTATATTTTCTATACTCTGATATATTTCATCATTATTTCTTAATTTCCAACCTTCTGAAGTTTTTTGTGGGCCTAATATTTTCCTAATAATTCGTCTTTTCAATATTTCTAGTTTGTCTAAATTATAATTCAATGCTAGACATTTAATTTGCATATAGGCATTCTGGCTTCACTACTGTACTGTAATGGCTTATTTTTGCATTTTTAGATGTACACATTTTATTGTAAATATCTTTAGTTATAGACTACCATATGCCCTTTCCGTTTTATGAATTCTTTCTTTCTTGGATTATTTTATTTTTAAGACTCTTCTTTTCATGAAATTTCCAACACGCAAACTTAAACGTAATTCTGTAGAAGGGTGCACTTAAATATAAATCTTAGCTTGTTGTGTGAAGATAAGGAACGGGCAGCTTTGCTGTTTATACAGTACGTACGTATATACAAAGATATCGTGATAAGCAAATTCAATTTTCTTCATGAACAGACTAAATAACGAAGTAGTTTCCCTTATGCATGCACAGCTCAGATTGTTGAATGCAACATAGCCTTCGGCCGCGGGACTGCTTCTCGTGACGTATGTAACAGTGAATTCCAACTGGCATACGCCACTAAACCTTATCTTGGAAACAAATTATTTAGTACTTACTCTATTTACTTATTAAAATTTACGAGAGTCAGTCAATAATTGTAGAGATAAAAATAATTGCAATGTTAGTAAATTACTGAAAGAACATTAGAGTTTTCTTAATAGTGACAATGGTTTAAAATTTTGTATAAATAACGTACGTACTTGCAGCATTAAAAGACAGTTACGCATGCGCCAAAAAACGAAGGCCAATCCTGTTAATGCCCGGACACACTGTCCCCTTACGGTTGATTTATGAGGTGGGAAATGCTTGTTTATACGGTTTGATTACACTTTACTGTACCTTTATCCGTTCCTCCAGTCATTTCTGATATTTTGATTATTCGATTGTTTGGCTTCGATCTTTAGTGTATGTCGTACAGAATTTTATGTAGTTGAAAGAATTACACAAATTTTAATTTCGTATGTTGTAAAATAGTTGGCTGGCGATTGCAGTTGGTGTTCTTAGGCCTTTTTTAAATGAAAAATGATTAGCGGTAGTATATCACAGTTGCGTACGTGTGACCGCAAACGTTTTTGTTTTTAGGTTAACATGAGAACTGAAGTTACACATGGAAAGCGATACGTGTGTAATGTAAAACTCGTTTTTTTTTTGCGGAAACTACGAAAAAACCCAACTCGAAAGTAAGGTGACTTGCCTGTTACTACACAGTCATGTCACTTTTTCTGTGGCAGAACTTGTTTGTTTTTTGTTTTTTTTGTAATATTCGTTTTCCAACAAGTAGCCTACTCATTTTGTGGCTAACCAAAAAGAAACGTCCATTATGTAAAATACGTAGAGCGTATGTTGTCACTCCTCAAAACACTGGTTTTTATGTTTTTCATTACCCATAAATATTTCTGTTTTTCAGTTTATATTTGCTGTTGTAGTTTTGTTAAGTTTGTCAACTCGTATCGTTAGGGTCTTTATTTTAAGTATTACTGTTTTTTAAGCATTGTATATACACATTAAACATTACGTTTTCCTCAACCACGGCTTTTTATTTTTTTCAGCAGTAAACAAAAAACCAAAAACCGTTGTCACCTAACCTCACAAATGAAAACAACACGTATTTTTGCTTTGCATTACGAAATAGGACAATTTACAATTAGTACACTTCTTCTTTTATAAATCGTAATATATCGATACAATCGCATATTAAAAACATCGAAAATGTAATGCACGAACGGATAAAGGTACAGTTCGGATTATACTCCTCTGGTCTAGTATATCTATGGTTTGAACCATCGTCTTCGCACAAGTAAACTAGCAGTTTATTGACTTAAATTCGGAAAAATTAAAAGAATTTATTGGTGGATTTTGCATTAAAAATAACGTATTTGAACCCAACACAAAGTTGCTAAAAGTATTCTCGTGAAAACGCGCTCTAAAAGCACAACATTAAATGGCAAAGAGCTAATGAAACTGGGTTTTTCAAAATGTCTTCATAAAAATCCAGTAAGAATACAAATTTAGAATAAATTAAAGTAACAAGACATAACTTATGATCAAGATAGAGATATAGAAAATAAAGTGAAGAATTTCACAAGAATGTATGGAACGATTTGGAGAACGTTGGGAAATAAATGTAGAAAAGAAACCCAAATAAAATGTTATAAAACAATAGCAACGCCTACGCTATTGTATGGTTCTGAAACTTGGGTCATAAAGGAAAAAGATGAACACAACAGCAGAAATGAAATTTCTTAGATCAGTTAAAAGGTGTAATAGACGAGGTCATATAAGAAATGAAGAGATAAGTAGTGATTTAGATATTTTTGCAGTTAATGAAAGGTTTAAAGAATACAAAAGAAAATGCATTCAACTCGTAAATAGAATGGAAGAAAGTAGATTACCGAAGATGGCAAAAGATTACAACCCTAGAGACAGAAGAAAAGTTGGTAGACCTAAGAAAGGTGGACTGTGAAATAGGAGAAGGCCGCTAAAGCCTAAAACCGTTAAGATGAAAATGATGATGAATTAAAGTAATTCCTAATGACATGAAATGTATTACCTTTGTTTTGAATAACAGTTAATCAAGGTGGAAGATTTTTAAATCAGAGCTTTTCCATATATTTTCAAACCTTGTACCCACCACTTAGTA
The DNA here is from genome assembly GCA_034769895.1 of Magicicada septendecula. Lineage (NCBI taxonomy): Eukaryota > Metazoa > Arthropoda > Insecta > Hemiptera > Cicadidae > Magicicada > Magicicada septendecula. The sequence goes on along the minus strand of CM068375.1, from coordinate 58,084,547 downwards.
TGGTTATATGGAGAGGATTTTTAGTGGCAGTAACCTTTTTAAATACAAAATCATAAATATCTTAGGTAACCAAATACTTTCTGTTACAGCCAAAAATGTAAGGAAAATAAATTTTGTTTCAGTTTCAATATAAATAGTTCAATGCTGGCCAAACATAACAACTGCATGGCCAAACATGGATCATGTATATAAACTAAAAGTAGGTGTCAGAGATTTTAAATTGTTTTTATCACTTAAACAATTGGAAGGTTGTTTAAATATATTATGCTAATAAACGATACTGGAATACGAATTATGTAAGTACTTCACTTTGAGCAATCACTTTAGAAATACTACTAGCAAATGTATAGTGAGCTTCAAAACCATATATTTCCCGTTGTATATACTTTGAGTAAGTAACGGAGTAAGACGTATGTATTTCATTACTTAGGCTACGGAAAATCTTGTTCCACAAAAATACAAATTTTAAATTATGAAAAGGCAAACAAGAAAAAGGAAAAACACAAAACTGTGTTATAAAAAATTAGCGCGTATAAAAAGTTTTAGTTTTCCTTAAAACTAAATCTACTTAAAATGTTGCAATATTTATATAACAATTACGAAAACATTTACCTTTAAACATTCTCTTTGTTCCGTAATAGAGATTCGTTCCATCGCAACACATCACATTGAAGCGAAACAAATCTGATCACTTAACTAAAAGAAATGTTGGAAAAATCAAAAACGTAACTAAATTCAACCGTCTTACAAACGAGAACAAACATGTCTGTTGGTTTAATACTCAAATCTCTGCCACTGGATTACTGGCTTTCACAAAGAGTCCTCTGGTGTCTAATACGCGGACTGATTAGTCGCATATGTTGTTTACCGGCCACGGAACCGACCCCTACACACAATTCTTGGAAACGATGTCATTGTAACGACAAACATCACGACAACCCTATGTATTGGACACATTCTTACGAAACGATGTACGAAAAATAAATTAATATTAAGAACATACATCGAATCGTATTAAATATAAAAAAATAATAATGAACTAAGTACAAGAAAAGGCTTTCAAAAGTATTCAGCTCCATATCACAACATGTGACTACATTTTCTTTTATCATAAATAAAATTATTTTTAATGTTTACGTTACAATTTTAATATTACTTAAACATTTAAAATGTTCTTTAAAATATTATTCTTAGCTTTGTGGCAGTGTGAAAAATATTGGGTAGGTATGTGGAGATTAAAATTCACCATATTGGCAAACAATACAATATGAACATCTCCATAACAAAACAAAGGTAGTGGCATTAAGAAGCAAGGTACCAATAAAAATAAAAATAATAATTAATGATCAAATCATAGAACAAGTGGGCCACTTTAACTATTCGGGAATTTATATTAAATATGATAAGAATTATGTTATTGAAGTTAAGATAGGTAAGCTCCAGACAATCTGTCGGACTATCAACCATATTTTTAGAAACAAGGTAAGTAAAGTAGCATTTATATTTAACAAAAACAAAAACAGAAAATGTAAAGTGCAAAATACAATTATTTCTGAGTAGTACAATTAAAACGAAAAAACAACGTATTTACAAATGAAAACAAAATTTGTTATTAGTTAGGTTAGTTTTATATTTAGACGGTCAATATTCTTCTGGGTAATTCAGTAAAATTTCAAAAAAACACTGCAAACGAATTTTCTGAGAAACAAAAAATGAGTTATGTATAGCACCCCGCTTACTTCTGGTTGTTTTTTCAGTAACCTGCAAAAACCGAGTATTAGTGAAAAAACAAGTTTCAGTGGAAAATGGGTTCTACCACAAAAAGGAAGGCATGAATAGTAACCCCGCCTTACTTTGAGTTTATTTTCAAGTGCTTTTTCACAAAAAACGACTATTTTTTTTTCAAACGTATATTGGTTTCCATGTGTACTTTTAGTTGGCATGTTAACATAACAACACAACTTTTGGTGTCATGGGCTATTGGTGTCAGAGCTATATTATTGTTAGAGATATCTTTTTCTTAAGAAAAAAAGACAAAGAATAATGACTGCAAAAAGCTATTTTATGACATATACAAATACATTTTCAGGATTTATATTATCTAACAATAATTGTATGCGATATTCACTACATATCGATGACAATAATGGCATAGGCCCTAATTCAAATATCGTAAATGAGTGTAGGTACGGTTTTTGGGGTAATAAATCCGGTAATAATAGATTTACTTATTGCTACGAAATTGTATTTGAGCATAATCTAACGAACCTACTAACCTTGAACACGAAAACGATATGTATTTTTAACCTAAAAGTGCTGCGGTTAAAACAGAAGACATATCTTTGAGATCGTATTGGAACGATAAGCGCGGTATACGTAAACATACTCACAACATTGTAAATGTGGCGCGCCAGCAGTATCAGAAAAAAATCAAAACCTACTGATGGGTTTCGATTGTATTACATGAAGCGGTCCTTGAACCATTCGCCTTACTTTGAGTTGCCTTTTTTGTGATTTTCATAACAACGAGCGTTATTTTAGAGATTTATTGTTTTTTGTGTATTCTATCAGTTACCCTGGTAACCTAAAAACACCATGTTTAGCTGTTACAGACGCATGTTTAACCAATAGTATTAATATTAATAGAACGCCCCGCATAAAAACTTACATTACAGTGAAGAGCGATTGCAACATAAAAAGAAATAATTAATCAGCAGAAAACGCAATTTAATCGCATTAACACGCTTTCTATAACTTTACTTAAGTTATAAGCAATATTTACTACACATCGATACCGACAAACACAACCGAAATGTTCAACAATATACAGTTATCGGAAAAGTACCGTATACACAGCTGTTTAGATTCGCTGTAGCACAATTAATTTCGGTCGCTGCCTCTTGTGTTCGTCTCATACCGATATAAAAAGACACGTTTCTTATGTAATTTATGACAGTCACGTTTGACCCAGTTTGCTGCTGCTTCTGCTTTGACAAGCGGAACGGCGAAATCACGTCAACAGCCCCGCGGCATATTTCTGTTTGATCTGCCTCTTCTTCTTCTTCTTCTTCTTCTTCTTCTTCTTCTTCTTCTTCTTCTTCTTCTTCTTCTTCTTCTTCTTCTTCTTCTTCCTCCTCTTTACATTTTTCCCGACTTAAACTTTTCAGCGCAGCGCGCCCTGAACACGCTCGACGATTTTTCTTGTAAAACAACATAAAATATTAAAGACGAAAAGTACACATTTTTATATCTTACTTCTCCTTCCATCCTGGAGTATGTGTAGATACCTGTTCAGGTTTTTTTGAATTTAAATTATCATTTTTTTAGAAATATTTTAAGTCAAATGAAATATCAGACCATGATTGTGTGCGCCTTCCTACATTATGACTACCCTGTGTACCATAAAAATATGTGGGCTCTGGTACAAAATCCGTTTCCATGCGTAGAACATGTTTCCTCAAACTATTCTTATATTCACCAACTTTTCAATAAAATGAGACCTCAAACTCACTCCATATAACCTCATTACAAACCGTAATGAGGGTCCTCATTATGATCCCCAGACAATGGTCAGTATCCTTTGACCATTTGTAAAAATCTAATTTCTGTCGCGGTGATTTTATTTATATCCGCCCTTCTCAGAGTCCATGGCTCTGCGCCCTTCAGCAGTAGGTACCTCTCTTTATATAGATATTAACGATTAATACAAAGTTCGCTTCACCACAAGAATAACATTTGGAAGCCTTTGATATAATAGTGCTCTTAATTGCACGGTACTTCCCGACACTGTCTCTGTCCACCAATCAGATTTGCTACCGTAATTACCGTTTTGCTTCTAAGTTGCCACAATCAGCATTCATCAACCGTAGCTCATCCCCTTCAATGCAGCCGAACGAACATGGCCGGCTCTAACAGAAGGCCGGAACATTAAACCTGGCAACACTGGAACCAGCTGGTATTTTGAGGCCGACTAGATGATCTCGTAATTTACGTATTTCAATAATCAAATCCCGTATTTTTAATTGCCGGTTAACAGCAGTTTTATAATTCTTCACGTTTTGCAAATTAAAAGTTTATTATGTAAAATGATGTTATATTATTCAAGAAATATAATAATTAACTCATTTATATGATATGAATTTAATAATTCGAACAAAATTAATTCATTGGGCCTAACACTAATTCACTAAATTGTTCAACTTAAACGTATAGTAGGGCCTACTAAGTGCGCACAGACCTATAATTTAGATTTAGCTATCAATAGTCTTACTCATGATTTTAGTAATGCTATGAAATTAAATCAAAATAAAACATTTTCACTTTAGCTGTTTTATTACACTATGTTTATAAGCCTCAGATGCAACGTTGCCACGTTTAATATTCTGACCTTCTACTAGAGCCGGCCACGAACAGACCCGTGTGCAGAATCATCTCAACGACGTGATGCGAGATAGAAAATTAATTACGACTGATAATAATATTTGCTTTGATTCCTTTTTGTCATCCTCCTGAGCAAGGGAACGATACATAGCCTAATAAAATATGAATAAAATAAAAATAGAATTTATAATAAAAAGTAATATTAGGCCAATATAGTTATTTGTAATAAATTGTTGACTTATGGTGTAAAGTAGATATTACATTAAGTTGCACTTTTTGAGCGTCCACTACGGGCGTTCATCTTCAGTGCTCATATAAGACCACGTTTAAACTCAAGTTGCAACTTAAGAACCACTGCTTTCAAATACGGATCATCTCCTAACGCCTTTACCATTTCGTTGTGAATTCACATTGACGGTAGACCCTTTATAACAGAGAATTCAATCAGACCACGATGTTAGATTCAAAACATCCGTGACACGTTAATTTCAAACAGCCGATAATAGTAAATAAACTGACCGATATATCTGGAAACTGACAGACGTTGATATACTGTAATATATATGAATCTTAGCACACACGAAAAAGTTTACTTGTACCACTAAGCTACGGATAACTTTAGAATTGAGCCTCGTAGTTCTCTAGCTCTCCTCAATCCTTTTGCTTTCCTCAAACTAAATATTTACTAGCTATAAAAATTAATTATTTCAATACCATTGTCACTACAATTTGCTACAAATTCCGACAGTCTTACTTCAAGATAGATCGGGAGATCAAGAAGTCCCCCCCTTCCCCGTCACGAATACTTTACGCTACCAAGTTTCTTTCTCGTTGATTCATTGTTTGGCTTTTGACAATGAAAAAAAGTTTTTCGAATTTTTTCAAAACAAACACAAAGTTTACTTGTTATATAAAAGACAACTTGGAATCGAGAAGACAACTTTTGTCATTACAGCTTTATTAACTTTGTGAGAATCCGTTTTTACGCTGCTCCTTAAATATTTGATAGACTTTTCTGAAAAAAAAAAATGTAGTCTGAAACTAATGTTAAGTAAAACTGTAGACTATTTAAATTAAATTTCTTAGTAAAACAAAATCTTTCTGATGCATATTAAAAAAATTCTAATAGTTCATGCTATAGTCACTATAATTAATAAAAACTGAAAAATTTGTTCGCGGAATCGAATAATTTCTTCTTCTTCTTCTTCTTCTTCTTCTTCTTCTTCTTCCGTTCTTGCGTAGGTGATGACTCCTGTTCTGGTTTTAGAAGAATTTTATACACATCATTAATTTAAGTTGGTTTTATTTACAAACATTTTAGTCTGAGTTAGAAATCGGACAATCGTATTTAGTCTTTCTACATTACGACTACCCTGTAAGCATAAAAAATTATATGGCCTTCGCTATACAATCGCTGCTACTTGGTGTGTGCGTGCATATTGCTGCTACTTTGAGATGAAAGACTATTACATGACACTTATCATGCGTCAACAATCGAGTCTATTCCAGACCGTACCGGTCAGCCCACTGTATTCAAGGATACTGTATAAAGTGGATTCGAGAGCGCCAGTTTGTTTAACACGTCATCCAAAGTGACAGATTATTCTGGCATCGCAGCGGGGTATAAACATAGGCATTCAGCGACGGTCAGTTTCAGTTTGCTTCGGGCGATTACTCAGTGCGTTCCAGTGGCTATTAGTGAAAAGTGGTTATTGTGGGGGCTCTATTAGTTGACCATTATTATTGCGTGTGGACGAGTTTTATTTGAATTATTGTACGAGCATAATCTTGTTGAATAACTTGTTGATTACAAACTGTTAATTCTGATAATTAAAGCTGGTTTTTTTTTTTTTTTTTTAGTGACTTCATTGGTGTCTTGTATTTTGTTTTCTACTGATCAGTGAGATCAGTGAGACCGTCGTAGACAAAAAGGGGTGAAGAAAGGGAGTCTTCCGAGCTGGTATGACGCTTGACGTCGAGATACAGCGGTAGCGTTAGGCCACCTTTCACCCTTTATGTTTGATGGCCTGACAATAAATTCTCATAGCAGTATTTGTACATATGTCTGTTTTGATATATAATTTTTGCAGGCATCTTTCTTCTTATAAATATTTGTATAATGTCAACGTTATCTGTTACATAACAATATTGTTATGTAGAACATTCTACATGTTTCTCGGCTATCCCACCAGAGCCTAGCTGTAATGTGTGTGTGCGTACATATGCTACTACTTTCAGATGAAAGACAATTACGTGACACTTGTCACGAGCCAATAACCAAGGCTATTCCAGACTTCACCGGTCCGCGCGCACTGTGTGCAAGGCCTGGAGCAATTAGAGTCTAGTGTTTTCTAGCAGTTTTGACGCGTATTATGGATTATTCTGAAACACTTGTGTTATACGTATATTTAAACAACAACAGCTGCCGATTAGTTTCAGTTTTAAGTGGCGATTTATTCAAGTGAGGTTTGAAGTGTTGCAGCGAAGTGTTATTATTGTGCGGGACTCTATTAGTTGACATTACTATTGCGTGTGGACAAATTTTGCTCGGATTATTGCGACAGAAAAACCTCCCACATTTAAAAGGCTAACAAAAAAAACATGAGCGATGCTATTCTAAATTTTATTACATAATATGAAAGGATACAGAATGCAGTTTCTTTCATTTGGTTTTGAAAATGATATCGCCTAAATGGTGGCCTTCTTCCACGATACACGTTTCTAATCGATTTCTGAAGTTTTGCATTACTCGCTGGGTGAGTTGCGGTGTTATCGCTGCAATTTCTTGGCGTATAACAGCCTTCAGTTCATCAATGGTTTGTGGTCGATGTCGGTAAACATTAGCCTTCAGATGGCCCCAAAGAAAAAAATCGCAAGGGGTGAGATCGGGTGATCGTGCGGGCCACCGAATGTCACCACGTAACGAGACCAAGCGCCCGGGAAACAGTTCTTTCAAAACAGCCATCGAGTTTCTGGCTGTGTGGGCAGTGGCCTCATCCTGTTGAAACCACACATTCCGATTTCCAAGTGCGGCGAGTTTTGGTTGCAAAAAGTGTTGTAACATTTGCAGATACCGAGCGGAATTCACTGTAACCGTTTGGCCTTCTCACTCGAAAAAGTATGGACCATAAACACCACAGTTTCCAACATCACACCAAACAGTAACACGTGCACTGTGTAGAGGCCTTTCATGAAGCTGTCGAGGATTTTGTTCTGCCCAATAACGGAAATTCTGCCGCAATTAAGCTCGAAATGTATTCGAAAAGCTCTCTGCGTGGCGATCAAAGATTCGTTATTTCGGATAAATGACTCAACAACAAACGCATGATGTATACCAGTCCACGCCATGATGGCAACTGAAACGGCAAGGCACACGCTACCGGAAACCAAAACCACGAACCCCCCACTCCACCAGTGCCGGTGCAATGACTCGGCGAAATGTGGGAGGTTTTTCTGCCGCATCCTGTACAAGTTGATTATACACTGTTATTTGTAATAACTGAAGCTGGTGATTAAGTAACTTGATTGGTGTCTTGTATTTTGTTTTCCACTGTATCAGTGAGACTGTCGTAACATATTAACTTCTGTTCTCACTTCGTCCTAAATTAATAAATTTACACAATATAACATTCACTGTACTTATTGACGAGTAGTGATTATTATATAACTGTGAACGACCATCAGTTTTACAAGTCGTGATACTATAAACTAGACAACACCGGTATATGACGACAGAGAGAATTTTTATATTTAGACGGACGCACTTCTAACGAGAATATTAACGGCTACCAGAGAGATAATACCGCGTTTCTCATACCAATTTGCCGTCGTCATAGAAACGGAATTCAATAATTTCCAGTATTGAAATGCTGAGTACGATTTGTGAATTAATGAGACCGGATGCCGGTGGAAGAGTGTAGTGGGAGTTGTGTGAATCGTTTTGGACATTTGCGGTGAGACAGAGAAAAGCAAAAACTAATTTAAAATAAAAAATAAAATAAAATAGAATTGTATAGTTGGACTCGAGTTATTAGTTTACAATTAAAGAAATATTTTGCAGATAAAATCTAACATTAGATTCCCTTTCTGTAGGTTGCCAAACGTTTTTGCGGTGTAAAATTAATCGCTTTCAATTATACTGAATTCCTCAGCGACGCGACCACACTGAAACTAATGTTGGGCAACTTTTTTTATTAGTGAATTTTGATCAGTATGTTGAAGCAAGCCGACGTCACGAACCATGTTTCTGCAGATAAAAAATTATTCCTTTACATGACGTAAACCAAGTAATGCAGCGAGTTTATAATGCCCAATCCTCCTTCATTTGCGAGCAGTGTAACCTTTCAACTCCTCACCTTGTGTGTCTCATACTTTGTCATGTTTGTGCTAATGGATCAGGATACTTAGTTTAAGTAATTTGTTGTTGTTGTTCTTTTCTTCTCCTCTTCAAGGATTCGGTAATATAAACCCGTTCCGGCACCCATCTCATCCTCGGACGACCCACGTCTCTTCTACCAATGGCTTTATAGTTCAGTGGCGCTTTCGGCAATCGATCCTCTGTCATCCTTTGCAGATGATCCCATAATTATATAATTACCTTTTATCCACTCGAGTGACACAAAGTTTCGTCTAGTTATGACGCGTTTCGGGCACAAAGTCCCATCCTCAGATAACACTGATATTAATTTAAAACTAACTATAATATAAAATTGTAACCATGATTTTGGTTATGTCATTTAAATAAAATAAAAACTTTAGATCGCATGTGAAATTGTTAAATGAAGCACGGCCGGGGCTCCCGCATGCGTGTACTCACTACCGCGATCGTCATGCGACTGGTCAAAGATTAAAATCTAAACCGATGGCAGTGTTGAACAAGTTGTTCGATGCAAAATTTACCTGATCATTTAATAAATTATTTTTGGTGGTAGTATTTTTTATAGCTTTATAAATTTCGAATTCCTCCACACTATCCATCCGTTTACCTTTTTTACAAAAATGTAACGCTGTTAAATTTTCTTCGAAGCTCGTATATTTATGTCCGCTTGATATTAAATGTTGTGCAAAATTGGACTTAGTATTACTTTGCTTGGAAATATGTTCTAAAAATCTTGTATAAAAACATCTGCCTGATTGACCGATATAGAACGCATCACAATCATCACATTTTATTTTATATACACCACATTTCTTTTTTAAAGGTACTTTGTTTTTGTTTTTGAAATAATTTCCCAAGTTATTATTTGTTTTAAATGATAAGATACAGTTTTTATCTTTGAGAACGGGTCTTAAAATATTCGGCATAATACCTGTGAAATTAGCAGAAAGATATTTACAATCTTTATTGCTTACTTTTATAAAGTTTGAATTTTTATTTTTTAAACGTTTTCTATGCTTATTTATTATTTTGTCTACTATTGTAGGTTTATACCCGTTGTTTATAGCTATTTGTTTAATAGTGCTTACCTCATTTAAGTAGTCTTCCTTTTCAAGGGGAACATTTAAAAGTCTGTTTACAAGACTTAAATGATGCCATTTTTTTGTGTAACAGGATGATGTGATTCGTAGTGTATTACTGTGTCAGTGTTAGTGTGTTTCCTAAAAATTTTGTATTTTAAATTATTCCCATTATGTGATACAGTCAAGTCTAGAAAATTAATATTTCTGTTGTTTTCAATCTCCATAGTAAATTTTAATTTATTATGAATTTTGTTTAAGTAATTCTTAAATAATTCTATTTGTCTGGTATTCCCGTTGAATATAATAAAGGTGTCATCTACATATCTGGAATAATGGATGATTTTATTGCCGAAATAATTATCTTTTAAAATTTTTGTTTTTTCTAGATGATTTAAATATAGGTCTGCCAGGATGCCAGAAAGTGGAGATCCCATGGCCAAAAAAAGTATAATATAAAGATGATCCCATCATTGTGATCTGCAAACTGAAATAATTTCATTTATGTCCTTTACTTCGAGATCTGCTCTGATGTCTTCATTCATTATTCTATCTTGGAATGTATAATTTAAAGTATTTCGAAGAAACTGCATTTCAGCACTCTGAATCTTGCCGCTTTCCTTTTTTGTCGTGGCCCACGCCTCACACGCATAAATTAATGTGGCTTTTCTAATTGTCTAATAAAATAAAACCCTTTTGCTGTGTCTTGTTTTATTTCTAAGATTTTTATGAATCGTACCACAAATATTTCTAAATGTATTTACCTTCTCTCTTATATTATACTCAGATTTTATAGCTTACTGCACAGCCGAGACATTTGAAACGGCTCACTTGTTCTAAAGTGCTGTTGTTTATAACTATCTTGGCTATCTTGGTCGTTACTGGATATTTACCTTTAAAAGTTTTGGTCTTTCTTACGGAAATTGTCAGTACTAGCTTGCCACTTCTTGTAATTGAAACATAGCTCTTTGTAAATAATCCTCATTTGCTTGAATAAGAACTATGTCATCCGCATATAGCAGGGAACCCATACAAATTGATTTGTTAAGCTGTATTCCCAAAGTCACTCTGGATTTCCATGCTCTCAACACGTCGTCAATGTATATGACAAAACTAGGATGGGAAAACACAGCATCCCTGCCTAACTCTCTTATAATTGGTTGTTGTTTTTAGTATTATTATATTTGAGACTGGAAAAAAGTCTTTACACACCGTCTGTCCCCTGGTGTACGGCACTCTCACCCACTAAAAAACTCACCTGTAATTCAGGCATTGATATCCACCCGAGAACCACTTAGCCTATTACTTCGTGATGGAGACTACTGGGCTCTTATCGGGGGCTCCTTCTAGTTGTCCCTTATCTTTTACTGCCCGTTACGTGCAAGTTGGGTCTGTACTTTCTTTTCTAGTAGGACACACTGTATAAATGCATTGATGCGGTCCCATTCCGCCTTGCCTCGAAGCATAAGCTCAACTACGCTCTTGGGTGTGAGCTCCCGGAACTCAATCTCACCGAGTGCCGTCCTCTTTCTTGTAATTCTACAGCACTTGAAAAAGCTGCGCAAGTACCTTGAAAGTATTGTGTTCATGGGGAGAGTCACCATACTGGCATACTGGGTTGCGTACCTTTTCCATTCTGTAGAGGAAATCATTAAAATTGCCGTGACTACTGTGGAACTTTGTCAGATGGTAGTTAAACTTCCCATGGTGGCGGTCAATCCATTCCTTCAAGCTCGATATGAGCCTTGCGGTCCATCTACCTCTTCCTTCCTCCCCCTCTTCCTCCACCTTCTCCTCCTCATCATCATCTTCTACCACCTTCTCGTCCTTCTCAATTATACTGCTATTATTATTATTATTATTATTATTATTATTATTATTATTATTATTATTATTATTATTATTATCATTATTATAAACGTATGGCATCGGTGCAGAGAAGAGGAGCCCTCAGAGTGGTATACTCTTACCGGACAGTGCCAGACCCAGTAGTGCTGGTGATAGCGGGAGTGATTCCCGTAGACCTGTCGGCTCTAGAGCGGAAGCATTTTTTCAAAAGAAAAGAGGAAATTGGAAGAGATGCCGCAAAGCATGAAGCCAGGGAATTCACTCTCCGGTACTGGCACCATCGTTGGGATAGAGAGGAGTGAGGAAGATGGACCGCAAGGCTCATACCAAACTTGAAGAAATGGATCGACCGCCAACACGGTGAGGTCAACTACCCTCTGACCCAGTTGCTCATTGGCCACGTCAATTTTAATGCCTACGTCCATAGAATGGGAAAGGTGCAGAGCCCAGCATGCCAATACGGAGACTATCCCCATCGCACACGTTTTTCAATTGCTGCAGATTCGAAAGACAGAGGATGGCACTGGAAATGGAGCTCGGGGAGTTCACGCCCGAGAGCGTAGTTGCGCTTATGCTTCGTGGTAAGGCGGAATGGGACCGCATCAATGCATTTGTTCAATGGGTCCTACTAGGAAAAAAATACAGGCCCAACTTGCACCCAACGGGCAGTAGAAGGTGAGGAACGTCCAGAAGGAGCCTCATAATGGCGCAATAGGCTCCATCCTGAAGTAATGCACTAAGTGGTTCCAGGATGGATGTGAATGCCTGAATTACAGGTGGGTTTTTTAGTGGGTGAGAGTCCCACACCAGAGGAAGCACAAGCCTCCTCTGATGGTGCATAAAGCATTTTCCCCCTCTATAAAAAAAAAGTATTACTATTATCATACAAATATATTGACAAATCCTTAATATTGTAAAGTGCTTAAGTAATGTTAATTGTTACATTTGTTTCATTTATTTACTAGAAACACAGATTAAATAGCATAGATTTTTTCTTTTGTTAATCTACAGCGAGAAACGGAATCCACGTTACAAACAGTAGGATGGTTTAAGATTTCTGATTAAAAATTTATTAGAACGCTCAATGTTCTGAGCTCTGAACGGCGCGCGGTAAGTAAACACTGTAATTTCAGCCACGTTCTTGACAGAGAGACGATTCTGAATTTAATTAATCCCGTTGTTGTCTCAAGACGCCGTGAATGTAAAGTGTGTTGGAGGAATCAGATCCCTTACCGGTGTAGAACTAACAAACAAACCTAACCATACGACACCATAAGGTAAGAATGCATACGAAATCATGTTACAAATCGCCCTAAACATATTATACTATTGTGCTTTTTTACTCTTAAAATATATATTATGCACCCATATATACACTAAGAGCTGGCGACGGAAATTGTTACGGTATTTCAGTACGCTTGATACTTTGTGTAGAAATTCAACTTAACTTGCTAGAAACGGTGTGAGGAGTTTCTAGAAAGTATTTATAGAAAAATATATTTCTCTAGAAAAATACTTCAACAGAGAAAAAAAATTCAATTATAGAAAAAGTGCTGTGGAACAATAAGACGACTATTGAAGAATAAAACGCAGAGGGAAAGACGGCTAAAGTTCTATAAGGACGTGGCTGTGCCGAGCTTAATGTCTGAATGTGAAACATGGACAAGATATTTCAAAAATACAGGCCTCGGAAATGAAATTTTTAAGAGCAGGTAAGGATGTAGTTCGAGAGATCATCTACGAAACGACGACTTAAGGAAAGACCTTAATTACACTCGGTTCTGGAGAGAATACAGGAATATAGGCAGAATTGGAAGTCCCATGTGGAACGCATGATAGACACGCGTATTCCTGAACAAGCGTTTGAACATAGGCCAGTGAAGACGAGAAATCGTGGAAGGCCCTGGAAAAAATGGTCAGAGACTCTGTAAAGTCAGAACGGGCTATAGCCCAAGCCATGTAGTGCAGAAGAAGAAGAAGAAGAAGAAGAAGAAGGAGGAGGAGGAAAACAGTTGCCTGATAAAATTACTTTCAATGTCGTAGCTGTAGAATCCAATAATTGAAAACGATTAATTTTCCGCTGCACAAAAGTTTTGACACTCCACAGAGAAGCGAAAATTGGTGGATTTTATGTGTGAATGGTTCTCCAATTATAAATACATGATTTGACTCCGAACGCAAATTCTATTTAAATTTTAATTTACAATTATTTTTTACTACCACGCCTCACGTTTCCTACTACACAGCTAAACTGTTCACTTGACTCTCACTCCACTGATTCGTCGGTATTAGGTGTCATTAATATTGACAAAATCGTGATCAAACTGCTCGGCATTTCAATACTGGAAACGACCAAATCGCGTTTCTATGACGACGACCGCAGATTGAATAAAAGAACTATATATTGCCTAGCTGACGGTGGTTCGTTTTCATTCAACGTGTGGGGTGTCTGAAAACATAATTACCTCTAATATCAAACTACCATATTTCGGCGATGGACACCTATAGTTGACTCGGGAATATCAGTTCAGAGAAATACTCATGTCAATGTATTGCTTTATGCAGATGACAAGGTAATTATACAAAAAACAGAAGACCAGTTACAGCGGGCGATATTTACGCTCAATAACATCATATAAGACTATCGGCTACAGATCTCTGCTACAAAATCTAAAACGATGGTATTTCAGGGCACGTATCCTATAAGAACTAAGATAGTCATGAATAGTCAGATTTTTGATCAGGTTAGTCATTTTAATTACATGGGTTTTAATGTCTCATATGGAACTGATATTGATCGGGATAGTAAGCTGACAAAATTTAGACGCATCTGTGGAACGATTCATAGGTACCTGAAAAATAAAACACGGAAGAATAACCGAATGAATTTTAATAAAACTGTGGCTGTCCCCACATTCCTATATGCTAGTGAGACATGGACTCTTGGTAAAAGGAACGTCCAGAGGATTAAGGCAGAAATTTCTATGAGGGACGCGAGGTTGTTCTCTCTTGGAACGGAGAAGGAACGAGGATAATAGACGCGATTTAAAGATTTTATCATTGCTCAACCAAAAGATTTAAGACCACAGAAGGAGATGGTGTGAAAACTTGAATCGCATGCCTGATATCTATCTACATATGGCTGCCTTGGGTTATCACCCTACTGGGAAGAGAGATGTCGGTAGACCGAGGAGGAGATGGGTTCCGGAATAGGTCTAGGGACTAAACCTTGGAGTGGTGATATTTATTATGATGATAAAACAATATAATTATCTTCAGAAGCATAATTCTACACCTAGGAGACCATGGGAAGAAGACATACTTGAGGAGATGAGGGAGAAGAGGCATACAATGTAATTGGTGTAACAGAAGCCTGCTGTATGCAAGAGACGGCAGTGGCTGTAGAAGACTCACAATGTAGGTACGGATATCCAGAAGCAAGCTTAACACGTGATGTCTGCTCATTTATACGTGTGGATAAAAATTCACTCATAAGACAAAAAGTCCCCTGATAAAATTGTTTTCATTGTCGTCTTTGTAGAATCCAATAATTGAAAACTATTAATTTCCCGCTGCACAAAACTTTTGCCAGTCTACAGAGAGGCGACTAAGAACGGTGGACTTTATCTGTGAAATATTTCGCCAATTATAAAAACATGATTTGAGTCTCTAAATGCAAATTCTATTTAATTTTTAATTTTCAATTAATTTTTTCTATCTCACTTCACGTTTCCAGCATAAGTAAACTGTTCACATGACTACCACTGCACCAATCTATCTGTATGGTGTCATTAATATTGACAAATTGTGATCAAACTGCTCGTCATTTTAATATTGGAAACGTCCAAATCGCGTTTCTATGACGACCGCAGATTGGAATAAGAACTGCATATTGCGTCCCTGAAGGTAGTTCGTTTTCATTAAAAGCGTGACTGTTTGAAAACAAATTACCTCTAATATCAAATTACCATTATAAACTGTTTACTCTACTCATAAATTAGGAGATTATTTGTTAGTATTCGCTGATAATATTGTTAATATTCTCACGACCAACAAGGAATTGGCCACTGTCTGTTGGAAATTCATTTTACTGCTATTCGTCAAAGGTAAACTCTTCCTCTTCTTCCTCCAAGTTTATTGGAACGCGGGAAGCGAGTTCTCAGTTTTAATTCGTCCGTTCAGGGTTTCCCTGTCTGTCTGTTGCCTACTTGGATTGCGAAAGTCTCACGATAACTTTTGAACGCATCAATCTATTTTCCCAAAACTTGGCATCCGCTTTCACATTTTAGACTACAGCATCCTATTGTTTTTAAGATTAATCCCTTCATAAAAACAGGAGGGTGAGAGGCAAAAATTTGGGGGTAAAAATAGTGAAAAAATCGCACAAGCCTATGTGGGGTATCACATCAAAGGAAATTTTAACATCAACCTGAAAAGCGTTTATTTTTTAAAATTTCAAAATTCCTGGAACCAGGGTCTTAAAAGTGGATTAAAATTTGATACAATCCCAAATACTCATGTGGGTTATCAAATTCAACGGAATTTTAAATCAACTCTGGATTTATTTTTAAGTTTTCGAAATTTCAAAATTTTTGGGACTCCAGGGCCCAAAGGTTGATAAAAGTTTTAATAAAATCATAAATTACATGTGGGGTATCAAATTAATAGTATAAAATAACTGTAGTGGGGATACTTTAATTTACTATATCAAGGATTTCTAATTTAGGTAAAAAATGTTATATGTTAAATTATTTTGTTTTTATTTTTTGAGCAGCTGTCAGATCGACTAAGACTAGGAGATGATGTCCACACAGCCTGCTAAGGAGGTACCTATTTATAGTACACGTACTGTGTTTGAATGTAATTAATTTGAGTTTAATTAACTGTAGACTTCTACATTACTATATTGTTTATAATGCACGAAATCATTGGAAACGATTGACCCGATGTGTTGTATTGTTTGTATATAGGCCTACTACTGAAGTAAACATTTCTATTCTGTTGTATTCTAAATGAGAACGCCGACGTTATGCGATCCAACAATTGAGTGAACCTTTTTTAGACGTAATTGATGACATCATCGTGTCTCTTTCTTCCGCTCACCGTACTGAGCGTTTCGTAAACACTGCAAACAGCATAACTTTTCTCTTTTAATTCTTCTTCTTCCTCTTCTTCTTTCTCTCTCCTCCTCCTCCTCCTTCTCCTCCTCCTTCTTCTTCTTCTCCTCGTCGTCGTCGTCGTCGTCATCGTCATCGTTGTTGTTGTTGTTGTTGTTGTTGTTGTTGTTGTTGTTGTCGTCGTCGTCGTTGTCCTTCTTCTTCTTCTTCTTCTTCTTCTTCTTCTTCTTCTTCTTCTTCTTCTTCTTCTTCTCCTCCTCCTCCTCCTCCTCCTTCTTCCTCTTCTTCTTCTTCTTCTTTTTCTCTTTTTCTCCTTCTCCTTCTTCTTTTTCTTTTTCTTCTTCTCTTTCTCCTCTTCCTCCTCCTCCTCCTCATCCTCCTTCTTCTTCTTCTTCTTCTTCTTCTTCTCCCCCCTTTACCTATTAGGGCTGCGGCCTGTTGCGTCTCTTGGCTGTGGTACAATTCCAGTCCCACCACCGCCAGAGAGCAGACAAGTACCAACAACAGACGGTGAACAGACAGTTTTTACTAGCATGTTACTACTGCTGTTTGAGAACAAGTATTTCAATAAGTAATTAAAAATAATTGAAGTAATTGAATTAATTTAAATTGTTGAATTACAAAGACAATTTGTAACAAGACTAGTACGGTATTATTTTTGTAAAAGGAAGCTAATTATCAATAAATTGTTTTCAGAGAAGAACAATCGGTTTATACCAATCGCTTGACTTTACCTCTGAAGCAACAAAGAAAAAGCGTTTTAAACTAGGAAATCACTTGATAGGTTTAACAATGCGTGGCGAATAACCAACCGGCCTCTGGAAAGCGTATATAAATCAGTGGATCTTTAGAACTGCTGTGTTAGGCGATCTTGTAAGCAGCTCAGTCGTGTAAGTTGCATATCTCACTGGCGTTAAAATATAAAACAACGTTTTTAAGTATACGATGCTCAGGATCAATCTTCTATTTTTCAGTTTTCTTCCGTATTTCCACAACTAATCCTCTTATACACATGTTACTTTTATCCTCATCATCATCATCACTCCAATGACTAGGTCTTAGACCTGTTCCGGAACCCATCTCCTCCTCGGTCTACCGATATCTCCCTTCCCAGTAGGATGACAACCCAAGTCAGCCACAGGTAGACGGATATTTGGCATGCTGTTTAAGTGTTCACACCATCTCCTTCTGTGGTCTTCATTCTTCTGGTGCAATGATACAATGTTTAAATGTTACAATGATACAATGCTACTTTTATTTTAAAAACACCTATCCACAGTAGATTACTCAATAAAACACAATGCAAAAAATAGTGAAAGTAAACCCTTTTCATTAAAATTTTTGATAATAACTGGACAGTTGGGTAGTCTATTCAAAATCTCGGTAATTAAATCTTGAATAATTTAAAAAATGTTAAATCAGAGCTTATCATGTCACAAATTTGTTCAGATTACTGATAAAATTCGGCACACAGAAATAAACTAGGACTAACACGCTTTTCGGCTGTAAAAGTTTTTAGTTTTTTTAAATATTTTTTAAGGTAAATGTTCTTCATTTTTACCACGTTGGAAAAAAAATCGAAGATTTAATTTTCCTTAGTGTGAGCTTTTAATTTCTTTTTTTTCTTCTCTTGGCTACTGCAGACTTCATTTACTGCACGTTTGCCAACACAGAGACTTATTACTTCCTTTGATCCTAAAGTTTTTAATTTAACGGCAGAACAAGACGAATTGCCAGAATCGCGAGAAAAATATTCAAACTTTTAATTATTACTGTCGATGTACAAGTTTGTACGCTGTAACAGTGTGAGGCGATCACAAGCAACTGGAAAAATATTAATCACGTCTGTTACTGTCATTTGTTACTTTTACAACGTAAGAAAATTAAAAATTCTGTAGTAATTCTTATTTATTGCTTTCAGTCTGAAATCAATTAATCTCTTTGATGACGAGGAGATTGTTTTTTTTCAGAACCTCTAATGAAATCTAAACGTTTTTACATTAGTTTTTTTATGGTAATATACAGAGTTTTCCGATAAGAGTTAACGGAAGCTGTTGAATTTTTTTTCAATTTTCTATTGTAGTGTATCGCTCGATCTCGAGAAACTTTGGACACTAACAGCAGCCACATTTTGACTGCCTGCCAAAATGTTACGTGCCCTAGTATTGAAGAACAGACAACAATTAATGCTTAATGTTACACTTAAGGAGTAATACTTAATGCCACAAACTACCGTCAAGAAATGTGCCTGAATGTATTGTATAACGTAGGCTTACACGGTCGGTGTCATCATCATCCTCAAGGTTTAAACCAAGAATGTTTTGTTCCAGTCTCGAATAGGCAAATATTACAGCTGGTCACTCCAGCGCTTTCTCGGACGTCCCCTCGGCTTATAGTTCCATAGTTGTTTGGGGATGCGGCAGTCATTGATTCGGCGAAGATGTTCCCACCAATTCAGCCGATACTGGGCGATCCTGTCGAGTATACTCATAATATTCAGTTCCTGCCGTATATCTGTGTTTCTTCTATGATCATGGAGAGTATACCCAGCCACGTGCCTGAGAAATCTCATTTCAGCCGCTTGGAGCGACTGGGCTGGCCTTTCGTTAAAGTCCAATTCTCAGACCCCTAAAAAAGTGTGGGAAAACCTTGTAGAATTTTAGGCGTGTTCCTTTACTTGCTGACTTAAGGGTTCGCCTAATGGTCCCGCACATAAGGTTGAACTTATACAACTTATGCACCACGTCGATGCTTGCATTATAAGACACACTGTAGCCCAGGTATTCAAAACTGCTAACTTGTTCCAGGACAGTACCGTCTACAACAATTTTTGCTCAGTTCCACAAAAAGCCATTGCCTTGGTTTTAATTGTAGATATGTGCAATCCAGAGTCTTTGCAGATTCCATTTAGCAAATGTATAATCATCTGCAATCTGTTTTCAGAGTCCGATAGAATAGCCTGGTGTCAACACTGCTAAGTTGAAATAAAACCGCGCCGTTAGGCCGTGGTCTGCTGCTGATAATAGCGACATAGTTGCATAGTTATCCGTGGGAGCCGATGTTGTATGGGTAACGTTGTGTTACCGGCCTTATACCCGGAAAAAGTGCTCGGCTATTGTTCGGCCAAGATCGTCTGCCGTAAGTGTGTTCTCTGTCGCTTTGCGAGTCTGAAGAAGATTGCCGGGGGCTGGGATTGACACGTAAGCCGACTGTGTCTCGCCAGTTATCAGCGACCGACCACGGCCTGACAGCCCGGTTGTATTTTAACTTAATTATGTCTGAATGTTTTTGTAATATCCGTTAACTGTCTTGTCAAAAAATATCTCTTAGTACCAAACATATAACGTTTTCGGTAAGATTTAATAACGCTTCTAATATTTTGGAAAATTCTGTGTGGTGTCACTAAAATTATAACATCAAAAAAAAAACGGAAACGACCAAACTAACTTCTTTTTAGATAATCGCATTGTAATTTCAATCTTCTATCGTAGTGTACTCTTGAGAACTCTTTGGACACCGACATACGTATTTTTTTCCCGGGTTAATACGTCATGCGACGTTGTCCGATGCCTAATTGCCAATATCTCCTGTCGTTGCAGTTTTCTTCGGTTAGACCTCGTACACCCTGAGCCATGTTTCTTTTGGCCTTCCTCCTTTTCTGTTTTCCTGTGGTATCTGTTTCATCACTCCCTTTAGCAACCTCTCCTCCCCCATTATTTGCACGTGCCCACACCAAATTAATTGTTTTTCCCGATGTGTTCTAAACCAGTTTCTTTTATATTCATTTGCTGTTTAATTGTTTCGTTTCTGACCCGGTCTAATTTTGATGTTCTACATATTCTTCTTAAGGCGTCCATTTCTGTGGCTTCTATCTTTCTCTTCAGATGTTCTTTCGTTCTCCATGTCTCCATGTATACTAATGTGCTCTTAATCATTGTGTTGTATGTTCTCATTTTCATTTAAAATCCAAAAAAGTCTAATGGGCCGCCTTCGAAAAGGGTGTAAGCTACGTGTGCGGACAGTTTACATACTCAATCTATTCCATAGGCTTTCGCGGCCGGCGACGTAATTACTGAAACTACTATCTGGGCTGTAAGGGCGTGGTCTTCCATTGTCTTCTACGTTACGAAAGATGTTGACCTTACCGGAGGCCATTGTCATATCAAAGGACTTAAACGCGCTGACAAGGTGTCCGTAAACGGACTGCAAAAGCCATATTACTGTGGCGTAATAACGGACACTTAGTCAGTGCGTTTAAGTCCTTTGGCACTGAAGGTGGCCTCCAGAGCGAGGCCGAAACGTCTGTACGAGTCACCATCTTTCGTAGTGTAGAAGAAAATGGAAGACCACTGCCTTACAGCGCGGATATTAGTTTTAGTAATTAGTTTACTAATTACTAATATTTTTAGATATAATATTTTTACATAAATATTATTACCAGCTGTGTATATTTGTTAAAAGTGTTTCACATAGGTTCCTACATACCTATAAAAACCTACGTAAATTTAAAAGCTAAGATTGAATTATTTGTCATTTAGACAAATTGTAAATAAGAAATAATTATATTTCTAATATTGTTATAAATTTAAATTAAAAAACAGAACAAGTTAATTTTTCGGGACTTCTTGTTTATTGTTTTTGTAGTAATGAAAAGTAATAATAATTGTCTGTTTAAAATTGTTGTATTAAGAAAATTTTATGGTAACTGGGGTTTTTTGGTAATTTCATTCTTTTTACTTTTAAAGGTACGGCAGAACTTCTATTGACCTGCTTAACGACGTACAGTCAGTCCCTTCTAGTGTTTATCGGTAAACGCTAAGAATCATACATAGGCCTGTTAAGAACATTGCTTACAGCTTAAAAAATAAAATTTATTAATTCTATTTATTTAAAAATAAAATATGTGGTTCTAACTCTGCGGCCCAGGGAGCCTACTAAAATATTTTTGTTTAAAGTAGCGGTAGAGCTGAGGTTAACATTGGTGGGGGGGGGGGGGGGGAACAAAATTAATAACATCGGCTAACATTATGTACAGGACTTTATGAAAGGCGAGGATTCTTAATTTAATATTAATGCCCGTTAACTAGTTTACAGAAGGAAGTGGGTTTACGAGTGGGTGTTATTTTTTGAGCAATAAAAATGATAAGTTTTTAATCAGACGACTTACAGAAATATCGGTGTGAAGAACCATATATGACTTCCATGTTCTAAGATTTATATATAATCATTTGCTTGAATTCGGTTCGGTAATTTCTAACAAGTTAGGTGTGTTCCTTGTACATCGAGTTTTATGTTTGACAAATTGAAATAAAATATTTCCATAGGACCTACTTCTTTGTTGCCGATTAACATAGTACACATATAAAAAATTATCCCCTCCTCCCATCAACTATAATTTAGTTGAAGTTTGGATAGGACAGCGACATAGACTCCGGACTGGGGCTTTGAATCTGACATTATTTCTAAGTATTCCTTCCGTCGCCTTTATGATCGTTTAATTTGTCATTCAAGTTAGAAAATTGTAGATATTGTCTTATGACGTCCTCTTTATGTGATCAAGTTTAGAATACTTTTTAACTCCTCGTCAGAACACCATTTCCGATGCCTATATTTTACTTTTTTCTCTTAGCTGTGGTGCATAACTCAAGCTTATAGGACAGTAGGACAGTACAGTTACAGTACAGGACAGTACATGATTCGCCGAAATGGCTCACCAGTTCTATAATTTGATTTTTGTTTAGGTGTTACATTTGTTCTTATCGGTTCCTTGTCTCGAAATACCATTACCTTTGTCTTTATAATAGAGATTTTCATATTGTAGTTTGTAACTCACTTTACTTCAAGCTGTCTTGGGTGGAATCCCTATTAGGTTTTCGAGGGCTAGGGCAGTGTGTAATTCTTGTTTTTCTTTCGTACTACCCGGTAACGGCCCGACCAGGGTTAAAGGTGTCGAATAGTCGACAGTCCTATTGGCGCAAGAGGAAGGTTTCCCAACGGCAGTGTGGGCATTACAACCTAGGGGACGGGCCTCTGAATGAAACCTAGAGCAAGACCAGGGGTCAAAGGTAGCATTCCTACCACTGGTCTTACTGTACGGGACGCTGGTAACGTCCTTACAGGATATTTATCCTACTCGAAAGTCAAAAAGGAACAAATCGGATAAATGTTATAAGGTTATGGTTTATTCAAGTGAGGTTCGAGTTATTGTCGGGCGATTTACACAGTGCGTTGCAAGTGGTGTATTAGTAAAAAAATGATTATGGTGCGGGATTCTATATAGTTGGCATTAGTATTTGCGTGGTCAGATTAACTTGAATTTTTGTACGAGAATAATCTTGTTGAATAACCTGTTGATTACAAACTGTTGATTGTGATAATTAAAGCTGGTTTTTAGTGACTTTACTGGTGTCTTGTATTTTGTTTTCCACTGTACCATACGACGATCAGAGAGATCGTCGTAACAATATATTCCTTTGGGACCGGAACAGGTGATTTTCCTAGTTCCCGATAGAGGATGAAGAAGAAGAGAACTGGTTGAAATATAAATAAGTAACGAAAAAGTCTGGAACATTGCTCCACTTACAAATATGTCCGACAACACCGCTAGTTTCAGACAGTAATATTCAACCGGTATCCAGCCTCAATAATTCATAATACACGGCATGGTATTTCAATATCGGGAAGTCAGTAGATTCCGTTTTATTCATTACAGAACTGAACGATTATAACTATTCAATGAGTACATCCATCTTTGGTGTGTGTGTGTGTGTGTGTGTGCGCGCGCGCGTGTTAATAAAATGTTTTTAAATAATAAAATTGTGTTCTCGGTTATAATCACAAAGAGAAATTACGCTGTTGCACAACACCACTAAAGAAACATTTTTTTCCCGATTAGCACTTTCAAGCTTCACAGGTCATCATCAGATCGGAAGTAGCATGTCGGAAATATTATATCAGATCGGAAATAACGTCGATATCATATTATCGATCTGATTATAAGCTGCTGGGTGAAATTTGTCCTTAGCGACGAATCGAAAAATATGACTAAAATGATTGGTAATCCACGGAGGTTAAATGATCTGCTCCTCCTACCATCTAACTAACAAAAAAATATCGGTATGGAGAACCGTACATGACTTCCATATTCTAAGATTTATATTTAAATAATTTTTGAAATTATTATTTCCATAGAAACTACTTCTTTCTACTTCTTTCTTCAGCCTTAACCACAGTACTGTGGTCACTAACGTATGCCACTTCACGTTAGCGCACTCGATTTTCACTGATAATGGCAGTTGATGGCACTGCCGAAACGTCTCGTTCTGCAAAAAACATTGGCCCACGGTCAAACAGCCCGGGAAGGAATTTCAACAACAAACTGCTTCTTTTTGCCATAACATAGTACACATATAAAAAATTATTCCCTCCCCCTTCAACGCCCTTTTCATTTATAGATATTTCATCTACCTTTTTACAGTGGATTATTAAGACCTTCTTTTCAGGATACTTTATTTATCAAAATTAAGTTCTTTACTCTTGTTAAACCATAAAACGTTGCTGGTATACTACCCCCTTCCCTTTAACCGATCTTCACCAAAATCAACAGGCCTTGAGTCCTGAACAACTCGGGCACACATGCAAAAATTTATTTGATTCTGTTTGAATTTGCGGCAGTTTTCGTTTGCCATAGGAAAAATTGTACACATAGACACATAGACACTTTTCGGAAAATGACGTTTCTTCATGTTTTGAGGGTAGTATAATTAGAGTCAGCACTTATCCGGAACACGACTTTTCTCACGATCACCATACTTCCATTTTCTTGTGGAACGTGAAAGTAAAAATTAAACGTTAGTGACTTACAGATCGATAAAGCAAAACCCACTTTTTTAGAACACTTTTAAATTTTCAGTGACAAGCAAAATACAAGTAGCCTACCTATATTTGTATGCGTCGTCGGTTGGTCCGCCAGACATGTATATTGCTTTCAAATTGAAAATCAAACTTTGGGTAACGGGAAAAGTTAACGGGTGTCGGCGAACGGGGAGAGAATAGTTGCCTGAGGCTGAGCTGGACGTGATCGTTGTTCTCAACTTGTGTAATATATACGTGTGGTGTCGGCGGCAACTCTCGTGTCCCTCTAGGGAACCGTGCGCGCGCGCACACACACACACATCCGCACTGCAGTGTAACGTACTAGAATGGTTTTATTGCTTCCTATACGTATATCAGAATTAATATTTTTATATAGAATTAACACTGTTGCACACCACTAAAGAAAAATTATTCCGATTAGCGCTTTCAAGCTTCACAGCTCATCATCAAATCGGAAATGATCGGAAACTTTTTTGTTGTATCGACCGTCTGAGGCTAATTTCAATTCCTTATTCTTTGTTCTTTCTTTTTCTCTAATATTCTTTCATCTTTTTAATATGTCAGTTTTTCCTGTCTTCAGTCCACTTTGAACCTGCGTTTCTCTCTCTCCTACCCTGGACTCCTTCCATTTTTACCACTTTTGCCCAAAAAAGCGTGTCTTTCAATCTCTTCTTCTGCGTGAAAATGTATAGAGTGCATAAGTAGGAATTAAATTCCGAAATCGGATTGTTAGTCCGAAATGATTGTTTTTGTGGTTTACTCCACCAGTTCTTCCGCTTTCTCTGCCGTTGGGAACTCAGCTGCCTCATCCGCCTTTGAGACCGTTGACCTGGTCTTTATTAATTAAATTAAATTATTAGTTAAAGATCGGAAACTTTATTTATTAAATTAATATTTTATCATCATCTGACTTAATGTTTTTAAATACTGTTGCTCGCTACGGTTGCCGTCTACTGTTTAATGTCATTTGAAGTCTTATGTATTACGCGTTACGTTTCTCACCGTTTACGATAGAATACTTAAATACTACTCGCGTAAGAGAGCTCGAGATATAAAGTGTTAAATCAGAGAACACTATTGGTAAATGAATTTATACCCAGGCAGTTTAGCCGTTACCGATTGCTTTTTCTGAACGTTGTCGTTGTTGATTTTGTCATTTCCTAAACGTTTCGGCTAGCCACCGGAGACCTTCTTCAGTAGAAAAATGTTTAAAGTGTTCGAAAAAAGTGTGAAGAGCCGAATGTACTCCTAACCGAGGTAAAAGTAACTAGGTGTCCCCGAGCGCGGACAAAAAGGGGCGAAGTTCTAGACAAATGTGAAATTTTCCATTAAATATAGAAATGAATGTTTTCATATCTTAAAAAAGTATTTGGGAAATGTGTTCAATAATAAGAATAAAAATTGATGCAAATGATCTGTTATCAACTATATTTTATAACAAAGTGTTTACATATAGCATGTAACAAAAAAAGTAAGACATTTGAACATAGTATACAATAATAACAATAACTTTTAAATATAATATACAATAATAATATATTTAATATAATAATAACAATATGCAGTAAATGGAAGTAGCATCTTGTTAAGATGACATATATTTTTTATAAGTAGCATCTATTTTGTATTACATATATGCCACAGTCTCTGTAATTCATTTCGACGTGCATTCATTGAATGACTACTGTTAATTTTTTTCAAACGATCGAAGTTAAATGATGGTTTCAACAGCAATCCACTCAAAGTTTTTACTCTCGATAATGCGACATAAGTTAGACCAACTTGGAACTCGTTATCACCAATGTCGACAATTGCTTTATCCAGAGTTATTCCTTGAGATCTGTGAATACTGATCGCGTATCCAAGCATAACAGGAAACTGCTTACGTGTACAACTGATTCCACGCCGTTTAAACGAAGACGTAATAACCACAATAGGGACTGAGCTTCCATAAATAGTCGGACCAGTATATTTTTCAAATTGAACGAGAATGCATAATGGCATACGTTCACTATAAGCCTCGTATTCAATGGAAGGATCATAAATTATATCAGTAATTGTGCCAACTGATTCATTCGCGAGACCCTTGGCCACCCAAAGATTTCGTCTTAAAATAATTCTGGTTCCTTTACATAGACGTAATTCAGCAGACAATCCTTGAGCTTCATCAGAAGATGCAGCAAGGGCTTCTGAGCAGTTATGTATAGCTTTAATTAAGGCGATCGGTTGTTCATTTTTTTGTAACTTTTCATAATTAAATTTATCAATATCAGTATTTTTTGCCATTATGCACACTGTATTTTCAAAAGACTTATCGCCAATATTATTGACAAAAAATCGAGAAGATAACAGTTGATGGATGATCAAGCTCAGTAATACTTCCATTCGAAATCCTATTAAGAGTTTCTCGGAAATATCGTTGTTCATCTCCCATTTGTCTCATTATTTGTGTTAAAAAAAATACCTTTTTGAACTGTAAATATAATAAACTTGACTGAATAGTTTTAGCGTTTTTTCCAATAGTGTAAAGGCTATGATCACATACTGGAGGAAGTTGCGACCAAACGCCCACTAAATAAATGCAAAGACCTCCGAATGGCAGGTTGGCTAATTGTGGTTTAGCGTCTCTGAGTCTTTGATCAACTTTGAAAAATAAGTTCATCCCAAGCATACAGGTTTCATCTATAATAACAAATTTAATGTCTTTGAATTCGATATGTATTCAATTACAGCATATAATGACGTATACAGCATATAATGACGTAATAATCTGGAAATCGGTATTAGCTCTCCATGTTTGAGCAATAAAAGAGTTGAATAGATTGAGTTTCTCGTCATTTCTCACAGGAGCGTACACCCAATTTCCTTTACTATCTTTCAGTAAAGTCGATACTTCTTGAATTGCTTTAGGGAATTTAAAGCGACAGATAAATTCGCGACCATTCGGTTTCAGGCAGTAACCTTTTGAGCACTGTGTATGTCGTTGGAATCGATTCAATAATTCAGAAATAGATCGGTCATCGTCAATTACAACATCACTTGATCTAATACGTGAAGGATGTATTGTTGCTGGTGGAATGGATGGCAATGGGTTGAACGCACTTACTAACTTATCGTAGTACGTTGTTGCTTCAAGCAACTGTTGCTGAGAACCAGCATCAAAAGTTCTAGGATCCGGAGCACCAGATATCCAAATAAAACCGTGTAAATGGCATGAACCACGATGCTGAAATTCGAACCGAAACCAATAATCGAGAACTTTGTATCGTTTGCATACCACTTTTTCAATGAAAGTAACAGCTCGAAACGTGAAGTAATTTTCAACAATTAATGGATTTTCATTTATGAGTTTTTGTCGTTGTTGTACAATTTGAGATTCATTCAATAAATCCTCTTCCTCTAAATTACAGCCTAGAAGACGTGCTAAGTCAGGCCACCAAAGGTCAGCAGCACTCAATGTTAAGAAAGCTGTCGGTAGTATATCGAGCTGGCTTATCATCGACTCTAATTCACCTCTCCTTTGGAACCAATAAGAATTAGAACCTCGTATTTTAGAGCACCAATAATATAAACCTTTTACTATTTTTGGATTGTGTGACATTGCGTCACGTAATTGTTGAATGTTACCATGAAAATCAGATTTTTTAGCAAATATTCCTCCTCGTTTGATTGCATCGTGTCGTTGAACAGTATTTGAATCGGAACCGTGGATCTTGAGCAAAACGGCGATCTTTGTATTCCATTAGAAATTGGAAATATTCTAATGGTGTTATATTCATGTTATTAGGACGAGTATTATCATTCAATTCCGCAGAACCATAAGGAAATAATGCTGGAAAAGCCATAGTTATATATCCATCACATGTAAATTCGTTGTTAATGTTAGTACCTTTTGGCCAAGGTATGACATTATTTACATCAGATCGGATGCGGTCAACTTCTTGTAATTTAATATCATTGGGTATGACACTTTCATAAACATCATTACTTTCCTTTGAGTTATCATCCAACTCTGGTATTTCTACCGTTGGTATTTGATCTAAAATACTACCCTCTATGGGAAGCTGAGAAATACGATCGACATCAATTGATATATCTGCATAGTAAGGATTGTTGGTTTTCAAAAAAGTTAGAGCAGTAATTATTTTATTTCGCCTAACATGGAAATCACGATGTCAATTCAAACCCTCTCGCCTCACAACGATTGTACTCAATGTAGATGATATTCGAGGTAAACAACGAATTATTTCATCAATATTCTGTCCAACATTGATTATATTTCCTTTATACTCAAACTGACCGGGCAAACCACGTGATTTGATCCTGTATACACGTATTACTGGTTGCACATTAGCTATAAGTAACTGCTCAACGTAAGTAAGTCCTTGAAGTTCAATCGGTACCATTCTTGGATCCATCTTATTTACTGCCGTAAATTTATGAGGATGTTTTTTACATTGTTTACACGCATCAAAATTTTTACTTTGAATTACAGTCCTACCACAGTTGTTACATTCAAAATAATTTAAATTCTGTAACTCTTGTTCAAACTGAATTTTTAGATTGCGAAACTGAGAGTTATCTGCACTAACCTGATCAACATTAGACAACACATGACTGTTTTG
This sequence comes from Magicicada septendecula, assembly GCA_034769895.1. Lineage (NCBI taxonomy): Eukaryota > Metazoa > Arthropoda > Insecta > Hemiptera > Cicadidae > Magicicada > Magicicada septendecula. Next base: position 58,055,245 of record CM068375.1, on the reverse strand, counting down.
ATTTCGTGAACCACTATTTTGTTGTTGACGATAAGTCTGACGACTATGAATACTTCCATCTCGGCGTCTTTTAGGCATGATTAATTATTTCAACATATTCTGGGTTACACAAAAGCGAAACGCAAAACGCACTCAAAGAAATAATTACAGCATTGTTGCAGTCGATACACCACGTCTCAATGTGTAATCATGTGAGTGCGTTCGGGTAAACTCGTTCACCGTCGGACCGATTCGGCGCCGTTGATGTAAGTTTCAAACGGTTTTAATTTAGCGGAATGAAACGATTATTATTTAACTTTGGCTCGACCAATGTTTCCAAAAATTAAAATGTGTACCCCGGAATATATACAGAATGTACATATAAAGTTTGGTGGAGATTGGATAAGTAGTTTCGGTCTTAATACACTATCGTTTTAAAGGGTTTTAATTTAGCAAAATTAAATGATTATTTAACTTAGAATCGACCAATCTTTACAAAAATGAAAATATGCACCCCTGAATATGTACAGAATGTACATGTAAAGTTTGGTGGAGATTGGATGAGTAATTTCGGAGGAGTATGCGTCCAAAAAAAGTGCAATGTGGCGGATAGAGGGGCTTCGCTTCGCTTCGCCCCAAAAATGAAGATATGAACCCCTGAATATGTACAGAATGTACATGTAAAGTTTGGTGGAGATTGGATGAGTAATTTCGGAGGAGTATGCGTCCAAAAAAAGTGCAAAGTGGCGGATAGAGGGGCTTCGCTTCGCTTCGCCCCAATAAATATAGAAATACAACACTTGCGTTTACCTCGGTTAGGTGTACGCTCGGCTCTCCATCCTTTTGTCGAACACTTTATAAACTGAAGAAGGCCTCCGGTGGGTAGCCGAAACGTTTAGACCATGACAGAACAAAGCAATCGAGCACGACCAAACAGCCCGGATATAAATTCTTTTCACCATCGACTCCGGGAGTGATAAACTTGGAGAACAATATTTTTCAGACAACACCATTTTTTTTCACTATGTTTAGAAATGTGACAGTCTTGGTTGCTGAGCAGCGTAGACCCAGGGAATGAATTACCCCCCCCCCCTAAGTTGTCTACAGAGAAGTGAGGGGAGACAACGCAATAACAGCTCACTTTACTCACTAATTCTCTCTCTGTAACACACATGCTTCCATTGTTCTTGCCGATGTTCACACTATGAAACACTGCACAATACTGTTGTGCGCATGTCCGAAATAACTGAAAATTTTGTTAGCCTCGAAGCGAGGTGTTTGGCTACTGCGCACCTCGAGCTCAGTGTTCAATTTCTATCGTCAGGTCTATACCACCAACACTATTTAACATCTATATAGATGAACTTTTAAGAGAATGGAAGGAAATAACACGAGCAGGTATACAAATTACTGAGCACGAATTTCTGAGTACTATACTCTTTGCTGACGATCAAATTATATTCAGGACAGTGTAAAGACAAATTGCAATCGCCTGTCCAAAGGTTGAATAAATTGTGTAAAAGTATCAGTCTAAAATTCCAAGACAGCGTTCATAGGGAAGAAGAAAGAGTTCAGTTTAAACAATATATAATCGCCAATCAATCGCTCGAGCAGGTAGTATATTTTAATTTTTCGGGGGTGAGATATGACACATGAGAAGGACGAAGTTATTTTATAATAAAAATTACAAACAGTAAAGGATATGTAGCATTGTACTCAGTCTTTTTTTTTTGCATGACAGTCCTTCAGCATTCCAGTGAAGAATGTTGCAACTTCGCCGTGAGTCAATTTTGCTCTTAGAAGTGCAGTTTTGTTTCTGTTCCTTTGTGTGTTGCTTCATTTGGTCTAGGGTTTGGAAATCAGCCTTACGCTGTTACTCACTTACCACTACCCAGCTAGCACGTGTAGCTTAAATAATGCTACGTACGCGGAAACGTTCGCACCCCGAAAGACAGCAAGCAAGGCAACTCACCAGGCAGTTTACAGCACTTAACAAGGAGATAGTCATCCAGTGGATCTCATCTCACACAGGCATCTCAGAAAACAAGATAGCAAAGAGAGGAATAAAGGCAAAGAGAGGAATAAAGATCTACCACCGGGAAAGTACCCACGGCTTTAGCACCCTAAGAAGACTGGTGACGAGAAAAACAAACTCTCACTTCCTGGAAGAAGCAAGAAACGTCTCAAAAGAAAAACCTGGTCAGGGATTGAAAAATTATGGGATAAAAACTGTAGAAAACCCAGAAATGAAGCAGTCGCCAACTTTAGATTGGAAACTGGCCACGACTGTCTCTCAGCGCATCTCTACAAATTAAAAATGTCCACCATAGAGGAAGTGTGCACGAGAGAAGACTCAAAAATTAACAAAAATCATCTATTGGTCTGTGTGAAGCTGAACCGGGAAATGCAAGAACTCAGAATTTACAGTGGTCTTTACTGGGAATTCCGCTACCAAATGGGTTAAATGTACCAAAGAGGAGCCGTTGGAAAATAATAATAACAACATGTAGCATTATACGACAAATTCTGAAGGAAAAAACAATGAGAGATCCTCAAATAAAGTTTTATAAAGTGATGGCAGCCCCGTCTTTGTTGTATGGATCAGAATCGTGGACCCCTAGGAAAGGAGATTTTATATTGGTGAAAACGTCAGAATTGAAATTTCTTCGATCCGTCAAACGCTATACAAGCCTCGAGCTTATAAGTACCGACAGGAAGTAGATCTACAACCGACGACAGTAATAACATCATGGCATAAACAAACCTGGAGGGACAAAATACCCAGGCAGGCTATGAGCTATAAGCCTGTGTGAAAGCTGAGTGTTGGAAGACCGAGAGTAAAACGATGAAACCGGAAGTACATAATCCCGGAAAGCACAAAAAAGAAGAAGACAGAGAACTGGAGCGTCAAGCAATGTTTACGTTGCATCCACGGGTAAGATACTAGGGATAGCATAGGGATACTCAAATAAAGGTATATAAACTGATGGCAGACCAGTCTTTGTTGTACGTATCAGAATCATGGGACCCTAGGAAATGAGATTTTAGATTGGTGGAACCTTCAGAAATGAGATTTCTTTGATCTGTCAAACGTTATACGAGACTTGAGTGTATGACCGGAATTAGATTTACAGCCGATTTCAAGTTGTGAAGCTTGAAAGCGCAAAATCGGAATAATATTTCTATAGTGGTGTGCAACAGTGTTAATTCTGTTTGTGATTATAACCACTAACACAACTTTATTAATTAATCCGATAACAAAAATGAAATCGTGCTAGAAAAAAAGATATAAAGAAAAATTTATTAATAATAATTTAAAATTATTATTATTATTATTAGTCAAGATTTTAGGCTGTGGTCGACAGTTATGGGGTGTGACAGACGTTTTGGCCCCACCGTCGGAGGCTACATTCAGTGTCAAAAAGGGTGTGACAGCTGTCCATCAATTCACCCCAGTACTAAGGTAGAGTTAGTACTGAGGTGGGCCCGAAACATCTGCCACACAGTAACAGTCGACCACGGCGTAACAGCCCAGGTAGTAATAACAATAATTTTAACATGGAGGGACCATGTTATGCATACATCCGAGGATAGATTACACAGGCAGACTATGAGCTATAAGCCTGTGTGAGAGGTGAGTATCGGTAGACCGTGGATAAGATGGTGAAGCCGAAACAGGCAGAAGTGCCTAATCCTGGCAAGCAAGAAGGAGGAGGAGGAGGAGGAGGAGGAGGAGGAGGAGGAGGAGGAGGAGGAGGAGGAGGAGGAGGAGAAGAAGAAGAAGAAGAAGAAGAAGAAGAAGAAGAAGAAGAAGAAGAAGAAGAAGAAGAAGAAGAAGAAGAAGAAGAAGAAGATGGAGGAGGAGAGATAGAACTGGAGGGTCAAGAAACATTAACGTTGCCCCAGCCCACCCCAGGAAGGCCTCTATTTGTGCGCGACGCGGTTACGTTCCACACATTTATCACAACAATTCCTACTTTCACTTAAAAAGCAAACGTAGGCTATATGTTAATACGTCAAATCATCAAAATTTAATAACAATTAAAGAATTATTACCTACTATTTCTGACTCTATAAAAAAATTCCCATTTACGTAGGTGTCATAAAATATTTATCGCTTGCACAGCATCAGTACAGCTTAATTGATTAAAAGCGATAAAACGATCAACACTTTTAAAATATAACAGTCAGTGGTCAACGTGTGTTAGGAAGCACATTAGTTGTAAAAGATTAGGCATTGGGAAGCGTAACAGGTTAGTTCGAACAGAGTAATATTAGTTTCAATTGGTTCTAATTATAGCATTGCTAATCGTCACCCTCCCTGAAAGATTAGGGCCATGACCTCTACCCGTTCCAAGGAGTAAGCTCATTCCACTCTTCTTCCAAAGATAAATCAGTCAGCTCCCCTCTTCGACTAGTTACATGAGGGGTGAGGGGAGGCTTGTTGTGTCAGTCACGTGTGTATGTCTCGAAGATTCATATGTATGTCTATCATAGCCAAGATTCATAACTACAGTATTTTCCGCGGGTTATAAGAGAGGCGATAGAAATCTACAAAACATAAGAACCGACAATTTGAGAACCTGTTTTAAATAAAGTGACAGGCAAGTAAGGTCGTTATAGTGAAATAAAATACGAGATTCGTCTTATACAAACGGTATAGTCTTATTGTGCTTAAACATGTTTCGTTTGTGTATTATGTTTTAATTTCTAATGTAATTACTGTAATTTTTAGTGCGTTACTGGATGGTGTAACCTTTGTTGTAATTTCCTGTAATTTTGTAGTGGTTTACTAGATGGTGTAAACTTTGTTGTAATTTCCTGTAATTTTGTAGTGGTTTACTGGATGGTGTAAACCTTGTTGTAATTTCCTGTAATTCTATAGTGGGTTACTGGATGGTGTAAACTTTGTTGTAATTTCCTGTAATTTTGTAGTGGGTTACTGGATGGTGTAAACTTTGTTGTAATTTCTGTAATTTTGTAGTGGATTACTGGGTGGGGTAGATTTGGTGAAAATTCATCATCCTCAAGATTTAAACCAAGAATGGTTTGTTCCGGTCTCTAATAGCCAAATATTACAGCTGGTCATTCCAGCGCTTCCTCGGACGTCCTAAACCTCTCCGTCCCCTCAGCTTATAGTTCCATAGTTGTTTGGGGGTGCGGCAGTCATCCATTCGGCAAACATGTTCCCGTCAATTCAGCCGATACTGGGCCGATACTCGATATCCTGTCGAGTATACTCATAATATTCAGTTCCTGCCGTATATCTATGTTTCGTGAATGATCATGGAGAGTATAACCTGCCACTGCCTGAGAAAGCTCATTTCAGCCGCTTGGATGCGACTGGACTGGCCTTTCGTTAAAGTTCAATTCTCAGACCCATAAAGAAGTGTGGGTAGAACCATCACCTTGTAGAATTTTAAGCGTGTTCCTTTACTTGGCGACTTAAGGGTTCGCCTGATGGTCCCGCACAAAGGTTGAACTTATGCAACTTATGTACCACGTCGATCCTTGCATTATAAGACACACTGTAGCCCAGGTATTCAAAACTGCTAACTTGTTCCATGACAGTACCATCTATAACAACTTTTGATCGTACGGGATCAGTTCCACAAAAAGCCATCACCTTGGTTTTAATTGTGGATATATGCAATCCAGAGTCTTTGCAGATTGTGGTATTATTTGTCAAACTGTGGGTGCCCCTTACTGTGTAAATAGAGGCGGGTCAAGACTTTGTGCTCGGTCTCAGCCTAGCTACTGAAGATTCCTCATTGTAGTACAGCAGTAAGATTTGGTTTTAAGGGACATAAAAACGACTTGTGATAAACCGAAAAACAGTGTTGTTATTAACGAAAACCATGAAAGTTTACGAGCGAGATTAGAAATTTGACCCTGCATACAGATGAAATGTTAAGACATGAAACGATCGCTCAGATCGTAGTGGGGGCAGGGGTGGTAGTGCAGGAAGTGTGATGTGAGGTGACCAACCACGACACAGAACCATGTGACGCGCTAACCATGCAGCTGTTCTAAACAACAAAATAATTGGCAAAAACAACGCGTCAAAGCTACGCACGCGCAATCAGATTTTTTAACACAGCGCAAACAGAAACCCGTTTCATGTCTAACTTTTTAGCTGTACAAGGCACTAATCGTCTACGTCATTATTTAAAAAACTTCCCAACAAGATGGCCGTGGTCGATAATTAAAACCAATGTCTCCGCTACAAGCTGACATTTCGGGTTCTAGCGCGGCAATCATCTTCACACCGGAAACAGTTATAATAAAATTACAATTGTCCCAACACTGATATCAAAGGTTGGTTGCATTGCTAACTCTTTGTTACCAGTTTGGAACAATTCTAATCCTAACCGTCCCCGCTGTGAAGGTAAGACCCAAATTTGTGTTATCAATTCCACGGGACGCAACATGAATCACTTCTTTAAATCTCCAGTCCGCGTAGGCCCATCAACTGTAATACCGAAGCGTGTATGCAAATATCTGGGCGTCACGCTTGACTCCAAACTAACCTGGCGTCACGAACCTCAAACCGAGCCCGAAAACGAATCAGAACTCTCAGAACTGTCAGTAGCAACGGTAACGATGGTTGTCTCAGCGGACTACTTAGTCGCATCTACACAACCTGTACCCGCCCTATCATCCCATACTTCTGACTGCCGACCCCGCCCGCCTCAAACTCTAACGAATCACCGAACGGCGAGCTCTACGAATTATCTACCGCAGACCTCCGCTTACCGAAAACCTCCAACAGCGCTCTGTATGCACTAAACAAACTTTTCCCTAAACTCGATTCCTTCCTGTACAAGCTCGACTGGAGATACTCAAAAACCACTTCACAACGCACTTCCCTGCAATCCATAGCCACCTCTATCAACAGAACTACCCGCAACACCCGCAGACCTTCCTTCCTCATAAACCGTCTCCTTACCATACCCGATTGACCTCCTCCCAGAACTCCTCGCCGCAAGCGTCAAAGAAATAGAAACACATAGAAACGCCTAATCTCCAATTACACCAACCTACCACCCTTCCTGATCACACAATAATTTAAGTTTCCCTAACTTCTTACAAAGTCTTTAGCCCTCTTCTTTGTGTCCCCCGCCTACCTTGACGCCTCTCTGTCGCCTCCTTCCAGCTTTGGCGACCTGCGCTACTCGTCCCTGTCTTGGCCGCCCTCATATATAAACTAAACTTAATGGCACTACCATCAGCCACTTCCTTTACCTATATGGGTACAAACTACATCTACACACAAACACAAACACAAACACACACACACACACACGCACTACTCAACATTCAATGTTCTTCCACCTTCTTCGCTTCCGACCTGCACTGGCGTGCGTCTCCCCACATCCTACCATCTAGCTGTAGCTGAAGGGGGCTTGCCCCAGATCAGCCCGTGGCTTGTACTTCTGGACAAGTCTCAAACATCACGGAAAAAGTATTAGGAATCAGGCAATTTTGAAGGGAGAGAAAGCTGATGACCCTTTGATTGTCAACGTCTTAGGGTATGGGAAGCAAGGAGAAATCATCACTTTAATGATCCTTATGGACATTTCTAACAGGGAAAACTGGTCTTTTTATTATTTCAACCCTTATATTTTACGTTTGTTTACTCAACAAATTTGAAAATTATTGAACCTTTAAAACCATCATCATGATCTTTACTTCACGGCATAGGCAAGATGCTGCCAGTTCTGGCCTTCAAAGATCCTCCTTCCTGGATGGCATTCGTGAACCTGTCATTTTTCTAAGCGTTCTACCGTTGTTTACACTGTTTTAATCTTTCATCCAAGTTGAAAAATAGAAGCAAAGTAGGAACATAAACATAATTACAAATCAAACGCTTTAACAGGCTATATATATATATATATATATATATATATATATATCGATTATTGAAGGTGTGATATAACATATGTGGACGAGAAACTACATTTTAAATAAGACTAACAAATATCGAAACACAAGACTCCACAACCAGACTCCACTCCAAAGAAATATAAACTGAGAAACATCTAATTCCCAATTACAAACATACTCAACCTGCCATCCTTCCTGATCACACAATAATTTAAGTTTCCCTAATTTCTCACCAAGTCTTTAGCCCTCTTCTTTGTGTCCCCCGCCTACCTTGACGCCTCTCTGTCGCCTCCTTCCAGCTCTGGCGACCTGCGCTACTCGTCCCTGCCTTGGTCGCCCTCATGTATAAACTAAACTTAATGGCACTTCCATCAGCCACTTCCTTTACCTATATGGGTACAAACTACATCTACACACACACGCACTACTCTACCTTCAATGTGCCTCCACCTTCTTCGCTTCCGGTCCCCCCCCCACATCCTACCATCCGGCTGAAGGGGGCTTGCCCCAGATCAGCCCAAGGCTTGTCGTCTTGGACAAGTCTCAAACATCACAAAAAAAATTGTAAATATGGCTGCCGCACTAGCCCCCGAAACATCAGGGAGTAACGGAAACGTGAAGGTTAACAACCCCTGAAATTGTAAATAATGACGTAGATGAGTCAACCCGTAAAAGCCTGGGCGACATTACTAACCAATTCTATCGTCTTTTCCAGATGGTAATCAAGAAGCTGCTGCTGCCACTTGCTGTGGTACTGTGCACCGCCGCTCAGAGTACCGTTAATGACGAATGGAAACAGGGAAGCGCAGTCCACCAGAAGGCGACCGCCGTTGTTGACGAACTGATCGAAACTTTCAGACTGTCGCTTAAGGCGGTGGACAGGGGTTACCGCTCAAAGACGTCGAACAAGTTGTCGACAAAACGATTTTGGGTGTGTTTACTAATAAATTTCTGCTCTCGTCCGGACGTCTCATGGAAGTCACCAACGTACTGAGAAGAAGACCAGTGACCGTAGAACGTGGCCCGAACAGAAGGATAACCATCAAATCCGTTGGACGATTCGACTATCTAAAAGCGGTTTTCAATCGATTTGTAGTGGACCTTCCAATTTGGGGCAAACAAGAGGGCAAACTTCAGTTGGAGATTCGTGACTGCATGTTCGCGACGACGATCCAAGTACCCGTAAGCGATCCCTGCTTGCCGCGCTTAAGCGATGTGCACATCATTAAGATGGACAGTTTTGTCCCGACCGTGACAGGAACTACTTCATGGTCGACTATTTCGCTGGTCGAATTAAGTGTAAAAAAGTATTTTCAAACGCTCGGGGACAAGCTTAAGATAATAGTCGCTAACTATTTCAAAGAATTTATAAGAGCATCCGTGGCGTTGCAGACAGTGTGCGGCGCGTTGAAAGAACTTATCAAACAAATTACTTCAGGCAGAAATCGTCACTGAAAAATACGCCCTCTATCGTTGCTGACAGCTCAGCAACTAATACTTTGTGATAGACTAAACGGCAATTATGAGGGTCATTTAATAATGAAAGACATAAACGGCTGTAGAGAAAAAACAGTTGACAGGCGGAGTACGATAGTTTCAGAACTGTAAGTTGGCATCCGTGTGATGAGTTCTGATCAGCTGTTAGAATTGTTGGAACTGTACCTTCATCCGTTCCTGCAGTCATTTTCGATATTTCGATTATGCGATCGTTTGGCTTCAATGTTTAGTGAATATCTCACATGTAGGTGAAAGAATTATACAGGTTTTAATTTAGTATGTTACGAAACAGTTGGCTGGCGATTCCAGTTGGTGTTCTTAGTCCTTTGTTTAATGAAAAAATGATTGTAGCAGTAGTATATCACAGTTGCATACCTGTGACGCTAAAAGTTGATGATGTAAGGTTAACATTAGAACTGAAATTACACATGAAAAGCGATACGTGTGTAATGTAAAACTCGTTTTTTGGCGGAACTCAAAAGTAAGGAGGGGTGGTTCAAGGGCCTTGCCTATTACTATACATGCCTCCTCTTTTGTGGCAGAACTCCGTTTTTAGTAGAACTCGTTTTCCCCAGTAGTATTCGTTTTTTCATTTATACTCATTCTGTGAATAGATCACTGAAAAACCACCCAACTCGAAAGTAAGGCGACTTACCTATTACTACATATGTTACTTTTTCTGTGGCAGAGCTCGTTTTTTTGGTAATATTAGTTTCCCACCAAGTACTCGTTCTGTGGCTAACTAAAAAGAAACGTCCATTATGCAGAATATCTAGAGCGTATGAATGCATTCCTTAATACATTGTATTTCCATTAACCATAAATATTTGTTTTTAGTTTACAATTGCTGTTGTAGTTTTGGTAATTTGTCAACTCACAAACGTTAGGGTTTTTATTTCAAGTATCACTGTGTTGTAAGCATTGTATATACACATTAAACCTTATGTTTTCCCCAACCATGGCTTTTATTTATTTCAGCAGTAAACTAAAAACCAAAAACCATTTTCACCTAACCTCGCAAATGAAAACAACACGTATTTTTGCTTTGCATTAAGAAATAGGACAATTTACAATTAGTACACTTCTTCTTTTCCACATCGTAATATATCGATACAGTCGCATATTAAAAACATCGAAAATGACTGCACGAACGGATAAAGGTACAGTTCGGAATTGTTTTGTCAAATTTTCACTTAACGATGGCGAGTCCTCTTGAAGTTTCAGAATTAGCTGAACAACATGCATTGATTTGTTTATTTCCTTTCTGATTGCACAAACCGACTAAAATTTACTCTCGAATGATTAAACAGTACAGAAAGAGCTATATCATCATCATCTATCTGTCCAGAATTAGACAGGTTGCCTGTTCCGGCTTCACCAGCTCCGTGTCGGTCTGTTCAATATTTCTTCTTTCGGTTGGGTTATAATTCAGGATTTTTCTTGGAATTCTTTCTAGAGACATGCGCATAACATGCTCTTTCCATAATTTTTTATAGTTTTTTGCTATTTCCGTTACTGGTTATACTTTTAATTCCTGTCTTATATCTTCGTTCTTTATGTGATCTAATCTTATACAACCTTTCACAGACCTACGATAAGTATTTCATTTCAGAAGTTTCCGTCTGTCTATAATCTTTCTTTCTTGGTGTCCATGATTCGGACCCGTATAATAGCATGGGGACTGCCATCACCTTATAGAATTTTATTTGTGTTTCTTTCATGGGCTTTCCTTTGAGTGTTCCCCGTAATGTCCCACACATTGTTTGGAAGTTGTTTGTTTTATTAAGAATATCTTTGTCTTCTTCATATGTAATGTCACATCCTAGGTAATTGAAATGTGATACCTGTTCTAAAATTTTATTTTCAATTACAATTTTTGTCCGAATCGAATCTTTTCCTAGGAATGTCATGGTCTTAGTTTTTTCTATTGAAATGTTCAAATTATAACCTTTTGATAACAGACTTAGTTTGTGGATAACCAGTTGTAATTTATCCTCACTATATTGGATTACAAATTGATCATCGGCAAACAGCATAGTGTTTAGGAACTCGTGTCGGCTAATCTGCATACCTAGAAGCGCACTTTGTTTCCATTTTCGCACGAGGTCAAAGCGCTATATGAACTGGGGAAATTTGTATAATCGGGTAGAACAGTTTTAAAATGGTCGACTTTGTTGACTGACGAGCACCGTTTTGGACGTCCATTTGAGGGTTCAATTTCTCTTTAATTTTTTAGAAGATCAGCGGATAATAATCAGTACATACTACTCTAACATACTTATCAGTAAAGTGTAAATCTGGCAGTGACGCGGAAACGTCCTGGATTTCTGCGCAGAGGCGTCATTCTCCTTCATGATAAAGCCCGTCCACACGCACAGCTCAGATTAACACGTGAAATCATCATTAAATAGACTTGGGAGATTCTATCTCACCCTTCCTACAGTCCAGACTCGGCTCCATCTGATCTCTATCTTTGGTCCACACAAGGAAGCGTAACATGGTACAAAGTTTTATAACTACGACGAGGTCAAAAAAACTTTACATATTTTTATTGGTTATTCGTACTTTTGACAAGTATTATTAGTTAGAGGCTTATCGATATCTATGAGAACGTGTAATCTGAATTGCTAGAAACAAAGAAGTAAATTATGTTCCATTTAGGCAATAAGTTCTCACGTAAGCTTCTGCGGCCGGTGTTTATTATGTTTTTAAAATCTTCTTCCGGTATGGACCGCGTCAAAAATGTCTTGTATGACGTTTCACTCATATTACAATGAGTATCCTCAGGTCTAAGTGACAAAAACGCCGGCAAGCGAACTCAGTTATATAGTATAGATGTGGTGGTGGGTGGTCCGGTAAGTGGACCCTGCCCTGTGGGCGTTACGGTGTGTGCATTATATGTGCGGTCAGTCAACCCGCGTGCAATCAAACCAGAAAGTAAAGGGTACCAAGTCGTATTAAGCGTGGCGGTTTCTCTGTTGAAGTTATCCTTGTGTTTATTAATTTAGGCATTAAGTTTATAAAGTTTATAAATTCGACTAATAAAATGCAGCAGTTTGGAATTGTTAATGTTTATTGTACGATTGCTTTTCAATTGTCGTTTTACTTAAAAAAAAATAGAGTGGTGTTGTAATTTTTTCTGATAATTTAAAAGTTACACTTAAATTTAACATTTATATTAACACTTATATTTACTTACTAATAAATGTATTTCGTTCAGAATAGTGAGCGAGTTCTCTATCTCATTGACCTTAATGTGAAGAAGATATTCTTACGACGGTCTACTGATCGTCGTATGGTTCAGTGGAAAACAAAATACAAGACACAAATTACGTCACTAATCACCACCTTTAATTATCACAATTAAACAGTTTTTAATCAACAAGATAGTCTCTTACAACAAATCAAATAAAAATTGTTCACACGCAATAAAAATGTCTACAAATATAAAACACAATTGTATTACAACTGTCCCGCACAATTATGAAACACATAACACTTCGCCACAATAATTAATTTTCACTAATAACCACTTGAACGCACAAAGTAATCGCCCGACAATAACTGATCTAAGGCCGCTGACGCCTTGTATTTATACCCCGCTCATACAGCAGAAAATTCCACATACTACGCATATGTCGCTATACGACGACGTAATTGATTGCGACCTTGACACACTGCACGTGGCTGGCGACATCATGAAAAGTCTCACGAACGCATGTTGAAATCACGTACGCACACAACATTACAGCCGGATTCCTATGGAACATTCGAGAAGCACGTAGATTGTTCTGTAATGTCGTAACAATAATGTCAACTAATATAGTCCCGCACAATTATATCAAAATTACACTTCGCTATAATACTTCGAACCTCACTTGAATACATCGACACTTAAAGTGAAATTAAGCGTAGCTGAATGCTAATATTGTAATGAAACGGTGTTTTCACGGGTTTAACTTTTAGCCACACGTTGGTTGCGTTATCTGTAATGTTATGTGTTTTACTTTGCCGTAAATAATGTGTCGATTTGTATTTGTTTAGTGAAAAAGAATTGAAAAAAACGTTTATCCTGCAAGGGTAAAAACCGCCTTGTTGCGGAAATCGATTTCAGCTTCGACCGGCTAAACGTCTTGTTCGCTGGTTACGCAGTCTGGCTCGTTCGTTTGTCCGCACTCCTTGCTGCTGCCTGTAATTTTCCTGAAACTGATCTAACTTCCTACAAATAACAACTCTTTTTAATCAGATTGATTGGTATTTATTCTTATTTTGTCTATTCAAGACAAACATAGTCAACCTTTTGGTCGAACAAGGTCATAGTCGGGTCGACTCGGGTGCTCAATTCGATTGTCCAAGTATACAAATTTTATTAAACATTAAGTTAAAAAATAATAAAAATCTCAGGGTTTTGGGTTCTTTAAGACTACTATGGTAGTCAGAAATGCAAATAACAAGTACAACACATCACAAATGTAGGTAAAATTAAAATCTTATTAACTAGTATTATGATAAATAAAGTTTTGGTTGCTAGGTAACGGTGAATATTTGATTCACTAGGATAGCGGTGAGACGTGAGACGGACAAAATGGCCGCTGATGTAGTCAACTGACAACGCTATCCGAAAATGTCCTCGCACCGTCCTTTTGGGAATAAATGATTTTTAATGTGTTCACAGTTTTAATTTAAGTTTATTTCTGTTGTCGTCACTTGTGTTCGGTTTGTTGGTGTTTGTTGAGTTAACCTGAGTGTTGTGTTTCGTAGTTGTAGGTTATTTATAAACTCAAGTAATCTCACCCACACAGACGTGTTCGGATTTTGCTTTCACTTTTAGTGATCGAAGTTTTTCTATTTCTTGGTGTTTTCATCTGTTAATGGCAGTTAGTTTATTCCTTTCTTTTACATGGTAATTAATACTTTTATTTGCAGTTGTTTATACTGCTCTACTCGTTAAAAACTGATTCCTTGTTTTACATTAAATTTTTTATTATACAAAGCTCATCTGCCCTCTCTTGAAGTTAACAATGGAATAATTATTTTTCGTTTCTTCGTCAACGGTCTTGCCCAAGAAACTCTGGCCTGCTATTGGTTAATACCTGTGAACTCTGGTGATCACATGACCACTTTACAAAAATCAAATATCTTTACACCTATGCTAAAAAATACTTCCTTCCTAGCTGTAAATCATATTAATTTTAAGTTACTTAGTGGTTTTCCTTGTAAAATTATAAGTATTTTGATACCTCATTTTACATGAGTTGGTCATTATAAAGGATGATTTCTCACCTTACAAAAATTCTAATTTTGAGCCTATACTTTAATTATACATTTGTTATATCACTTTACAATTCTTTAAATTAATCTAATATGTAATATTACCATTAAAACAATTAAGTTCATCGCATAAATTTTGTCCCTTTCCTGTTTTATCACATTGGTTTACTAATCTACTCATTTCTGACATTATTTCCTTTGTATGGAACTTGTGGCCTAGGCCATCAATAGCATTTCATTAATATATTCTAAATTGCATTTATCATTACCTAGGTTTTTGGTTTTGAACCCTTTTTCCTGAGTTACATCTTATTACATGAGTCTTGACCCTTAAAATGTTTTCACAATAGTTACAATGAAATCTTTTGACATATTACTTAAAGTAGTGTTTACATGGCCAAGTTTACAATCATAAATTAACAAATAATATAATTAGAACAAAATCTTTTAACATGTTACCTTTAAGGTATTGCCTTCATGGCCAAATTCTACATTTATAAATTGACAAATAATCAAAAACTACTTGGTGTACCATACTTCCATCCTATCAGTCTTATCAAGCATTACTGGCTAATGAATAGATTATTGTTCATAGGTCCTGGTTTCTAGTACACAATTTTCTTACTTTGGCAGTAGGCTCAAACTAACTTACACTGTAGTTTATAAATGTTAATAACTATAGGTTTTGGTATAGAACACAAATACAACTACTTACACCAAAGCCTTCACTAACATCTCAATCTGAGATGAAACCCTTGACCACAATTGTGTTATTTATGGGTTTTCCTTTTTTTAAAAGTAATTAACCCGCACATATGCTGTCACCACTCCACTGATACTTTTTATAACATATTTCAATAATAATAGGGATCATTCATTTTTACAGTTCTTTTCTGTTTAATTAGTGACTACCCTTGTTCCCCACTCTCTTACATCAACATTCTTTTAACAGGTTTGTATTTTATGATTTATTATATATTTTATTTGCTTACTGCTCTCTTGTATTGTACTTTGTTATTTTTATTACATTTTATGATCTAGTTTTTTAAAAGTTTATTATTCATTTAAATTGGTAGAATGATTGATCCTACCCATTCTGACTTCTACTGAATTGAGCAATTCTTTATTTAAAACAGGACTATCATTATGTCGCGTTACAATATTTATACCCCGCTGAGATTCCAGAATAATCCATAATACGCGTCAACACTAGTTGAAAACACTAGAACGTAATTTATGGCGGCCTTGAACACAGTGCGCCGACCGGTATAGTCTGGAATAGCGTCGTTGACGCACATTAAGAGCCACTTACGAACACAACTTTACAGCTGGTTCCGCTGGGATAGCCGAGAAACGTGTAGAACGTTCTTTAATGGCGTAACAATGTGATAAAACATGATGCTCTTGAAACATGATGCTCTTGAAACATGATGCTCTTGAAACATGATGCTCTTGAAACAATTTAAGCGGTGCGTTAATTTTATCCAAGGGTTTTTTTTACCTTGGTTCAAACACTCTGCACACAAGAGTGCACCCTGCTTGTGCCTGAAATGAGTTTTCGTGAAGTAGGCCTGAAATGCTAATTACTACTAATATGATAACGTAATCTTGTTTACACTTATAACTTCCATGTTCCATAAGGAAATGGAAGTATGGTGATGGCAAAAAAAATCGTGTTCGAGGTAAGTCCTTATTCTGATTGTACTACCCTCAAAACATGAAGAAAAGTCATTTTTCGAAGAAAAGTGTTGGTGTCTATGTGTGGAAATTTTTCTATGGCAAACGATAACTGCCGCAAATTCAAACAGAATCAAATAATGTTTTGCATGTGTGCCTAAGTTTTAGAGGACTCGGTACCTATTGATTTTGGTGAAGATCGGTTAAGGGGAAGGGGTAGTTTACCTGCAACATTTTACATTTAACAAGAGTAAAGTACTTAATTTTGACACGTAAAGTATCCTGAAAAGAAGGTCATAATAATCCACTATAGAAAGGTAAACGAAATATCTATAAGTGAAAAGCGTAGTTGAAAGGGGAGCGGGTACTTTTAATAAATTAAAATGATTGTTGAAGGGGGAGGAGACAATTTTTTAATTTATATGTGTACTACGTTATAGGCAACAAAGAAATAGTTTCTATGGAAATATTTCATTCAACTTCTCAAACATAAAACTAGATTTTTAAGATGGGGGGGTGTTTTTTTTAGAAATTATCGAACCGAATTCAAGTAAATGATTTTAAATATAAATCTTACAACATAGAAGTCATGTATGGTTCTCCATACCGATTTTTAAAAAGTTATTTTAAGCCAAACTGTTTTATTTTTATCTCAACTGCTAACAGATGTAACATCCAAATACTGAAATCATTTTAGGATGTTCATGTTGGCCGTTAAAACTTTTTTCACTATTTTCTTGGCTGTTGGAACGGTGGGTCATAACATGTCGAAATTAGATATTTGTTTATTTCTACTTGGGGAGTATTTGTCTCTCTTTAATCTACTGGTTACAATCTTCTAAACAAAAAAATGTAACTACTAATTTTCTACATCAAAGTTTAACTTTTATTTTAACCTTAGCCTTACTCCTGTAAGATAGGCAACTATTGTGGCGAGTGTGTCGTATGTGTGGCAGTGAAGTTAATTCGGTCGGCAGACGATGCAATTTCAAACCCTGTAGACGTTTCTACGCCTTCCTGAGCCTGAAGCATTATTTTGCCAGCGTCTAGGAACATCTGATAACGTACTGTGCGACACAAGATGGCTATAAAGACGGTGTTACAGAACAAAAGCCCAGTTGTACGCCGTTGTCTCAAGACAAGAAAATCGGTTTATGCATTCTAACATCGTGGTGAGACATGCCCCTAATCTTTATATGTAACTCAAAGTCTGAGGATTTGTTTGTATTGAATACAATACCATAACGTTGCACCGATTCCGACCAAATTTTGCACAGGTAACCTTTGACACAAGGCAAAAAACACTGCCTAACTTGGGATTTGATATTCAGCACCGTTTCCACGATTTAGGCCCTTTTAATTATGTGTCATACGGGTTGCATACAAGTGCCGCCTCGGGCCTTCCTCTCTGCGGCATCTCTATCTCTGCCTGTCTCCCTACCACCATCCTATGTCGAGCACACCATGCCCTCTACCTCCACCCGCTACCACTCCGTACGTTCGTGTAGGCCTTTCAAGAGCATTCGGGACCATTCTCCCACTCTCTCTTCGCCTCTAGAACATTCTGCATCTTCCTACCTTCTGTATGCTCTCCCCACACCTTCATTGGGTGGAGGAGTATATAAGACGCAGCTATCCCCAGCGTTTATCAGTTTTTACTTCGACTTTGAAGACAAATAAACAGTACACGAGAATTACACATTCACAAAATTTTTACCATTTCTGTTTCTCTATTAACTTGTTCATTCATCGTCGTATCAGTTACATTTATTCGGTCGAGCGATTCTGTATTCCGTTATTCGTTTTCCTAAACTATATTCCCTTTAAACTTCACCTTAAAATAACTTTACAGTCCCGTTCGTTTCCCTTACTCTTCACTTCGTATCAAACTGACTATCATTTCAAGTTCCAGCTAACAACACTCCTTTTAAAATTCACCTTTAAATAACTTTACAGTCCCGTTTATTTTCCTTACTCTTCACGTTCTTTTAAATCAAACCTCCTTTGAAGTACGAGTACTTTATCCCTCACTTTGCCGAATGCCTCCGGAAAAACGACAAACCATTGGACAGGTGCATCCAAATGCTAAGCGAGCAAGGTTATTGCGACCAGCTGAGACACCCGAGGAACGTAAGTTCCGGCTTGAACAACGACAAACAATGCAGGCAGAGATGAGGGCTGCTGAGACACCTGTGGAACATAGGGAGCACGTAGACCAACAACGGAGAAGGCAGACAGAGATTAGGGCCGCGGAAACACCTGAGAAGCATGGGAAGCGCGTCGAGCGGAAACGCGTAAGGGAGGCTGAATTAATGGATATAGACTTACCATGAATATCGGCTTGAAACTTACCGCATACCGCAAGTCAGACAAGTAAGCAGACGAGGTAATTTGATTTTACAGGATTTTCAGAATGATCCAAATTATGATTATTCGTCACATCCAAACTTACAGTTGGCAAAATAGATGTGATATGCGAATTCTCTCAAGCCAGGTTTGACTAAGTCGCCTGGGGTGTGCTGCTCTAATATACACATTGAAAATCAAACATTTACGTACAAAGCCGCGTGTAACAGCTAGTAGAGAGATAATTTTCCAAAAGGTCTAGTTAAAACAGAAAACTCACTTCCATCGTACAATAATAAACGAGTGATTTGTTTGCACCTTTAAATTAATCGACAACTTAAAACGGATTCTTTCCGTAAACGATTTCACAATTGGTTATTGATTACATCCTGACATCAAAGATAGAATATTTGTGTCTCATTAAACCTAAAGTGTGCCAGGAAAACTCAATAAATCCGCCTTAGCTGTGCTGTTGTTCCTCAGTCCCGGGTTTTAACGAATGTGTGCCCTAAACCTGCTTGCAAAAGCTGCCGACCTGGGCGTTGATATTCCGCCAAAAGCGGTTGACACCTCACGACAGTCCGCGGCACTTCTGTCTCGCTAACACGACTATATGCTTAGCGAGAAACCACAAAGATAAACCTTTGCTTCCTTTGCGTCCCAAAGAAAGACGCTGTCTCAGACATGAGAGCTCACAGCGCTCCAACGGTACTAAACTACAACGTCCGCCCTTCCCTGACCTGCACACTGGTCAACAACCTGCAGGCAGACAGAAATTGCGCGGGGCGTCTTAGGGCTCTGGAGTCTGCGATGTGTTCTCCAGTTCCGGATTTTAGTGAGTTTGTCTCCTGAACCTGCATCCAAAAGCAGCCCCCCTGGCCTAAAGTACTTTTGCCGCCCATGATGACCTCGGCTCTTCCGTCTCTCCAACACGACTCTGCACTTCCAAAGATAAATCCCAGAGGAAGACGCTGTCTCAGACATGAGAGCTCACACCGCCCCAACGGTACTAAACTACAGTTTGCCCTTCCCTGACCTGCACGCTGGTCAACAACCTGCAGGGAGACAGAAATTGCGCGGGGCGTCTTAGGGCTCTGGAGTCTGCCATGTGTCCTCCAGTTCCGGACTTTAGTGAGTTTGCTCCTGAACCTGCTTCCAAAACAGCCCCCCTGGCCTAAAGTACTATTGACGCCGCATGATGCCCTCGGCTCTTCCGTCTCTCCAACACGACTCTGCACGTCCTCCAAGAATAAAACCCAAAGGAAGGCACTGTCTCAGACACGAGAGCCCACAGCGCTCCAACGGTACTAAACTACAACGTTTGCCCTTTCCTGACCTGCACACTGGTCAACAACCTGCAGGCAGGCAGAAATTGCACGGGGTGTCTTAGGGCCCTGGAGTCTGCGATGTGTCGTCCAGTTCCAGACTTTAGTGAGTTTGGCTCCTGAACCTGCTTCCAAAAGCAACCCCCTGGCCTAAAGTACTATTGACGCCCCATGATGTCCTCGGCTCTTCCGTCTCTCCAACACGACTCTGCACTTCCTCCAAGAATAAACCCCAAAGGAAGAAGCTGTCTCAGACACGAGAGCTCACAGCGCTCCAACGGTACTAAACTACAACGTTTGCCGTTCCCTGACCTGGACACTGGTCAACAACCTGCAGGCAGACAGAAATTGCGCGGGGCGTCTTAGGGCTCTGGAGACTGCGATTTGTCCTCCAGTTCCGGGGTTTAGAGAGTTTGTCTCCTGAACCTGATTCCAAAAGCAGCCTCCCTGGACTAAAGTGCTGTTGATGCCCCATCACGTCCGCGGTTCATCCTTCTCGCAAACACGACTCTGCACTTCCAAAGATAAATCCCAGAAAAAGACGCAGTCTCAGACACGAGAGCTCACACCGCTCCAACGGTACTAAACTACAACGTTTGCCCTTCCATGAACTGGACTCTGGTCAACAACCTGCAGGCAGACAGAAATTGCGCGGGGATTCTTAGGGCCCTGGAGTCTGTGATGTGTCCTCCAGTTCCTTACTTTAGCGAGATTGTCTCCAGAACTTGCTTCTAAAAGCAGCCCCCCTAACCTAAAGTACTATTGACGCCCCATAATGTCCTCGGCTCTTCCGTCTCTCCAACACGACTCTGCACTTCCTCCAAGAATAAAACCCAAAGGAAGACGCAGTCTCAGACACGAGAGCTCACAGCGCTCCAACGGTACTAAACTACAACGTTTGCCCTTACCTGACCTGCACACTGGTCAACAACCTGCAAGCAAACAGAAATTGCGCGGGGCGTCTTAGGGCTCTGGAGCCTGCGATGTGTACTCTAGTTCCGGACATTAGTGAGTTTGTCTCCTGAACCTGCTTCCAAAAGCAGCCCCCTGACCTAAAGTACTATTGACGCCCCATGACGTCCTCGGTTCTTCCGTCTCTCCGCCACGACTCTGCACGTCCTCCAAGAATAAAACCCAAAGGAAGGCACTGTCTCAGACACGAGAGCCCACAGCGCTCCAACGGTACTAAACTACAACGTTTGCCCTTTCCTGACCTGCACACTGGTCAACAACCTGCAGGCAGGCAGAAATTGCACGGGGTGTTTTAGGGCCCTGGAGTCTGCGATGTGTCGTCCAGTTCCAGACTTTAGTGAGTCTGGCTCCTGAACCTGCTTCCAAAAGCAACCCCCTGGCCTAAAGTACTATTGACGCCCCATGATGTCCTCGGCTCTTCCGTCTCTCCAACACGACTCTGCACTTCCTCCAAGAATAAACACCAAAGGAAGAAGCTGTCTCAGACACGAGAGCTCACAGCGCTCCAACGGTACTAAACTACAACGTTTGCCCTTCCCTGACCTGCACACTGGTCAACAACATGCAGGCAGACAGAAATTGCGCGGGGCGTCTTAGGGCTCTGGAGACTGCGATTTGTCCTCCAGTTCCGGGGTTTAGAGAGTTTGTCTCCTGAACCTGATTCCAAAAGCAGCCTCCCTGGACTAAAGTGCTGTTGATGCCCCATCACGTCCGCGGTTCATCCTTCTCGCAAACACGACTCTGCACTTCCAAAGATAAATCCCAGAAAAAGACGCAGTCTCAGACACGAGAGCTCACACCGCTCCAACGGTACTAAACTACAACGTTTGCCCATCCATGAACTGGACTCTGGTCAACAACCTGCAGGCAGACAGAAATTGCGCGGGGATTCTTAGGGCCCTGGAGTCTGTGATGTGTCCTCCAGTTCCTGACTTTAGCGAGATTGTCTCCAGAACTTGCTTCTAAAAGCAGCCCCCCTAACCTAAAGTACTATTGACGCCCCATAATGTCCTCGGCTCTTCCGTCTCTCCAACACGACTCTGCACTTCCTCCAAGAATAAACCCCAAAGGAAGACGCAGTCTCAGACACGAGAGCTCACAGCGCTCCAACGGTACTAAACTACAACGTTTGCCCTTACCTGACCTGCAAACTGGTCAACAACCTGCAAGCAAACAGAAATTGCGCGGGGCGTCTTAGGGCTCTGGAGCCTGCGATGTGTACTCTAGTTCCGGACATTAGTGAGTTTGTCTCCTGAACCTGCTTCCAAAAGCAGCCCCCTGACCTAAAGTACTATTGACGCCCCATGACGTCCTCGGTTCTTCCGTCTCTCCAACACGACTCTGCACTTCCTCCAAGAATAAATCCCAAAAGAAGACGCTGTCTCAGACACGAGAGCTCACAGCGCTCCAACGGTACTAAACTACAACGTCCGCCGTTCCCTGACCTGCACACTGGTCAACAACCTGCAGGAAGACAGAAATTGCGTGGGGCGTCTTAGGGCCCTGGAGTCTGCGATGTGTCCTCCAGTTCCGGACTTTAGTGAGTTTGTCTCCTGAACCTGCTTCCAAAAGCAGCCCCCCTGGCATAAAGTACTATCGACGCCCCATGATGTCCTCGGCTCTTCCGTCTCTCCAACACGACTCTGCACTTCCTCCAAGAATAAACCCCAAAGGAAGATGCTGTCTCAGACACGAGAGCTCACAGCGCTCCAAAGGTACTAAACTACAACGTTTGCCCTTCCCTGACCTGCACACTGGTCAACAACCTGCAGGCAGACAGAAATTGCGCGGGGCGCCTTAGGGCACTGGAGTCTGTGATGTGTCCTCCAGTTCCGGACTTTAGTGAGTTTGTCTCCTGAACCTGCTTCCAAAAGCAACCCCCCCCCGGCCTAAAGTACTATTGATGCCCCATGATGTCCTCGGCTCTTCCGTCTCTCGAACACGGCTCTGCACTTCCTCCAAGAATAATACCCAAAGGAAGACGCTGTCTCAGACACGAGAGCTCACAGCGCTCCAACGGTACTAAACTACAACGTTTGCCCTTCCCTGACCTGCACACTTGTAAACAACCTGCAGGCAGACAGAAATTGCGCGGGGCGTCTTAGGGCTCTGGAGACTGCGATTTGTCCTCCAGTTCCGGGGTTTAGAGAGTTTGTCTCCTCAACCTGATTCCAAAAGCAGCCTCCCTGGACTAAAGTGCTGTTGATGCCCCATCACGTCCGCGGTTCATCCTTCTCGCAAACACGACTCTGCACTTCCAAAGATAAATCCCAGAGGAAGACGCAGTCTCAGACACGAGAGCTCACACCGCTCCAACGGTACTAAACTACAACGTTTGCCCTTCCATGAACTGGACTCTGGTCAACAACCTGCAGGCAGACAGAAATTGCGCGGGGCGTCTTAGGGCTCTGGAGTCTGCGATGTGTCCTCCAGTTCCGGACTTTAGTGAGTTTGTCTCCTGAACCTGGTACCAAAAGCAGCCCCCCTGGCCTAAAGTACTATTGACGCCCCATGATGTCCTCGGCTCTTCCGTCTCTCCAACACGACTCTGCACTTCCTCCAAGAATAAACCCCAAAGGAAGACGCTGTCTCAGACACGAGAGCTCACAGCGCTCCAACGGTACTAAACTACAACGTTTGCCCTTACCTGACCTGGACAATGGTCAACAACCTGCAAGCAGACAGAAATTGCGCGGGGCGTCTTAGGGCTCTGGAGTCTGTGATGTGTCCTCCAGTTCCTGACTTTAGCGAGATTGTCTCCAGAACTTGCTTCTAAAAGCAGCCCCCCTAACCTAATATTGACGCCCCATAATGTCCTCGGCTCTTCCGTCTCTCCAACACGACTCTGCACTTCCTCCAAGAATAAACCCCAAAGGAAGACGCAGTCTCAGACACGAGAGCTCACAGCGCTCCAACGGTACTAAACTACAACGTTTGCCCTTACCTGACCTGCACACTGGTCAACAACCTGCAGGCAGACAGAAATTGCGTGGGGCGTCTTAGGGCCTTGGAGTCTGCGATGTGTACTCTAGTTCCGGAATTTTAGTGAGTTTGTCTCCTGAACCTGCTTCCAAAAACAGCCCCCTGGCCTAAAGTACTATTGACGCCCCATGACGTCCTCGGTTCTTCCGTCTCTCCAACACGACTCTGCACTTCCTCCAAGAATAAATCCCAAAAGAAGACGCTGTCTCAGACACGAGAGCTCTCAGCGCTCCAACGGTACTATTCTACAACATCCGCCGTTCCCTCACCTGGACACAGGTCAACAACCTGCAGGCAGAGAGAAATTGCGCGGGGCGTCTTAGGGCTCTGGAGTCTGCGATGTGTCCTCCAGTTCCGGACTTTAGTGAGTTTGTCTCCTGAACCTGCTTCCAAAAGCAACCACCTGGCCTAAAGTACTATTGACGCCCCATGATGTCCTCGGCTCTCCCGTCTCTCCGCCACGACTCTGCACTTCCTCCAAGAATAAAACACAAAGGACGACGCTGTCTCAGACACGAGAGCTATCAGCGCTCCAACTGTACTAAACTACAACGTCCGCCGTTCCCTGACCTGCACACTGGTCAACAACCTGCAGGAAGACAGAAATTGCGCGGGGCGTCTTAGGGCCCTGGAGTCTGCGATGTGTCCTCCAGTTCCGGACTTTAGTGAGTTTGTCTCCTGAACCTGCTTCCAAAAGCAGCCCCCCTGGCATAAAGTACTATCGACGCCCCATGATGTCCTCGGCTCTTCCGTCCCTCCAACACGACTCTGCACTTCCTCCAAGAATAAACCCCAAAGGAAGATGCTGTCTCAGACACGAGAGCTCACAGCGCTCCAACGGTACTAAACTACAACGTTTGCCCTTCCCTGACCTGCACACTGGTCAACAACCTGCAAGCAGACAGAAATTGTGCGGGGCGTCTTAGGGCTCTGGAGTCTGCGATGTGTCCTCCAGTTCCGGACTTTAGTGAGTTTGTCTCCTGAACCCGCTCCCAAAAGCAAACCCCTTGGACTAAAGTACTATTGATGCCCCATGATGTCCTCGTTTGTCTCCTGAACCTGCTTCCAAAAGCAACCCATTGGCCTAAAGTACTATTGACGCCCCATGATGTCCTCGGCTCTTCCGTCTCTCCACCACGACTCTGCAGTTCCTCCAAGAATAAAACCCAAAGGACGACGATGTCTCAGACACGAGAGCTATCAGCGCTCCAACTGTACTAAACTACAACGTCCGCCGTTCCCTGACCTGCACACTGGTCAGCAACCTGCAAGCAGACAGAAATTGCGCGGGGCGTCTTAGGGCTCTGGAGTCTGTGATGTGTCCTCCAGTTCCTGACTTTAGCCAGATTGTCTCCAGAACTTGCTTCTAAAAGCAGCCCCCCTAACCTAAAGGACTATTGACGCCCCATAATGTCCTCGGCTCTTCCGTCTCTCCAACACGACTCTGCACTTCCTCCAAGAATAAACCCCAAAGGAAGACGCAGTCTCAGACACGAGAGCTCACAGCGCTCCAACGGTACTAAAATACAACATTTGCCCTTACCTGACCTGCACACTGGTCAACAACCTGCAAGCAAACAGAAATTGCGCGGGGATTCTTAGGGCTCTGGAGTCTGTGATGTGTCCTCCAGTTCCTGACTTTAGCGAGATTGTCTCCAGAACTTGCTTCTAAAAGCAGCCCACCTAACCTAAAGTACTATTGACGCACCATAATGTCCTTGGCTCTTCCGTCTCTCAAACACTACTCTGCACTTCCTCCAAGAATAAACCCCAAAGGAAGACGCTGTCTCAGACACGAGAGCTCACAGCGCTCCAACGGTACTAAACTACAACGTCCGCTGTTCCCTGACCTGCACACTGGTCAACAACCTGCAAGCAGACAGAAATTGCGCGGGGCGTCTTAGGGCTCTGTAGTCTGCGATGTGTCCTCCAGTTCCGGACTTTAGTGAGTTTGTCTCCTGAACCCGCTCACAAAAGCAACCCCTTGGCCTAAAGTACTATTGACGCCCCATGATGTCCTCGGCTCTTCCGCCTCTCCACCACGACTCTGCACTGCCACCAAGAATAAACCCCAAAGGAAGACGCTGTCTCAGACACGAGAGCTATCAGCGCTCCAACGGTACTAATCTACAACATCCGCCGTTCCCTGACCTGCACACTGGTCAACAACCTGCAGGCAGACAGAAATTGCGCGGGGCGTCTTAGGGCTCTGGAGTCTGCGATGTGTACTCTAGTTCCGGACATTAGTGAGTTTGTCTCCTGAACCTGCTTCCAAAAGCAGCCCCCCTGGCCTAAAGTACTATTGACGCCCCATGATGTCCTCGGCTCTTCCGCCTCTCCAACACGACTCTGCACTTCCTCCAAGAATAAACCCCAAAGGAAGACGCTGTCTCAGACACGAGAGCTCACAGCGTTCCAACGGTACTAAACTACAACGTTTGCCCTTCCCTGACCTGGACACTGGTCAACAACCTGCAGGCAGACAGAAATTGCGCGGGGCGTCTTAGGGCTCTGGAGTCTGTGATGTGTTCTCCAGTTCCTGACTTTAGCGAGATTGTCTCCAGAACTTGCTTCTAAAAGCAGCCCCCCTAACCTAAAGTACTATTGACGCCCCATGATGTCCTCGGCTCTTCTGTCTCTCCAACACGACTCTGCACTTCCTCCAAGAATAAATCCCAATGGAAGACGCAGTCTTAGACACGAGAGCTCACAGCGCTCCAACGGTACTAATCTACAACGTTTGCCCTTACCTGACCTGCACACTGGTCAACAACCTGCAAGCAGACAGAAATTGCGCGGGGCGTCTTAGGTCCCTGGAGTCTGCGATGTGTCCTCCAGTTCCGGACTTTAGTGAGTTTGTCTCCTGAACCCGCTCACAAAAGCAACCCCTTGGCCTAAAGTACTATTGACGCCCCATGATGTCCTCGGCTCTTCCGTCTCTCCACCACGACTCTGCACTTCCTCCCAGAATAAACCCCAAAGGGAGACGCTGTCTCAGACACGAGAGCTCACAGCGCTCCAACGGTACTAAACTACAACGTCCGCCGTTTCCTGACCTGCACACTGGTCAACAACCTGCAGGCAGACAGACATTGCGCGGGGCGTCTTAGGGCTCTGGAGTCTGCGATGTGTACTCTAGTTCCGGACATTAGTGAGTTTGTCTCCTGAACCTGCTTCCAAAAGCAGCCTTCCTGGCCTAATGTACTATCGACGCCCCATGATGTCGTCGGCTCTTCCGTCTCTCCAACACGACTCTGCACTTCCTCCAAGAATAAACCACAAAGGAAGACGCTGTCTCAGACACGAGAGCTCACAGCGCTCCAACGGTACTAAACTACAACGTTTGCCCTTCCCTGACCTGGACACTGGTCAACAACCTGCAGGCAGACAGAAATTGCGCGGGGCGTCTTAGGGCTCTGGAGTCTGTGATGTGTCCTCCAGTTCCTGACTTTAGCGAGATTGTCTCCAGAACTTGCTTCTAAAAGCAGCCCCCCTAACCTAAAGTACTATTGACGCCCCATAATGTCCTCGGCTCTTCCGTCTCTCCAACACGACTCTGCACTTCCTCCAAGAATAAACTACAAAGGAAGACGCAGTCTCAGACACGAGAGCTCACAGCGCTCCAACGGTACTAAACTACAACGTTTGCCCTTACCTGACCTGCACACTGGTCAACAACCTGCAAGCAAACAGAAATTGCGCGGGGCGTCTTAGGGCTCTGGAGCCTGCGATGTGTACTCTAGTTCCGGACATTAGTGAGTTTGTCTCCTGAACCTGCTTCCAAAAGCAGCCCCCTGACCTAAAGAACTATTGACGCCCCATGACGTCCTCGGTTCTTCCGTCTCTCCAACACGACTCTGCACTTCCTCCAAGAATAAATCCCAAAAGAAGACGCTGTCTCAGACACGAGAGCTCACAGCGCTCCAACGGTACTAAACTACAACGTCCGCCGTTCCCTGACCTGCACACTGGTCAACAACCTGCAGGAAGACAGAAATTGCGTGGGGCGTCTTAGGGCCCTGGAGTCTGCGATGTGTCCTCCAGTTCCGGACTTTAGTGAGTTTGTCTCCTGAACCTGCTTCCAAAAGCAGCCCCCCTGGCATAAAGTACTATCGACGCCCCATAATGTCCTCGGCTCTTCCGTCTCTCCAACACGAATCTGCACTTCCTCCAAGAATAAACCCCAAAGGAAGACGCTGTCTCAGACACGAGAGCTCACAGCGCTCCAACGGTACTAAACTACAACGTTTGCCCTTCCCTGACCTGCACACTGGTCAACAACCTGCAGGCAGACAGAAATTGCGCGGGGCGCCTTAGGGCTCTGGAGTCTGTGATGTGTCCTCCAGTTCCGGACTTTAGTGAGTTTGTCTCATGAACCTGCTTCCAAAAGCAACCCCCCCCCCCGGCCTAAAGTACTATTGATGCCCCATGATGTCCTCGGCTCTTCCGTCTCTCGAACACGACTCTGCACTTCCTCCAAAAATAAAACCCAAAGGAAGACGCTGTCTCAGACACGAGAGCTCACAGCGCTCCAACGGTACTAAACTACAACGTTTGCCCTTCCCTGACCTGCACACTTGTAAACAACCTGCAGGCAGACAGAAATTGCGCGGGGCGTCTTAGGGCTCTGGAGACTGCGATTTGTCCTCCAGTTCCGGGGTTTAGAGAGTTTGTCTCCTCAACCTGATTCCAAAAGCAGCCTCCCTGGGCTAAAGTGCTGTTGATGCCCCATCACGTCCGCGGTTCATCCTTCTCGCAAACACGACTCTGCACTTCCAAAGATAAATCCCAGAGGAAGACGCAGTCTCAGACACGAGAGCTCACACCGCTCCAACGGTACTAAACTACAACGTTTGCCCTTCCATGAACTGGACTCTGGTCAACAACCTGCAGGCAGACAGAAATTGCGCTGGGCGTCTTAGGGCTCTGGAGTCTGCGATGTGTCCTCCAGTTCCGGACTTTAGTGAGTTTGTCTCCTGAACCTGGTACCAAAAGCAGCCCCCCTGGCCTAAAGTACTATTGACGCCCCATGATGTCCTCGGCTCTACCGTCTCTCCAACACGACTCTGCAATTCCTCCAAGAATAAACCCCAAAGGAAGACGCTGTCTCAGACACGAGAGCTCACAGCGCTCCAACGGTACTAAACTACAACGTTTGTCCTTACCTGACCTGGACAATGGTCAACAACCTGCAAGCAGACAGAAATTGCGCGGGGCGTCTTAGGGCTCTGGAGTCTGTGATGTGTCCTCCAGTTCCTGACTTTAGCGAGATTGTCTCCAGAACTTGCTTCTAAAAGCAGCCCCCCTAACCTAATATTGACGCCCCATAATGTCCTCGGCTCTTCCGTCTCTCCAACACGACTCTGCACTTCCTCCAAGAATAAACCCCAAAGGAAGACGCAGTCTCAGGCACGAGAGCTCACAGCGCTCCAACGGTACTAAACTACAACGTTTGCCCTTACCTGACCTGCACACTGGTCAACAACCTGCAGGCAGACAGAAATTGCGTGGGGCGTCTTAGGGCCCTGGAGTCTGCGATGTGTACTCTAGTTCCGGAATTTTAGTGAGTTTGTCTCCTGAACCTGCTTCCAAAAGCAGCCCCCTGGCCTAAAGTACTATTGACGCCCCATGACGTCCTCGGTTCTTCCGTCTCTCCAACACGACTCTGCACTTCCTCCAAGAATAAATCCCAAAAGAAGACGCTGTCTCAGACACGAGAGCTCTCAGCGCTCCAACGGTACTAAACTACAACATCCGCCGTTCCCTGACCTGGACACAGGTCAACAACCTGCAGGCAGACAGAAATTGCGCGGGGCGTCTTAGGGCTCTGGAGTCTGCGATGTGTCCTCCAGTTCCGGACTTTAGTGAGTTTGTCTCCTGAACCTGCTTCCAAAAGCAACCACCTGGCCTAAAGTACTATTGACGCCCCATGATGTCCTCGGCTCTCCCGTCTCTCCGCCACGACTCTGCACTTCCTCCAAGAATAAAACACAAAGGACGACGCTTTCTCAGACACGAGAGCTCACAGCGCTCCAACTGTACTAAACTACAACGTCCGCCGTTCCCTGACCTGCACACTGGTCAACAACCTGCAGGAAGACAGAAATTGCGCGGGGATTCTTAGGGCTCTGGAGTCTGTGATGTGTCCTCCAGTTCCTGACTTTAGCGAGATTGTCTCCAGAACTTGCTTCTAAAAGCAGCCCTCCTAACCTAAAGTACTATTGACGCACCATAATGTCCTCGGCTCTTCCGTCTCTCCAACACTACTCTGCACTTCCTCCAAGAATAAACCCCAAAGGAAGACGCTGTCTCAGACACGAGAGCTCACAGCGCTCCAACGGTACTAAACTACAACGTCCGCTGTTCCCTGACCTGCACACTGGTCAACAACCTGCAAGCAGACAGAAATTGCGCGGGGCGTCTTAGGGCTCTGTAGTCTGCGATGTGTCCTCCAGTTCCGGACTTTAGTGAGTTTGTCTCCTGAACGCGCTCACAAAAGCAACCCCTTGGCCTAAAGTACTATTGACGCCCCATGATGTCCTCGGCTCTTCCGCCTCTCCACCACGACTCTGCACTGCCACCAAGAATAAACCCCAAAGGAAGACGCTGTCTCAGACGCGAGAGCTATCAGCGCTCCAACGGTACTAAACTACAACGTTTGCCCTTCCCTGACCTGCACACTGGTCAACAACCTGCAGGCAGACAGAAATTGCGCGGGGCGCCTTAGGGCTCTGGAGTCTGTGATGTGTCCTCCAGTTCCGGACTTTAGTGAGTTTGTCTCATGAACCTGCTTCCAAAAGCAACCCCCCCCCCCCCCCGGCCTAAAGTACTATTGATGCCCCATGATGTCCTCGGCTCTTCCGTCTCTCGAACACGACTCTGCACTTCCTCCAAGAATAAAACCCAAAGGAAGACGCTGTCTCAGACACGAGAGCTCACAGCGCTCCAACGGTACTAAACTACAACGTTTGCCCTTCCCTGACCTGCACACTTGTAAACAACCTGCAGGCAGACAGAAATTGCGCGGGGCGTCTTAGGGCTCTGGAGACTGCGATTTGTCCTCCAGTTCCGGGGTTTAGAGAGTTTGTCTCCTCAACCTGATTCCAAAAGCAGCCTCCCTGGACTAAAGTGCTGTTGATGCCCCATCACGTCCGCGGTTCATCCTTCTCGCAAACACGACTCTGCACTTCCAAAGATAAATCCCAGAGGAAGACGCAGTCTCAGACACGAGAGCTCACACCGCTCCAACGGTACTAAACTACAACGTTTGCCCTTCCATGAACTGGACTCTGGTCAACAACCTGCAGGCAGACAGAAATTGCGCGGGGCGTCTTAGGGCTCTGGAGTCTGCGATGTGTCCTCCAGTTCCGGACTTTAGTGAGTTTGTCTCCTGAACCCGCTCCCAAAAGCAACCCCTTGGCCTAAAGTACTATTGACGCCCCATGATGTCCTCGGCTCTTCCGTCTCTCCACCACGACTTTGCACTTCCTCCCAGAATAAACCCCAAAGGGAGACGCTGTCTCAGACACGAGAGCTCACAGCGCTCCAACGGTACTAAACTACAACGTCCGCCGTTCCCTGACCTGCACACTGGTCAACAACCTGCAGGCAGACAGACATTGCGCGGGGCGTCTTAGGGCTCTGGAGTCTGCGATGTGTACTCTAGTTCCGGACATTAGTGAGTTTGTCTCCTGAACCTGCTTCCAAAAGCAGCCTTCCTGGCCTAAAGTACTATCGACGCCCCATGATCTCGTCGGCTCTTCCGTCTCTCCAACACGACTCTGCACTTCCTCCAAGAATAAACCCCAAAGGAAGACGCTGTCTCAGACACGAGAGCTCACAGCGCTCCAACGGTACTAAACTACAACGTTTGCCCTTCCCTGACCTGGACACTGGTCAGCAACCTGCAGGCAGACAGAAATTGCGCGGGGCGTCTTAGGGCTCTGGAGTCTGTGATGTGTCCTCCAGTTCCGGACTTTAGTGAGTTTGTCTCATGAACCTGCTTCCAAAAGCAACCCCCCTGGCCTAAAGTACTATTGACGCCCCATGATGTCCTCGGCTCTTCCGTCTCTCCAACACGACTCTGCACTTCCTCCAAGAATAAACCCCAAAGGAAGACGCTGTCTCCGACACGAGAGCTCACAGCGCTCCAACGGCACTAAACTACAACGTTTGCCCTACCTGACCTGCACACTGGTCAACAACCTGCAGGCAGACAGAAATTGCGCGGGGCGTCTTAGAGCTCTTGGAGTCTGCGATGTGTCCTCCAGTTCCGAACTTTAGTGAGTTTGTCTCCTGAACCTGCTTCCAAAAGCACCCCCCCTGGCCTAAAATTCTATTGACGCCCCATGATGTCCTCGGCTCTTCCGTCTCTCCAACACGACTCTGCACTTCCTCCAAAGATAAACTCCAGAGGAAGAGACACGAGTGCTCACAGCGCTGCAACGGTACTAAACTACAACATTCGCCCTTCCCTGACCTGCACACTGGTCAAGAACCTGCAGGCAGATAAAAGTTGCGCGGGGCGTCTGAGCGTCTGGAGTGTGCTCGTTGTCCCAGGTCTCGGCCTGACAAACATCAGTTTCATCCTGTAATAGCAAAAGTAATTTAAAGTGCAGGCTTTCTTTGCATGATTAATACCAGAGAGGATTTACTTTCTTTGTTTTGTTTTGTTTTCACTTGCCCCAACCTGCTGACCCCACAACTGGCATTAGGTTACGTGGCTAACTGCGGAACCGTTTTTCCTGGGCCACTCCGCAGGAATCCTTTGATAACCCCCCTTTGAATTCTTTGTCCTGTCTTGAATACTACTAAATCTGAAGCTTCTATTTGAATGTACTATTTGTTCCCTCCTTACATCTGTGGCAACTAGGCCTACTAGAATTATAGACCATAACGTAAACAGAATAACTATTCTGTCTTGTATGATGTATACACAATAAAAAAATTTAACCACTTTTTGCTACAGTCTATTTCTTGATTTGCCCTTCACTATCATCCAAATGGGAAGAGAAGTTTGGGAAGACCCCGTAAGCGATGGTTGGATACCTTCCATTGAGACTGGAACAGGCTACTAGCCTAAGCCATATAGCATGACGACGACGAGTAGGCTATAAAACTAAAGTAATTTTAGTTTAGTTTTCTTTCATTTGAAACTTTCGTGATCTTACTGCAATGTGAGATGCAAAATTGTTTATTATTTCATTAGTATCAATTGATCTAGCAATTTCGTTTTCTATATTTAGTACATTAATTCTAAATACACTTTAGTGGAGTCCACTGACTGGAATCAGCGCTCTATTGTGCACTTAACCAAATTAAATTACATTCTCAAACTACGTCATTAGTACTGGTAAAATAGCAGTAAAAAAAAGTATTTGTTTTGGATGTCAAATACGACGGCGAAATTTGGTTTTACTCAATTTCAATGACTTATACCCATTTGTAAAAGATTAAAGGAAGTGTCTACGCGGGTCCCACTTGCCTGCAGCCCCCCTCCCATTAAGGAAAGGCTGGCGTATGACCGCCATAGCTTGCTATGGGTGGACTCTTTGTCAGTGGGAGGTTCTCCGTCCTTTGGGGCGCAGAGCCTAAACTGACTGCTCGGGAGATCGGAGGGCCCAGGGGGCGGATACGCTCGCCACCTGCCATGGTCGGGTATGGGTGGAAGGCCTGATACGTTCAGGCCTTCTAGCCACATCTGGTGTGGACTCGAGGTGGTACGTGGTTTCGGTCTTGGGCACCGCTGCGGGAACCCCAATTTGGGGTGTACCCGGGGTTGATGCTGGGGGCTGGTAAATCCTAGATAGTGGATATATCCGAACCCCACGGAGGAGTAGAGCTGCATGTCTCATATTCCAAGGGGTACCGAACATAACATCGTCTTGCGGCTAGTCAGCGTTAAATAGTGTTTTGACTCCATGCTCATGGAGGCCAAGGGTTGTAGATTGGACTTTGGTCCTGGACCTTCCCTTGTAAAACAACTTCTATTCTCTCCCCCCCCCCGGCATTGTGGGCCCGACAGTTACGCCACTGTCAATAGCTCACTTAAAGTTTCGCCCGCAGGGGCGCTCCTAGCCTGAGCGGTAGGCGAGGCCATCGGCCGGAACTGTGAACTCCCACGCGGCGAGACACACGGGCCCGCAAACAGCCTATTGCATACCTCTCGCGCTTTCCCGTGCTTATGAAAACTACGCCCCAGGCGGTTCGAACAGACAATATAATTAAATTGTTATGTTTAAAGTACCTGGATCAAGTTAGCAATTTTGAATACCTGGGCTACAGTGTGTCTTATAATACATGCAACGACGTTGTGAATAAGTTGCATAAGTTCAACCTTATGTGCGGGACCAATAGGCGAACCCTTAAGTCAGCAAGTAAAGGAACACGCCTAAAATTCTACAAGGTGATGGCGCTTCCCACACTTCTTTATGGGTCTGAGAATTGAACTGTAACAAAAGGGCAGGCCACCGCATCCAAGCGGCTGAAATGAGATTTCTCAGGCACGTTGCAGGGTGTACTCTCTATAATCATAGAAGAAACACAGATATACGGAAGGAACTGAATATTATGAGTATACTCGACATGATCGCCCAGTATCGGCTGAATTGTGGGAACATCTTTGCCGAATGGATGACTGCCGCATCCCCAAACAACTCTAGAACCATAAGCCGAGGGGATGGAGAGGTGTGGGACGTCCGAGGAAGCGCTGGAGTGAACAGCTGCAATATTTGCCTATTTGAGACCGGAACAAACCATTCTTGTTTTAAACATTGAGGATGATCAATTTTCACCAAATCTACCCCATCCAGTAACCCACCATGAAAGTTTACACCATTCAGTAACCCACTAAAAATTACAGAAATTACATTAGAAATTAAAACATAATACACAAACGAAACATGTTTAAGCACAATAAGACTATATCGTTTTTATAAGACGAGTCTCGTATTTTATTTCACTATAACGATCTTACTTGCCTGTCACTTTATTTAAAACAGGTTCTCAAATTGTCGGTTCTTATTTTTTGTAGATTTCTATCGCCTCTCTTATAACCCGCGGAAAATACTGTAGTTATGAATCTTCGCTATGATAGACATACATATGAATCTTCGAGACATACACACGTGACAGACACAACACGCCTCCTCTCTCCCCTCATGTAACTAGTCAAAGAGGTAGCTGACTGATTTCTCTTTGTGAGGGAAGTGAACTGAGCTTCCTCTTTAGCACTGGTAGACGCCATGGGCCTAATCCTTCAGGGAGGGTGACGATTAACAATGCTATAATTAGAACCAATTAAAACGTGTGGGACTTCCGTGGAAGCGCTGGAGTGACCAGCTCTAATCTTTGCTTATTTGAGACCGGAATAAACTATCCTTGGTTTCAATCCGTGAAGACCACGACGACGACGATGATGATGATGATGATGATGATGATGATGATGATTTAAAGTATCATGGACATTTATGTTACACAAATGTCATAAAGAACTGTGAAGACATTCGAAAAGAGATGAAAGTTTTTAGTATTCAAGACAGCATTGCAGAAAACAAGGAGAGTGACGGACTGCTCATTTGAATAGAATTTTATTTCCGGATGGCAGGATGGCTTGAGGAAATCTGATAATACAAACCTATTCAACAAAAAAACACAGGAAGAGCGGAGAAGCATTGGTGAAGCGAGTGTATTTTCTTTTGGACCGTAACAGGCGATCTGCCTATTTCCTGATGTAAGAAGAAGAAGAAGAAGAAGAAGAAGAAGAAGAAGAAGAAGAAGAAGAAGAAGAAGAAGAAGAAGAAGAAGAAGGGTGAGGGGAGGAGGAGGAGGTGGTGGTGGTGGTGGTGGTGGTGGAGTAGGAGGAGGAGTAGGAGGAGGAGGAGGAGGAGGAGGAGGAGGAGGAGCAGGAGCAGGAGCAGGAGCAGGAGGAGGAGGAGGAGGAGGAGGAGGAGGAACATTAAAACTAAAGCTCTGATATCGAGATTAACGTGTTTATTTTCCTTTTCCAAGAGTCTAACAAAATGTACTGTTGGTCAAACCTGCCGTTTAAGGCTACAGAAGATTCAGCATCTCTCAGCGCCGTAATTTATATACGGTTTGAAAAGCCGTTTCTTCGTTGAAAAAATACTTACCAACTGTTTCAACAAATCGCACACGTCTGCTGTCGATTTTATCGACTCTTTCACAATACTGTTGAAATAGCCTTCGACCAACGCGTTGGAGACAGAGTTTGCCAGAGAGTCATAATAATCCCTTACACCCGATTCCACTCTTCCCTTTATCGACATGCCCGTCACCGTTGGAACGAAACTGCCTTTTCTGACGAGTTGCAGGCCGGTCAAGGTCGGGGAGCAAGGGTGGCTGGGGGACACGTCTATTGTCATCCTGAACACAGAGTTGTCCATTTCCATTTGGATCTGTCCGTTATAAGTGCCCCACACCGGTATCGTGACCGACAGACTGTTGTAAGCCGCTCTTAGGGACCCGGTCCGAACGGTGGCTGTGATGATCACTTTTCCCTGGCGACCCTGAACCACCTTGACGGCCCCGTTTCTCTTGACGTTATTTAACCCCGCGAGGTGTCCGCCCGTTGCTAAAACTTTGTAGCCAACCCATCCCCCGGACCGGTGTTCGATATCGCTGAGATGTAAGTTTCCTCTTCCTGTCGAATACTTTCGGATTATGTTTTCTATCATTTTGTCGACGATGGTCGTGGCTTTCTCCTGGGCTAAAGCTATCTGCTCGCCGACGGTTCTTTGTGTAGCCGCAAACAGTATAGCGATAACTGGCAGCAACATCTTCGCGTTCGCCATGTCTTCCCGTTCTCTGGAAAACACACTTAAATTATTTATTT
Organism: Magicicada septendecula; assembly: GCA_034769895.1. Lineage (NCBI taxonomy): Eukaryota > Metazoa > Arthropoda > Insecta > Hemiptera > Cicadidae > Magicicada > Magicicada septendecula. Next base: position 58,018,456 of record CM068375.1, on the reverse strand, counting down.
TTCAAGTCACACCTTACGAACACAGAAACAATGGTGTCTAGGGAAGAACCCTGTAAGAACAAAACTGTAATTGATAATAGTGTTTTGGATCAGGTATTTGCATTTTGATTATTTGGGATGAATATCTCGTACAAGAAGGACAATACACACTTTTAATTAGCGTAGTTAAGAGTGGCCGAACAGTCTCGAAACTACTTGAGTACACGGTCTTTACGGAGACACTGAACCTGCTCGGCTGGCCGAGGAACGTGTAGAACGTTTACAAGACTTTAAGAATCCCCCCCCCCAATTAAATCCTAGGTTCGTCTCTGATTATTATGTCACTAAAATATAGTAAGTAGAAACTAAAAAAAAAATACTAAAACAAGAAATAAAAAATCAGGGTTTTTGTAATTTTCCTGATAATTGAAAAGTTTTCTAATATTGAAATTTACCCAATAATAAAAACCCTGTAAGAGCAACAAAAAATTGTAATTGATAATAAGTGCTTTGGACCAACAATCACATTTTAATTATTTGGGATGTGATATCTCATATAGGAAGGGCAACGATATCGAGAGAAAGTTAAATAAATTTAGTTATACACGTAGAACATTAAGACAACTTCTGAAGAATAAAACGCAGAGGGAGGCACAGCTAATGTTTTAATAAGGTCATGGCTGTGCCGACTTTAATGTATGCATGTCAGACATGGACGCTCCTGCAAAATGATATTTCAAAAATACAGGCCTCGGAAATAAAATTTTTAAAACCAGTTAAGGGATGCAGTTTGGGAGATCATTTGAGAAACGACGACATAAGGAAAGACCTGTAATCACAGTCGGTTCTGGAGAGAATAAAGAAATACAAGCAGAATTGGAAGTCCCATGTGGAACGCGTGGTATACACACGCGTATTCCTAAACAATCGTTTGAATATAGACCAGCGGGAACGAGAGATCATAGAAAGGACCTGGAAAAATGGTCAGAGACTCTGTGAAGTCGGAACGGGCTATAGCCCAAGCCATTTAGTGAAGAGGAATAAGAAGAATGTTTTAAGTGAGAACCTGGGATACGACACTATGGTGCCTTGTTATCCGTACACCTTGCGGTCCTAGCTCAGTGAACTGATTCAACCAATGGCGGCGCTAAGCTCTTTGGGGCTCCACACAAATAACTGAAGGGGCCACTTATTCAGTTCATGATGTGCACGTGGAATAGTCTTATAATAAAAACGTACAACATACTTGAACATATTCGTTATGTCTCTCGTGAAATGCTTCAATATCTAATCGGCAAATCTTCATTGCGTAGTTTCTATAGGTAATTTGACATAGTAGTGTGTTGGAGGGGGTATCGGTCCAGTCAGTGTGACGTCACGATCAGCAGACCAGGGGAGGGGGAGGGGAGGTTGTTGACATCACGATCAGCTGTTTGTGGCGTCATGATCAGCTGATCAGCTGTTCATGACATCATGAGCAGCCGATCGTGACGTCATTGATACGGTCATCAGAGTACATCGTGACGCCACGCTTGCTGGCTCGATACCCCCCGTACTTGACCTTGTGTCCGTGTGTGTTGGGGCGCGCGCGCGAATTTATCGCAAAATATTTTAGTCTCGTTCATTTCGGTCTCGGTCTCGTTCACTTCGGTCTCGGTCTCGTTCATTTCGATCTCGGTATCGGTCAGTTCGATCTCGGTCTCGAACATCTCGGTCTCGGCGCTGGTGGTCGGGCTCGGGCTCCGGACGAAGCGTCGCTCGCGACTGTCGACACAAGACTGAACGGTATAGCTAACGGGCCCCGTTTATATAGGCAGACAATCCCCCCTCGTGTTCTATTACTGAGTGTAACCACCACTGTTTCAGTGACATCACTCTCCTGTTTCAGTGACGTCATGCTGTTTCAGTGACGTCATGATTGTGACGTCAACTGATCGTGAGGTCGTGGACCCGGTCAGTTGATCGACATGTGTCCTCCTGGCGTAGGATGCTCTCCATGTTGTACATGGAGGCGGGGGAAGGGGGGTACTGTTGGCGTGTATGTGTATGCTGGTGGTCGGTCGGTGCTGGGTTCGAGCTCGGGCTCGGGATCTGGACGAAGCGTCGCTCGTGACTGTCGACACAAGACTGAACGGTATAGCTAACGAGGCTCGTTTACATAGACGGACAATCCCCTCTTGTTCTACTCTTGAGTGTAACTATTGCATAACATCCTGTCAACACGTATTGCACCATACTGGTTCACAGTGATATGATGGAACAATTCTATCGATTGAATTGTGCCATACTGTGCCACAGTGATATGATGCAACAGATGTAACAATACTTTTCCTGTAACCAGTCGAGTATTGTAAAATACACTCACACAAATTTTTGTAGTGAATCTTATAACTAGATGCATACATATCGTTGTGTCAATTACGTATAATTAAAACAACGGTATGTACTCACATCATTTCCAAGCGACCCACGAGGTGAGACAAGATACGCTTCGCTTTATTTTACGTGGTTTCCCCGTTTCAAGATCAAACGAAACAGGCCTACTCCAGCGTTACCTAACACCTAACACGCTAAGCGCTCAGAGCTGTTAACGTGTACAGAGTTAGGTAAAAAAAATCAAACGTACACTACACAATGCTGACTAAAGCTATTTTTTTCTCTTTTTTTTTTACCTAAACTAATAGTTCGGTATACGGTTGGAATATCGAGAAGCGTATTTTTCGCGTACCACACACACACAAGGATTCTGTTAAATCGAGGCGAGTCTACAGGTGTTTCCACCGTGTCAGTGACTCGTCTCAGACAACTCGACTACGTTTATGTGTATCTCTACCGCGACGGTGACGTAGCCGGTTACAATCAATCATCTCTCTCTCTCTCTCTCTCTCTCTCTCTCTCTCTCTCTCTCTCTCTCTCTCCCTCTCTCCCTCTCTCCCTCTCTCTCTCCCTCTCTCTCTCATAACGTGAACAAACTCAGACAACGCACCTCGATACCCTGCCCGACGCACAAACTTATATACTTAATTACTATACTCATACTTATAATACACAACATTGCATTGTGTAGTGTAAAGTCACACATAAACATACATTACAATATATATTGTTATACATAACGTTCATGCACACAGTACACCGTATATACTGAACTACTATACACATGCTTGTAATAGGCTACATCCCATTTTCTACCGTAAAGTCACATATTAAAATATTTTGCTATACATAACGTTCGTGCACAGAGCACACCGTTGTAAAGCACGTTGTTTTCTCACGTTTACCGACCACTCGCTGTAGAAGAACGCTCTACGCAGCGCGCACCTGGTGAATGTTCCGCCGCTGTTGTCGTTGTCGTTGTCGTTCCGATGTTGCACGATAGGGCACTGTAACGACCTCGTTAACCGGTCGCTCGCCGTCGTTGAGGTCGATAACGTTGCGGTGGTAGGCGCGTAGAAAATCGGCTTTCTCAGAACTCTTTAGTATAGATCGCGGTGAAATTCACACAGATTTGCGCGATCGCACGCGACACGTCCATGTACGGAATGTAACCGTCGTCCCATCTCAACCGGTGATAGCACCGTTCCAAACATTCGTTGGTTCTTATCGTCTTCGCGGTGAGACGCGATAATTTGTAAGGGGGCACGAAAAACGCTACTGTAAAACATCGTGTAGACAGGTCTACCGCGGCGAACTCCTTGTCAACGTACTCGTTCTGCACACCGCGAAACGCTTGAAACTCAACGACAGAGGTTCGAATTTCCTCGTCTTCTCCTTGCGGCCACATGACGAGAAGTCTAACTATTTTAGCGCGTACGTGACGTTTTATATTCAGGCCGCCATTTTGTTTTTTTTTATCAACATTCTTCGTCCTGTTCAAGGTTACGTATCAGCTCGACTGCGGTATTATCCGGTATCACCGGTTCCGCTTTTCCGTACATAACGAGTTCGTCGTACAAACGGTCGTACATCACGCTATCGCAAAACACGTCCGTTGGGCACACGTATGGTCCTCCCGCACTCGATACCACACGATCGATGTACAGTTTAATATTCTCTTGTTCGTAAAACAAAAGGGCTACGTACTTTTTAACTATCGATATTAATCTAACAAAACACGATCACTCGCATTCGTTCATTACGATCGAACTGTTCTTTTTGTCTTTCAAATGTACACATCCGCGTTTCACGTAAACACTTTTAATTCTATCGTCTTCGCCTCCTTTGTCCTTGTCCTGAAACAACACTAACTTAACGTCGGACGAACGGGGATATCGAAGACCGTCGGTAATTCGTTCCTGTATGAAAATAAACAAGTTCCAATCGGTGAAATCGAATAGCACGCGTTGCGGACAAGCACCGTTTGAAAACGAAACGCACACATCGTGTCCGCGTTCTTCAAACACTCCGGCTGTTACGTATCGTCTGTGCGACAACGGGCACGTAAGACCTAAGTACACGTCGCGGTGTATATCGGTTGCGATTCCTGCTGCTGCTGCTGCTGTTCGAATTCAACGATGCTGAAGCCATGTTATTAGCTGATAAAACACACTCACAACGTTCACGGTAACAACAACAGTGTTTCCAGTCAACTGCAGTCTCTCAACTGACACATGATGATGCAGCACTCGGTAATATGTATATAAATCTCGACTTCCTATTGGTGGAGGTGGGGGGAGACAACTACTCGGGTGGTGGTGGTAGTAGTAGTGGGGGGCGAAATCAAGTGCGTCTGTGCACAGTGTTGGACAGCGGAGTGTATACGTTGAGCGAATCGTGGAGGAGAGAGGAGACAGTTGGAGAGATACGAACCGGTTGTTACTCGACACATTGTTGTGTTAAAAGTAATATTTCAGGAAAACCCCAAGAAGATAACAGGTTCCATCCGGACTGATATTTTGTGTGATTCGGCTAACGCTAAAACGGTAACGCTAACACTAAGAACGTCAATGCTAAGAACTTTAACGCTACGAACGCTAACGATAACGCAAACGCAAGAGTTAATGCTAACGCTATGAAAGCTGACCCTAAGATTGCTAAGAACGCTACCCTAAGAACGCTTACGCTAACGATAACGTTGATCTGGTAGTACAAGTCTGAACACTACTGTTAACAAGACTGAACACTACTGATAACAAGACTGGACACTACTGTCAACAAGCCTGAACACCTGTTTACATTTGGTCCGCACCTGTTTACGTTTGGCCGCACCTATTTACGTTTGTTGCCCACCTGTATACGTTTCATGCGCACCTGTTCACGTTTGTTGCCCCCTTGTTTACGTTTCGTGCCCACCTGTTCACGTTTGGTGCACATCTGGTCACGGTTGGTGCCCAACTGTTTACGTTTTGTTCCCACCTGTTTGCGTTTGGTTCCCATCTGTTTATGTTTGGTCCGCACCTGTTTGCGTCCGGTTCCCACTTGTTTACGTTTGGTCCCCACTTGTTTACGTTTGGTCCGCTACCGTTTACGTTTGGTCCGCACCTGTTCACCTTTATTGCCCACCTGTTTACGTTTCGTGCGCACCTGTTCACGTTTGTTGCCCACCTGGTCACGGTTGGTGCCCAACTGTTTACGTTTTGTTCCCACCTATTTATATTTGGTCCGCACCTGTTAACAAGACTGAACACTACTGTTGACGACACTGAACACTACGTTTGACAAGACTAAACACTACTGTTAACAAGACTGGACAATACTGTTAACAAGACTAAAGACTACTGTTTACAAGACTGTTAACAAGACTGAACTTCTGTTAACAAGACTGAACACTACTGTTGACAAGATTGAACACTACTGTTTCAAGACTGAACACTGTCGACAAGTTTTACTGAGGTTGTTGGCTTACGTTAAATTCAAGACAGCTAGTAAATGTTCTACGGTTTTGTAAAATATTTGAAACCGTGATAACTGCTCCGAAACTATCGAGTACCGAAGTTCTCAGCTTCAGTAGAAGAAACGGATGTTTTATCTAATTCAATGAGGGTACACGCACTTGCGCACATAAAAAACAGTTTCTTATAAAGTGCGACATATGGATAAACATGTTTTATTTAGATTCTATATATATATGTAAACGGTTAACGGTTCCGTACAAGAAGCCGGAATGTGTGTGTGTGCGTGTGCGTGTGTGTGTGTGTGTGTGTGTGTGTGTGTGTGTGTGTGTGTGTGTGTGTGTGTGTGTGTGTGTGTGTGTGTGTGTGTGTGTGTGTGTGTGTGTGTGTGTGTGTGTGTGTGTGTGTGTGTGTGTGTGTGTGTGTGTGTGTGTCAACATCGTTCAGGTATAAGGTTGGAACTCTGTGTGATTTAGATATAAGCTTAGTCGAAAAATTTGTCTAAATAGAGAAAGAAGCAGAAATAGACACAGAACTGTCAGTCAGTCGGTTCGATTTTGGGCTGAAGGCAATGTGTTCGGAAAGCCGTGCGCGAGTACAATAGTTGTTATATTTAATGTTTTCTACACATTAATATCTGTACAATTGAATTTATTATAGCTGAAAGATTATTTACACGGTAATTATAATGTATATTTACATGCCTAATAATCGTTATACTTTGTTCTGGATATATTATTATTTATTTCAATCGATTGCAATAAAGAAACTCATACATCTTTTTGTTATTGAACATTACACACCATAACTATTTTAACTATTGATTGATTGTGAGTGAAACTAGTTTTAAGATTTGTATTGCCTGTTGTGAGAAATATTATAGAAATATATCAAAAATACGTGAAAAACTTATTTTTAACTGTTGAAGTTAATGTTTTGATAAAAAGGCTTGAGGAATTTAAAAAAAATAGTCTTAATTTACAAAAAAGACATCCAGAAATCAAACAAAAGAAAAAACTCTGAGGTGCTTTGACCTTTGATTTAAACTTGGTTCAGGCCCCTGTGATACGTTACCCTTTAGCCCGCTCACCTCTATATTGAGGAGAACAAGAAGAGTAGACGTTTCAGCCACACGACTGTTACATGGCTTACTTACCTGCTTACCTACACTTACTACATGGTAGGTGGATGTAAGAGCTGGGCTGAACTCCTCATTCACATGGTGAGTAGCTAGACCCACAGCATAGTACTGTGCTGCCTAAGAACTAAATATTAGTAACGAAGAACACAGATACAGTGTTTGTTGAAGTAATGGTCCGAACAACTTATGCATATTCGCTTACAACCACCAAGTTGAATAATGATAGACAGGTGTACAAGTGGGTACTTATGTCCAATACAAAACGGAAAATTTCTGATGAAGGGAAAAGAAGAAGAAGAAGAAGAAGAAGAAGAAGAAGAAGAAGAAGAAGAAGAAGAAGAAGAAGAAGAAGAAGAGGGGGAGAAGAAGGAGGGGAGGCCAGGTGTGGAGAGAGAGATAGAGAGGGAATGTAGGTAAGAGAGGGAACGATTTGCGAACGTTCTACCTGCGCGTGGGTGGTTGCAACTGTGTCGCTGTAGCAGTGAGAGAAATTACTTACACTACCCTTTATAACTTTACGCGCGCGCACATGCATCGCTGGAATGTAAGACATAATTATAACAGTAACGTTTATTGTGCACCATTAGTATGGAACCGTTCGCAGTCCGGCTGTTTCAAATCCGTATTTATCAACTGTTAGCGAGCAGCCAGACGATGAAAGTCAGGAGGTTGACTCCACCAGACGATCAAGTAAACAGGAGCTCAAGAAGTCGTTGATTTAAACCATTTAACTACACCATCCGCTATAACTACACCATCCGCTAGTCTCTTGGTGCACAATAAATCTTAGTGTTATAATTATGTCTGTTGTATCTTTTTGTGGTTGTATGTATGTATAGTACGTTTTTGTTACTGCACATTGTCACTGTTGTATTAATAAATATATTGTAACATAACAAAATGTTACCTAACCTAAATGTATGTTATCAGATTTTGTAAGGACAAAACAACAATGTAAATAGGGAATGTAGTAGTAAGAATAACCAAGAAAGGAGAAACCAAGAAAGAAGAATGAAGCAGAAGTACCACATGAAGCAGTAAACCCAAATACTGTTTGACACTACAACCAGACAAAGACTAACACAAACTGATGGACGGAGTAAATTTACATTCAGCTGTCAATCAAGTCAGTAGTTAATGTAAACCGAATATTATATGTAAATAAAAAAGTAAATCAATAAGCATCTGAATACTGTGAAATCAGAATTAGCATTTTGCTGATAATAAATTTAACCATGACTAGTAAATTATGAATGCCAAAACTAAGATGAGCAATGGCTACAGAGTGAGAACAAAGATATATTTCAATCTCAAAGATACTGATGAGAAAGAAAAACCATCTGTGTGAGGGAATCTTATACAAGTAAAGTACCTCAACAAATTACCGAATTGAGAACCAATAAGTGTTGTTAAGGCAAAATTCCAATATGAGCGATATGTCTTAACAACGTCTAGACCAAGCATTAGTCAGTGAATTAATTATTAGGAGTTAACGTAAGTGTAAATTAGAATACACAAAACAATTGTTATGCTCTGACATGACAAAAAACATTATTAAAATGATATATTTAATCATAATTCAATTGTTAAATAGTAGAATAGAACGAGTTAGCATAAAACGAAATGTCATAGTAATTAGGATCGTTCAGTACAGTGTATAAAGTTTAGGTGTACTCATAATGTTCAGTAAAAATGTCAGAACAGAGTTAATGGTGTTCCCACATAAACGTTTGAATAATAAAATGCTATGTGAACACAAACAATATTAACCAAAGTGTAAAATCGGCGATTCAGAAAAAGCAGACGACAGTGAAAATGGTGTACCCGAACATTGATTTTATAACAATGTCGGTCAAAGTGAAGTTAACTTGGTATCGAGTGATATCAAATTAAAGAAGAAAAAATGATCTTTAATTTGATGATGATATCGACCCAATCGCAACTGTATTAAGTGTGTTAGCATCATTTACCAAAAAAGCATCAGAAATCTGTATGCGAATAACAACAACAACGGCAAGCTGTCAATCATTTCACAGTTTGGCGGTTGGAAACCGTTTTTAACGGCCAAAATAAAACTACGTCATACTCGTCACACCTGCCAGGACCAATCACAAAATTAGTTAGTAATTAACATTTTTACCTAACGCCGATCAACGAGCGGGGTATATAAGAAGGAAGCAACCAATTTAAGACAGACACTGACCGACTTCATACAGCACAGGACGTGTGCTTACTATCTCTACATTTTTAATAACTATTAGCGTCATCTACATAATACATCGAAATAAATAGTTCAACACCAAGAAACAACTACTTCAAGTTAATCTACAGAAAACAACAGTGATTATGTGCAGTATTATTTCAATTTTGTGCGGGAAATAATGAACAGAAAGTAATTAATTATTATCATTCATGATCCATTAAGTCAGAAGAGGATCGCAATATTCTGTTCTGGTGCGTGTGTTGTGCAAAACCCGGTAATCATTATAATCCGATTACCGAAGGGGTTAATGAGTTTTAATTAAATAATTAAAACCAAAAGATAACAGTGCAATCATTATTCATTGTTTATCAGAGCGACATAACCTGTACAATTTTTCTACACTAATCTGTACTGACGCAAAACACAGAAACATTTCAAGATTACACCATGTCTCAATTTATTATACGAATTTGTTATTATGAATTAAGCTGTATGTTAGTTGTAAGTGTTCTCACATGATAAATTTTGTAAATCAAAAAGCAAGCGTTGACGAACGCGCGATCTCTCAACAGGTCATTTTTATTTGTTTACTTAATGAAAGTAACCTCAAAACATTATCAATCAATATTTTATCAGCAAATCATTAGATATTGTGTAGGCATAATTTTCTTTTTCGTGTCTCAAAGAATTCACATCTGAGATTTTCATAATTGTAATGTTAAAAATAAATAACATCTGGACTTAGCCAGATTTATAATTCATGTTCTGAGCAAGCCGTATAAGGCATATAATAACTGATTTATAATTGTACAACCTTGTATGTTTTCATTATATTTGTTTTTGAATTCTCTATAAGGGTGTAAATAAAACCCATTATTAACAGCATCACTCGATTTGATTTATTTCTATATGATAATTAAATATTTTATTAAGAAAACTCGAACAACCTTCAGTTGTGTTTTAATATTTTGGAATAGCATTGCCATAAAGGTGATACACCATTATTTTAAATTTTTTAATCATTCAGTAATTCTATTTGTGGGTTTTACACGGGATTTTCCCTAAATAAATCCGTGTGGCGCCCACTAACTAGCAAACAAGGCAATCTAACCTTGCTACTAAAGTGAGTTGGTGTTTGTAAACTGAGTTGACAGCTTAGTGAACTTCTAGAAAACACGACCAGGTACGTGAAAGTATATTTAGTTATTTATATTGTCCAGACATTACGAGACGTAACGTACTAAGACTATCAGCAACCTGGAGGAGAAGTTTTACAGCCAGTATCAACCAGATGATCATCATTATCAAGCAACCAACTGTTCTACTTTACATTTCAAATTAAGCAAATTTAGCATTTAATTATTATCAACTCAACTATTTTATTTGTTTCATATAAGGGAATTCGTTTCAAACAAGTATAATTACACCATTGTAAACACACTGTGAGTAACCTCGAATGTTACATTTTAAATTACTTTACCACATTAGTAACCTTCAATTAGGAACAACTACTTCAAACTTTGATATATTTCAAAAGAATATTTCACACATAATTGAACTTTGTTTAAACAAGACCTTTAATATTTTAAACACAAACATAATTTTAAATAACAACAGCAACACTTTTATTTTATTATAAGCTAACGTATACACCGTATTCGATCGATTTATTTACAATATAAACCTAAAATTAAATACACCGTATTGCGTACACTTATAAATTGGCTAGCCCAACAGTGTGGCTTTTAAAGGAGATAAATGCGTACACTTATAATATATAATTTGTGATGTTTTCAATTTGTTTCTTCTGCAAGTAGATAATATTGTATATTCTTTTTAACACCTGACGCACGTTTTACTGAAAAAAACATGTTTAATGAATAATAATGAGAGTAGGAAGCTATGCAATGTATTTAAAAATGTCATGTGCATAGCATGTTAGAAGGAATAGTATTATGTTTAGAACATGATTATGAATCATTAAATGTTACATGTTAAGTTATTGTAGTTATGTTTAAAGTAGTTCTGTTTCATGAAACTGAAGAAAAATGTTATAATAACGGTATAAAGAAAGTCAGGTGATCTAGGTCTAAGAAGCCTATAGTGAAAAAACAGTAATTTATAAAATTTGAGATTATAGCAGTAATAAGTAAGGACAAAATGTAGGTAATGCTATTAAAATTGGTAATATAAATTTAAGGACACCTAATGTATATCAAAAGAACCAGTTATAAAATAATTAATATAACAGCAAAATTGTTAAAATAGTAATTCAGTAAATACTAAACAGAAACTAGTCATGTTTGGTTTCTAATTAAATTATAAAGAAATGCAATGCAATAATGTTATTATCTTAGGAATTCAGAGTAGTATAAGAAAGTTATACTAATTTAAAAATATTTATTAATTTTGTAAAAATTCAGTAGTAAAACTAACAATGTAAATAATATTTTCCACCAATGGGAATATGAGGCTGGCTACCTTGACAACCAAACTTTAACAGAAAATGTCGTTAATCCATTATTAGATTCAGAGAAGAGCAGCTCAAAAAATATATGCAGCCCTATATAATAAAATAAAAGTAATAAATCAAATAGAAATGAAACTGTAATGAACCATAATGAGATGATGAATAATAATAGTATGACCAGAAGAAATTTAATAACCAGAATAATTTAGAATCGAAAGAAAAATCTACTTAATAAATTATAAAAGAAAAACGAACTCGGAGAGACAAATCAGATGTAAAGGAATGTGATAAGTATAAATTAACTTAAAAAACTAAAATGAAAAAAGATTAGTCTACACTGTGACACTTTTTTCACACATTAATAAACTTTATATAAACACTCACTTAAGGAATAAACTAGGGACAATCAGTTTATATCTTTATTCACTTTTTAATTTATGATGATCAAATTTTTGGACATTGGAATCTTCTTTTAAAACGAACTATTAACCTATTCACCAACTTGATCCTACACATATAATATAACCTAAGAAGTACTTTATTAAGAAACTGTATAATATTTAAGCATGTTTTATGTGAAGTTTTGTACTTTCTAAAGACCTTTTGTTCATTCTTTCTGTTATCACAAGAACCCAAATGATTTAAAATAATTAAAATAACATATAGCATTGTATTCAACCAAACCCTGAACACTGTGAAGAGTTACCAACCGCTGAGAAAATAAAAAAACAAGAGCTGGAGCAAACTATATGTTCTAAAAATATTTCATTTTGTTTTAAAAAGAATTTAATAAAAAGCACTAGAGAAACAATATCTTATTGACTATTATCAATTGTGTCTTTAATTTATGTTAATATTACTGACAATTTATTCATTCATATAGCCAAGGTGGAAATTGTTTTCCCAACATAGAGGTTGGTAACCCCTATTTTTTTTATTTTTTTTTTTTTTGGAACGAAATTCAAATCGACTACCAGACAAAGGTGAGTTGCAATAAATTAAAATAAGAAAAAAGGAGAATTAGATAAGAAGAATTGTTTTGGAAATAAAACAATTTGGCGCCTAAAATCGGGAAATAAACCACAAATAACATCAGCGAAATAAAGTAAGGTAATAGATTGACACCAGCGACTTGGGGCATTAACGGGTAAGACATAGGCGGTTTGTTACAAAATATATTGTAACCGAACGCAGCTCCTCCTTCTATATTTTTATTATTTATATATTTATTATTATTGGATAAAAATTAAATTCAGATTATTATTTTTATTGTTACTTATGGTTTAATTGTGGTTTAATTGAATTCTGTTAATTGGTAATTTATCGATTTCCTTTTGTTGAGACGAATCGGCTAAGTTGACTCCCCCATTGGCACCTGTTAATTGTGTCGGACGTCGTGATTTTGTTTAACGGTTTATAAATTTAATCTTCGCTGAAAGTAAATTTATTCGTTAGTGAAGTACTTACTTGTAGTGAAGATCTCACTTGTTAATCGTCCTGTCAACAAGGCATGGTCGAGACGATAATTTAAAATATTCAAATCATCTCGTGCCGCTTGCGAGAGATACCGACTGTTGCCAGCTGTTCCCCTAACCTGTATTCGTATCGTCTAAATAAATAATTTCGTTAACTCTTTTTTCTGGTTAAAATACGGTTTATTCATCAATAATGTTCATTAAATAATGTTAGATAACAATCAAATTGATGATCGTTCATTGTACAATCATAATTAGCTTTATAACATCTCTTTCTCAGGGTGGTTATTCTGGTTATATTAACCGTAACATTGAAAGTTTTTGGTTAAGTTGTTTTATTAAAAATAGGTTCTTTTAGACTGCAAAATACGTAACTAGAAGATTTACACTACTATAACAATTGATTAGTAGGAGAGTGGTTACATTAATAAATAAAATCTTAACTAATAACAGAAAAATTCCAAAGATGATTATCGTCAACATTTTAGGTTAAACCTGGCGTATCTGAATAGTACCCAGTTAACTTTGGTTTGAGAATAAATCGTTTTAACAATACATAAATACACAAATGTAATAAGGTTTAAGCCCTTTCAGTGTTCATAACAAATCATCTTATTCATCATATTCGATAACATGTATCGGGTAAGTCAATAACTCTTAAGTATAGTTAGCTGTCATTAAATCTTTTTAACAATAAACAAGTTAATTAATGTAATGAGGTCCAAAGCCCCTTTAATGTTCGTATTAAATCGTCTTTTTCATTATATTTGATAAATTGTTTCAGGTAAGTTGACAAATCTAATAAGTATAGTTAACTGTCATTAAGTCTTTTTAACAATAAACAAATTAATTAATGTAATGAGGTCCAAAGCCCTTTTTGTGTTCATATTAAATCATCTTATTCATTATATTCGATAAATTTTATCGTATAAGTTTATAATTTTTCTAAGTATGATTAATATTGTCACTATACTCCCTTTATTTCACGCGATTGCGACTTATTGTACACCTTGCAATCGTTGTTTCCCTGTTATGCCTTCACTAAACTTCATTGTGTAAATAATTAACATTTTTTTAAAACACTTTAAAATAGTTTGGTTAGGTTGACCAATGTTTACTTTCGATGCCCGCACTGGTTATAGGTTAACTCTCGACTTTTTTTGGCGTACGGAACGATCGTCTGTCTTGCTTCGTCGACAATGCAAAAGTGTGTTCAAATCTGGCGTCGGTTTCGCTGTTCCAATCTGTGTTACCTGCTCAAATCTAGATTTAACTCTCCTGATTGGTTAAAAAATTGATGACATTCCTTCGAATATGCATACTCCCCCTTTCCTAAATTATTTAATTGTACAGAACGCTTGGGTTTTTGGTATGGAGATTAAAAACTTGACGCCAAATATTTTGTCTAAAATAATACAAATACCTTACAACTGACATAACATTGTTACGTTACTTGTGATTGCTAATCTATCCTTACCATGATATTGCGATTGTCTGGCTCATTATTTAGAGTTCTCACATGAAATACTTTCGTCCATTATTAACAAAGATAGACTTTGCACTTACAATTGATACAATTTTTAATAAAATTACGTACTATTTGCCTTAAATTAATACATGGTTATCATATCTCATAGATATGATGCTTTCCAAATCCTTCTTTGTACTCCTTACTCAGTATTTACTTATAATTATTCACAAAACGTATAAGTTATGCCTAGGCTTCAGTAGGCCTATAGCACTACAAACTAGATTCACTTATTATATTTTAATAGTTGACTCTGAACAATTTCTAGTATGTTATAAATATTCTCAGATGACCATTACAACTTCTGGTCACCTCAGTTTTTTCCATTACACTGTTATTTTATTGATTTCAGTCTTTATAATCACCTGTAGTTCTGCACTATTAGGTGTTACATTAATTATCTTCATTCTAAACTGTACAGTTGTTTTAAGTCATTATCTTTGACATAAATGATCATTATAGTTACTATAAAGTTTTACAATGTTTTGGTTTACATCAGGATATTCACATTTGCTAGTAATTCATTAATAGTTCGTGCATCTAGTGCTGTCTGACAAGTATATTTTATTTACATTATTATGACTTAATTCAGTGATAATTACCATTGGTTTATACCATATTAGTTATATTGCATATCATTGTTTATACTGATATAAATTTCTTTCTCTTTTGTATTAGTACTTCTAAGGTTTTTAGTGTGTTTAGTGGGTAAATTCTATGCTGTCCATTTCAGTAAGTTAGTTTATTTTAAACACAACACATATCATCCTTTGGTAACTATTCTTGGTCCTAGTATGGTCCTTATAACATTTAGTTTCAGTATATTATAATAGAATATGGTTTTATAACATTTTTATTATCGATTCTTGTCATTATAAGTGAAAATACTTACTGAGTTAGGTTATGTGGGTCCCCTATTCTGGTTTACAACAATGGGTTTATTTGGTGGTTTGGTTCTATACATTCCCTTCAATTATTCTAATGTACTAATAGTATTAATTACTATTTATTGTCTTGATAGTTATTGTTTAGTTTCTTTTATATTCTGTTTACAATTTTGCTGGTGATTATCATTTTTCTGATATCCCTGGATTTATATCACTTACATAAATAGCAGATAAGATACAATCTTATGTTATCTCTAATATATTATTATATCATACTAGTATAAGTTTTAATTTTACTCTCATGATCGTTATTGATTATATTTTTATTTTAAATCAGTTATATTCATCGTCAAGTCATCTAAAATAGTCTGTAAATGTTTTATGTTATCAACTCTCCTTTACTCTGGAGTTCTCTTGTTTTATTTTATTTATCTCACAATTATCTTCATTTTGGCATAGAGTGTTGGAGATATATTATCTCTCACTTGCTTTGTCTTTTATTTTTGTTTTTTCATAATGCCCTGTCACTTATTTTCATTTTCATTATACCTGTTTTTTAGTTTACTCACCTACCTAATCTATTGGGCAATTTGGTTAATCACATTTAATATATTTTCTTCTTTGTTTTGTTTTTATTACTATATTATTCATTGTTTGTTGTTTTATTAGTTCTTGAACCAAATGTAATATTTGTTACACAATATTTGGTGGTTTATGTGTCAGCTAATGATTATATTATGTTTAAAATTGGATTCAAAAGTATGGTGACGATATTTAACGTTACAAATATTATATTTTTATATATATATATATATAATATTATATATTATATATATATATATTGCGACAAAACAAGCATAGGCTGTAATGCGCATATATGAAATAAAATAAATATTTAAATTAATTTTAGTAATATATAATAGACGAGCAGGTGTGAAATTGGAAGCTGGCTGACAAACAGGAATCAACAAGAAACATCACGCGATCACCGCTGTAAGCGTGTACACATGTAAATAGAGTGTGTGCGTGAAGCCTGTTTGAGCCTGAAAGTTTGCAACCTCGCCCCAAGTAAATGCTAAATTAAGATTGTATTTAATTTTAAGCAAACCATAAATATTGCAAAGAGTGTAAAAACTTCTAAAAATCGGTAAAAATCAGACACATGTGCAGTGCGAATTCTACGTAATTCGGACAATCAGTGCGAATTCTGTGCGATTTTTAAAGCATAATAATTACACTATTACTACAGTCAATGTAAAGACAACTTAAATCCTTGCTTGGAGTATTAATAATTGATTTAATGATTAAATTTTTTATTGAAAGCACATAACGTAAAGTAATTGGAAATAATCAAATCATTTTGTTAAAATGATTATAAAGCCGTAAAAGGTATTTCAAGTATAGAATAAGAATGTATTAACAAATTTAAAAAGCACACATTCAGACTGAGTAGTCGAAAAATTATAATATAACGAAGAAATGTTGTACTTAGAATTGCTAATATAATATCTAAGATATAAAATCCATTTTTATGATGAGAGTACGGCAAGCAAAGAAACATTGAAACCATAGATAA
Organism: Magicicada septendecula; assembly: GCA_034769895.1. Lineage (NCBI taxonomy): Eukaryota > Metazoa > Arthropoda > Insecta > Hemiptera > Cicadidae > Magicicada > Magicicada septendecula. Next base: position 58,001,366 of record CM068375.1, on the reverse strand, counting down.
TGAATATCTTACGGCGAAGCGATTATTACTATCATATTATTATTATTATGTTTGTTTGAATTAATAAATGAAAACATATTACGATTCCTAAAAGGACTACTCTTATTATAATTACACCTGAACTCCAATTATACATACACGTTGTTAGTAATGTTATATAAAGTGTATGAGTTAAATTAATGTACAAATTAAATTACACAGAAAAATATAATTTGTTAAAATATATATATATATATATTTTAGTCACTTTCTGCTACAGTCCGTTTCTTGATGTATATAATACTATAATACTTATAACTATTTTACCTCAAGATGTATTTTTTCCTTTAGGGACATGTTTCGGGAGATCCTGTTCTCCCATCTTCAGCCTTCGCCATCTTGCTTCTGGTGCAGTATTTGTATGTTGGCTTCTGGATGTTATTATGGTGGTTTGTTGGTCTTTGGTCCTTCAATGTAGCATTATTGTGTGTGGTTGTGGTATCTGTTTTTGTATTTTGCGTATTTTCGATGTTGAGTGCTTTGAATATTGTGTCATGTTTTGTATTGATTTGTATTTGTTCTGGTATTAATTTGTTTTGTGTTTTATGTTTGTAAATCTGTAAATTTTCCCAAATGTTCATTATGGTGCCTTTGTGTGGTGTATAATACCAGAACAAATACAAATCAATACAAAACATGACACAATATTCAAAGCACTCAACATCGAAAATACACAAAATACAAAAACAGATACCACAACCACACACAATAATGCTACATTGAAGGACCAAAGACCAACAAACCACCATAATAACATCCAGAAGCCAACACACAAATACTGCACCAGAAGCAAGATGGCGAAGGCTGAAGATGGGAGAACAGGATCTCCCGAAACATGTCCCTAAAGGAAAAAATACATCTTGAGGTAAAATGGTTATAAGTATTATAGTAATATATATATATATATATTGTCACCGGACAAAAGGCTTGCCGCATGACAAATGGCGCTAATCGTACACTCTAGTGTTTTTGGTGGCCCTAAAAAGGACCTGTGGCGAGAAGGCTGATGTTGGTCGTGCCGCGCTGAGATGTTCGGCGGCTGCGCCCGCTGATCGTGGCGTACTGCAGTCCTCTTCTTCTTCCGGCACCGGTTGTAGAGTCGGCTGCCGGCCCAGCGAAATCCATCGCTGGCGCGGAACTGGAGGGCGAAGACGCAAGAACGCCGGTTCTATTCTTCGGCCGTTCCTTCCGGCTGACCCCGCGCCGATGTCGTCCGAGAGAGGAGAGGAGATGAAGTGCGTCCGATGGCGTGGCGATGAAGAGTGCGCAAAATTTTCTGCCGGCCCGTGTTTTATTAACTAAACGGGATCGCTGATTGGCTAGCTCCGAACGCTGATGCCGGATTGGCTCGCTGTGTCCACCGCTGGTACCGGAGAGCACACAAGACGTCGACCGTACACTGGAGACAGGGGGCTTGCCACGGGGGCGCCCGGTTAAGAAACCGAGGCGGAACCGATCCTCCTCAACCTCTTCCTCGGCGTCTGCCATGGAAGTTGTCCCCGCCGATGGCGAATCCGGCCCGGGGCCGACTGTGTCCGGCGGTGCCCAAGCTCCGCCGGCCTCTGGTCGCATCCCGCCCGTATACGTTCACGGCGTGAACAACGTCACCGGTTTTTACCGGCGATTGATAGTGGCTCCCGGACTTTCCCCGGCCAACGTTGACCTGAAGCTCCTTGGGGGCGACACAGTCCAGATCGTTGTCCGCGGAATGGACGTGTACCGCAGTGTCGTGGCATACGTTGAATCCCAGCGATTCCAGTACCATACCTTCTCGCCCAAACACGTGAAGCCTCTGTCGCTTGTCCTCAGAGGCTTGGACGTGGAATCCCCTCTAGAGGAAATACTCGATGAGCTGCGCGAGCTGGGCTATCCGGTCCATCGGGTGTTTACTCCTGCCGGACCAAGGCGTCCAATTCCTCTGGTCCGCATCCTGGCGGAGAATAGCGAGGGATAGCGAGGGATAGTGAGCCTACTCTCACTTACGCGGCTTTTCGGTTTCCGCGTAAAAGTGGAAAGAAGCCGCGCTCCCGGGGCTCTGCCTCACTGTCACAGGTGCCAACGCTTCGGGCACCACTCAGACTCTTGTTCAAACGCTCCGGCGTGCGTGAGGTGTTCTCTCCCTCACGCCAGTAAACTTTGTGATGCACCTGCATTCAAAAGATGCATCAACTGCGGCGGGAGTCACCCCGCCAACTACCGGGCATGTCCGGTGTTTCAGCAGGAGCTCGAGCGGCGAAAGCCGAAAGGGCGTCTGCCACCACCGAGGCATCCGGTAGCTGGTTCCAGACCTGCAACCGAGCAGCCAGGCCCTGCGCCTCCTGCTACGGCTGCCGTGTCTTCCGCCTCAGTCACAAACAGGCAACAGAAACGTTCAAAAGGCCCGAAGCAACCACCTGCAGCGCAGGCAACCCCACCTCAGGCTCCTTCTCAGGCCCCTGTCCCGCGTATGGCGAAAAAGCGCCGTAACCTCGTGGCATCTAAAAGTGAGACCACCCAGCCAACAGAAAACATCTCGGTTGTGGAGCCTGAGACTTCTCAATCCTCCCCAGCACCGGAGAATCCTGCCCCTGCTTTAGAAGCAGCCTCGCCCGACCTCCCGCCCCCGCGGTTTCCCAACGCAGGCAAAAAGAAGCGGCGAAGAAAGCCCCGTGGCGCTAGATCCCGGGCTCCTGCCAACCCGGCCGCACAGTCCAGACAGCCTGCACAGCGCGCGAAGTCCGACGCAATCGCATCTGTCCCTCTTCCTAGCACCTCCGCTAGAGGCGCTACACCTGGCCCCAAGAAACCCCTGGCTTCCACCAATCCCCCGATTGATAAGCCTCGGCGCTCTTATGCGCACGCAGTCTCCAGGCAATCTGCCTCAAAAACCGTACCTGACGACTACCAGGTCGTCAAAGACTTCCTTGCTGAGTTCGATCTCAACAAAGTCGCCCAGACCTTCAGGTCCATCCGCTCCCGCTTGGAGACTGCCGACATAACCGAGAGATTCATGCTCTTGGTGGAAGCCGCCACTTGTGTAGGTCTTCTATGAGTCGGGTCCTCAAACGAGATCTCTCGATTCTTTCCTGGAACGCCAACGGGTTGTCCAACAAGGTCCAGGAACTCCAAGAATTACTGGCCCGACTCAAACCCGATGTAGTGCTTCTCAATGAGACCCACTTGACTGCTGCGAGTCGGTTACGACTGGCCAACTATGTGTGCTATCGAAACGACAGGCCGGGCACTGCTGGTGGCGGCACTGCCGTCGCGGTGAGGCTCACTCTCGAGCATCACCGAGTCGTCTTGCCTGCAATGACTCACCTCGGAGGCACCGCTGTGGAGTTGTTGAGCACTCTAGGCGGTGTACAGATGGTCGCGGCGTATAAACCGCCGCAAAAAGAGCTCCTTCACCCCGATCTAGCGGTCGCGTTCGATGCACACAGGAGGGTCATCATGGCCGGCGACCTGAACTGCAAACATCGCGATTGGAACAGTCGCTTGACTGCCCCAAACGGGAAACGTTTGCGCAGGTTTGCCGATTCTCGCAGGATTCAAGTGATTGGGCCTACCCAACCTACGTTCTACCCCTCACAACGCAACGCGGCTCCCGATGTCTTGGACATAGCGGTGATCCAAGGAATTGACTGTCCGGTCCATGTGTCCGCGCTAACGGAACTATCGTCCGATCATCTCCCCATCTTGATACACGTCGCTACCCAGCACGTCGTACGCAGAGATGTCAGGAAGGTGGGAGAATGGGACCGCTATGGCCCGGCGTTAAGTCGCCGATTGCCAGACGCGGGACCACTCGAAACCGTCCGCCAAGTCGACGAGGCAGTTGCCGCGTTTGACGAGGCTGTCGTATCTGCGATCGACGCGTCTTCCAGGATGAAGCCTGGTGGCAGCGGATCCCTGAGGAGACGAGTGCTCTCGCTTGCGAGAGAAATCGCCTCCGGAGACGCTGGCAGCGGACCCGTGATCCGGCCGACAAGGCAGCGTACAACCGGGCGACCGGCATTTTACGTCGTGAAATGCAGGCCTACCGGAGACGCTGTTGGGAACTCGCCGTGGCCCAAGCAGGGGACGGATCGGACGAAAGTAGCCCTTACCGGATACCTTCGGCGTTGGTAGGGAAGAGGCGCCGGCCTCGCATCCCGGCCATTGCTGGACCTTTCGGTCAAATCCTGGCTCGCCCGGAGGCGAAGGCCGAGTACTTGGGCGCGTGTTTTGAGCGACAGTTCGCACCTAACCCGCCCATGGACTGGGACTTCGACGAAGAAGTCGAGAACGAAGTGGAAGACTTTCTATCTTTTCCGATCACTTCGGAGCCCGAACCCATTACTAGGGAAGAGGTCACAGATCGGCTCGTTGAACTCGTGCCGAGAAAAGCTCCTGGCCCGGACGGCGTCTCGAACGCCGCTCTTACTCGACTCCCGGAGCGAGGAGTACTTTTCTTGGTCGCGCTGTTCAACGCGTGTCTTAGACTGGCCTATTTTCCCCAGAAATGGTGTAAGGCGACGGTCATAGTGATCCCGAAGCAGGGAAAGGACGCTTCCCGTCCCGGCAACCTCCGGCCCATTAGTCTACTGTCAGCCACGTCAAAGGTCCTCGAACGTCTCGTACAACGGAGAGTACTAGATCATCTAGGAAATTTCGATGTACTGGTCCCCGAACAGTTCGGCTTTCGTGTGGGGCATTCCACCACTCATCAACTGATGAGACTGGTGGAATACATCACGGACGCCGGGTGTCGGAAAGAGCAGACCGTCGCCTGTTTCCTAGATGTGGAAAAGGCCTTTGATAGTGTCTGGCATGACGGGCTCTTGTTCAAGCTCCGGGAAATCCAGCTCCCAGATTGCTACCTTCGCTTGATTGTTAGCTTTCTGACGGAGAGGACTTTCTGCGTGCGAATAGACGACCACGTCTCTTCCGAGAGACGTATCACAGCCGGGGTACCTCAAGGTAGCGTGCTAGGGCCTCTCCTGTTCTCCGTGTATGTCAACGACGCACCCAGAGAGCCTGGAGTCCAGATGGCCTTGTTTGCCGACGACACGGCGGTCTATACCGCCGATCGGAACGCAGACTTTGCTATCCCACGACTTCAGCGCGCACTCGATGCGTATTCGACGTGGACGGAAAGCTGGAAAGTTGCCGTCAACGAAACCAAGAGCTCCGCGGTGCTATTCACGAAGCGCCGGAAAGAACCACGAGGCCGAGTGAGACTCGGTAGAACGTACCTGCCCTGGTCGAGGGAAGTTAAGTACCTCGGTGTCCACCTTGATCGTCGGCTCACCTGGCGTACCCACGCTGAGACGATGCGAAAGAAAGCGTCCGCTCGTCTCGCGCAACTGTTTCCAATACTTGCCAACAAGGCTATGACCCGCAAGCTGGGTAAGTTGATCGTCAACGCGTATCTGTTGCCGATCATTACCTACGCTCTTCCCGTCTGGGGTTACCTCGCAACCGTTCATAAAAGAAGGTTGCAAAGCGTTCTCGATAGAGGTCTTCGGCTAGCGGCCAAAGTCCCCTATCGGTTTTCTTCTCGTCTTCTGAGAAGAGGACTCGGTGTCCGCTCCTTGGATGACACCGCAAGGCGACTTGCACGTAAACTTTACGTCCGAGCTGCGAGGACCCAGACAAACCCTCTCATAGCTGGCCTTGCCAAGTACCGAATACGTCCAGGTGAATCTTGGAAACGGCCTCGACAAATACTGTACTAGTCGACCTAGTACGAGCATGTCGTTGTAGCGACCATTAAAATTTAATTAACAATATTCCGTCTGGACAGGACCACTAGGCAGGAGCCCCTCATAGGAGGCTCGGTACTAGGATACCATTGGGTCGTCTCACGACGCGCAACCCAACAGCTCTGACCTGACAGGGGGCTTCGGCTAGCGGCCAAAGTCCCCCGTCGCTTCTCATCTCGCCTTCTAAGGAGAGGATTTGGCGTCCGCTCCTTAGACGACACTTTCAGGCGGCTTGCACGCAAATTTTATGCACGTGCGGCGAGGTTCCCAGGCAATCCTCTAGTGACTGGGCTGGGAAGGTACCGTATACGTCCAGGTGATTCGTGGAAACGCCCTCGGTGTATACTGCGCTAGTGTAGGCTAGCAGAACAGCAGAGAATCGGCCTGCTATAGAGCACGCGCCCTACTTGGGCAGGGCCACGAGGCAGGAGCTCCAGATGGTAGCTCGGAACTCAGTTACCGTGCGGTTCGTCTCTGCGACGCACAACCGCAAAGCCCAGAGCGAGCGACACTGGACATCCAGCTCTTCAACAGGACTGACCTCTCTCCGGACTGCTCTCTCTTGCCTGGACTGGAAGCTGCCTCAGCTTTGCTGCATTCGCCCACCTCGCCGTTGGACGAGGAATATTACCGCTTTCTTCGGGAAAGAAGACTCAGGAGCCAGCTGCTGCCAGTGAACTGAGTAGCTGGTAGAAGAAGCAGCTGGCCGAAGTTTTGCCATTATTAGGACCACCTGCGCCGGAAACCATCTTGCCGGACAGGATTGAAGAGGACTGCTCTGGGCTACTGGTGAGTGCTGTAAACCCTAACCTCCTCGCGACTGTTAGGTAGCGCTGCCCCGGACGATCCTTGCAAGCCCCCACCAGTGGTAAGCGAGCTTGGATATCGCCGGGGTAAAGGGACCAGTGGACACCAGTCTTGGTAAGGACTGGTATTCAACGAAGCTGGTCGTTAGCCCAGCTCCTCCCGCATCGTCGTGAGCAGGGAAGACGCGCAGGTAACCCGGCATCGGCCGGACCCGAGATCCCTGGCGTCTGTCGGTGACTGCATAGCAGTCTCTGTCCGGCAGCCGCACCTGGCCAGCATGCCTACTACGGGCAACGGCTCAAGTGCCGAGTCGCTCGACTCTGCCTTGCCCCATCTGGGCGACTCGTCTGAATCGCCTCGGGCGATGGAGACGGATGATCCTCTCCCTCGCCCCCCTGTAACCCGCTTCCCCCTCTCCCGGTAGACGAGTCGGGCGAATTCGCGACCATTGGTCGGCGAAGACGTCCGGCTATGAAACCGAAGAGGACCCATTCCACCGAATCCGCATCCTCTCAGACCTCGGCCATGGACATCGAACCTTCTCAGGGCCAACAGGCTGCGGTTCCGACTACTTCGGTAACAGCTCCGGCTGCTGCCGCTTTTGGTCGCGCGCCGCCCCTGTTCGTCCATGGAGTGTCGAATGTCGCCGCCTTATACAGGCGGCTGATCGCGGCCCACGGCTGTCGGCCGACAAGCTTGACCTGAAGCTGCTTGGCGGTGATACGGTCAAGATTGTCGTCCGCCAGCTCGAGGCCCATCGCTTGGTCGAGGCCTTTCTGCAGGCGCACAGCCTGCAATACAACACCTTTTCTCCCAAGCGAGTCAAGCCCTTGTCAGTAATTCTGCGTGGGCTTGACGCGCATACAGATCCACAGGAGATCCTTTTGGAACTCAGAGAACTCGGGTACCCGGTGCAGGCAATTTTCCGCCTGTTCACCAACTCCGAAACCCGGGTACCTCTCCCGCTCGTCCGTCTCCAGCTCAAGAAGGGCGAGGCTGCGGATAAAATATTCCAACTGACGCGGCTGTTTGGCTTCCGCGTCAGGGTGGAATCCAGTCGTCCCCCGAGCGAGCTCGCGCAGTGCCACCTGTGCCAGAGGTTCGGCCATCATACCGACGTCTGTCGCAGTGCCCCGGCCTGTTTACGTTGTTCTTTGGAACATTCAACGCAGGCCTGCACTGTGGCAGATAAGTCCAAGTTTCGCTGCATAAATTGTGGCCAAGGCCATGCAGCCAATAATATTAACTGCCCGGTCTACAAGGCGGAGCTCCTGCGGAAGCAAAAGCCGCAGGGGCCCCTCCCGAAGCCACGGCAGCCAGTTTCGCAGCCCCAACCACAAAGGCAGCCTAAAACACAGGCTAGGCCGAAACCGAAGGCACAACCGGCACGGCGCGCGCCCTCTCCTGCTCCACCTCCAGCCACTACAAAGGCACATAAACGAACCGCGTCTCCTTCTGAAGCAAAGACAAGCCCTGTAGCCGCCATCTCGGTTATGGAGCCGGAGAATCAACCCTCCACCTCCGCGGAACCTCCAACTCCCGCCTCTGAACCAGAGATAGCCTCGCCACCACTGCCACCTCCGCGATATCCCCGAGCAGGCATCACAAAACCTAAAAACAAAGGGATAACCACACCGGATGCTCGGCCCCGAGCTCCTGCCTGCCCACAGCCCAAGAAAAGTCCTGCTTCCCGGTATAAGTCCGACGAAGCGCAACAGCGTACTTTTCCTGTCGCTAATTCAAAACCGTCTGCCCCTGGTCCTGTGGCTTCCACCACGACCCGATCTGCCGTACAACCTGGTCGCTCTTATGCGGCCTCAGTTTCCAGGCAAACAGCCCAGTCCGTCATATCCGATGACGCACAGTTCGTACGCGACTTTCTGTCTGGCTACGACCTCAAGAAAGTCGCATCCACCTTCAGGTCCATCCGAGACCGCCTGGAAACTACTGACCCAACTGAGAGATTCATGCTCTTGGTGGAAGCCTGCGAAGTCATAGGTCTTCTATTAACCGAGCCCTTAGACGAGATCTCTCGCTCATAGCCTGGAATGCTAACTCCATCGGTTCCAAGCATTCCGACCTTCTAGAATTCCTGGCTCGGTTCAAACCCGACGTACTTCTCCTCTCTGAAACCCACCTGACCCTGGCGAACCGGTTTTCGATTACCAAATTACGTGGTCTATCGGGATGACCGAGTTGGCCGACGAGGAGGCGGCACGGCGATCGCGGTGAGGACCTTCATAAGTCATCATAGTGTCGCTTTGCCGCAGCTAACCAACCTAGAGGCCACCGCCATTGAGGTCCACGGAGCTCTTGGCGGCGTCCTCGTGGTTTCAGCATACAAGCCCCCACAAGCTGAACTCCTTGTCGGCGACCTGGACGTCATCTTCGATTCCCACCGAAGGGTAATTTTGGCCGGCGATCTGAATTGCAAGCATCGCGTTTGGAATAGTCGCCTGACTACTCCGAACGGGAGGCGCTTGTTCAGTTTTGTTGAATCGCGCCGGGCGATGGTATTTGGTCCAGCGCAACCCACGTTCTTTCCGCCACGGCCTAACGCGGCTCCCGATGTTCTGGATATCGCGGTGACCCAAGGAGTTGTCTGTCCGGTCGAGGTGTTCTCACTTACGGAGTTGACATCCGACCACAACCCTATCTTGGTCCACGTCGCTACCCAGCACGCCTATGCACGTTCTGACCAGAAAAAGGTTATCGATTGGGATCGCTACGGCCCGGCCTTGTGCCGTAGATTGCCGCCAGCGGCCCCACTCGATTCCGTTCGCCTCCTAGACGAAGCAGTAGCGGGAATCGAAGAGGCAATCATCTCGGCTATAGGCGTGTCTTCACGTACGCGAGCTGGTTTCACGCCTGACTACCAACGCATCCGTGAGGAAGTCTCTCTTCTCGCTCGCGAGAGGAATTACTTCCGGAAATGTTGGCAGAGGACCCGTGATCCAGCCGATAAGGCAGCATACAATCGGCTCACCGGACCACTGCGTGGCAGTCTGAAGGCGTTCCGACGTAGCTGTTGGGAACTCGCTGTGGCCCGAACGGGGGATGTGGACCCGCAAAGTCACCCGTATAGAATACCTACCGCATTGACGGGACGGAGGCGACGACCTCCACTACCCGCCATTGTTGGACCGTTCGGACAACTCCTGGGTCGCACGGAGGAGAAGGCCGAGTACTTGGGCTTGTGTTTCGAGCGACAGTTCGCTTCCAACCCGCCCATGGACTGGGACTTCGACGAACAAGTCGAGATGGCTGTGTAAGACTTTCTGTCTCTTCCGATCACGGCGGAGCCCGAACCCATCTCTTTGGAAGAGGTCTCAGATAGGCTCGCTGAACTTCAGCCAAGAAAAGCTCCAGGCCCGGACGGTGTTACGAACACCGCTCTACGACTTCTTCACGAGCCTGGTGTTCTATTCTTGACTGATTTGTTCAACGGGTGTCTCAGACTGGCCTACTTTCCCAAGAAATGGCGAAAGGCGACGGTTATCGTGATCCCGAAGCAGGGAAAGGATACCACCCGCTCTGAAAACCTGCGGCCTATCAGCCTACTCTCCGCTACGTCCAAGGTTTTTGAGCGCCTCGTGCAGCGTCGTGTACGATAACATCTAACCAACTTTGACGTGCTGGTCCCCGAACAGTTCGGCTTTCGTTTGGGGCATTCGACCACTCATCAACTGATGAGAATGGTGGAAAGCGTCACGGAAGCCGGGTGTCGGAGAGAACGGACCGTTGGCTATTTCTTAGATATTGAAAAAGCCTTCGAAAGCGTATGGCATGATGGCCTATTATTCAAGCTTAGGGAAGTCCAGCTCCCGGACTGGTACCTCCATCTGGTTGCTAGCTTTCTGACGGAGAGGACCTTCTGCGTGAGAGTTGGAGATTCAGTCTCTTCCAAGAGACGAATCACAGCCGGCGTCCCTGAAGGTAGTGTTCTAGGCCCCCTTCTGTTCTCGATCTACGTCAACGACGTGCCGAGACAGCCTGGAGTCCAGATGGCCCTCTTTGCTGACGACACGGCCGTATTTACGGCCAATCGTCATGTTAAAAGGACCGTCCTACGACTGCAGCGCCAGCTCGACACGCTCGTGGACTGTACTGAGAATTGGAGAGTACAACTCAACGCTACCAAGAGTGTAGCCGTCGAATTCTCCAAGCGACGGAAGAACCCTGTCAGGCAGCTACGTATCGGCAGAACGTACTTGCGCTGGTCCAAAGAGGTCAAGTACCTCGGATTACACGTCGACCGTCGGCTCACCTGGCGTACCCACGCACAGACAGTTCTTAAGTCCACTCTCCTTTGCGCACTGTTTCCACTCCTGATCAGCTCAGCCATGACCAGGAAATTGGGCAGGATGATCGTCGGCGCGTATCTGCTGCCGGTCATTACCTACGCCTGTCCGGTCTGGGGTTACCTCGCCGCAATGCATAAAAAGAAGTTGCAGAGCGTCCTCGACAGGGGTCTTCGGCTAGCGGCCAAAGTCCCCCGTCGCTTTTCACCTCGCCTTCTAATGAGAGGACTTGGCGTCCGCTCCTTAGACGACACATTCAGGCGGTTTGCACGCAAATTTTATGCACGTGCGGCGAGGTTCCCAGGCAATCCTCTAGTGACTGGGCTGGGAAGGTACCGTGTACGTCCAGGTGATTCGTGGAAACGATAGCACAACAGCCGAGAATCGGCCTGCTATAAAGCACACGCCCTACTTAGGCAAGGCCACGAGGCAGGAGTTCCAGAAGGTAGTTCGGAACTCAGATCCCGAGCGGTTCGTCTCTGCGACGCACAACCGCACAGCCCAGAGCGAAAAACTCCACCGGGTCTTGACTGCTCTCCGGTAGCCAGCCTACTGCTCTTCTCCAGATGTTGTGGCGGTGTCTGTTGGGCGCCATGTTGATTGGTGTGCCGGCTGATAGCTCGCTGGCGTGGCTGGATCTTGCATCCGCAAGATAATCGTCGCCCCACGTTGGGCGCCACCTGTCACCGGACAAAAGGCTTGCCGCATGACAAGTGGCGCCAATCGTACACTCTAGTGTTTTTGATGGCCCTAAAAAGGACCTGTGGCGAGAAGGCTGATGTTGGTCGTGCCGCGCTGAGATGTTCGGCGGCTGCGCCCGCTGATCGTGGCGTACTGCAGTTCTCTTCTTCTTCCGGCACCGGTTGTAGAGTCGGCTGCCGGCCCAGCGAAATCCATCGCTGGCGCGGAACTGGAGGGCGAAGACGCAAGAACGCCGGTTCTATTCTTCGGCCGTTCCTTCCGGCTGACTCCGCGCCGATGTCGTCCGAGAGAGGAGAGGAGATGAAGTGCGTCCGATGGCGTGACGATGAAGAGTGCGCAAAATTTTCTGCCGGCCCGGGTTTTATTAACTAACAGGGATCGCTGATTGGCTAGCTCCGAACGCTGATGCCGGATTGGCTCGCTGTGTCCGCCGCTGGTACCGGAGAGCAGATGTTCGCATACCGCTGCCGTCACAATATATATATATATATAGTTTTGTAGTTAGTGTGTTTTGGTCGACGTCCAGAAGCGTGGTCACACTTCGCTTCAGCTTCTTGACTAGGAAGGACTTCTCCTTTGGACTGCTCTCTCCAGCTTGGACGCTGAAGTTTTCGCTGTTCTCAGTCGCTGCTCTACTGCCTTCTGCTTCGCCGTTGGACAGTAACATCTTGGCCCTCTTGCTGCTCGCCAACAAGAAAGAAGACTACAACTCAGCTGGCTGGTGAACTGAGTAGCCAGCACACACAAATGAGCTCGTCGGACCTTCTAAGGGCCACCAGCCAAGTGACCCTTTTCAGGACCACCAGCAGCCGTTGAAGAGGAAGCACTTCCAGCCTGCCAGAGCTTAAGGTTGCGCAGCGCATCTAGCCCGCTTACGCTCAGGCTCTTAGGTAGCGCTGCCTAGGACGATCCTTGCGAGCCCCCACCAGTGGTAAGCGAGCTTGGATATCGCCTAGGTAAAGAGGCCGGTGGACACCTCTCTTGGTAAGGAGAGGTATCTAACGAAGCCGGTCATTTACCCAGCTCGTAGTAAGCCTGAGCGTTTCAGAAGCCCCGCAAGCGATCCGGCTCGGGCCGGACACTAGGTCCCTGGTTACCGCCGGAGGCAGCCTGGCTGCCTCTGGTCGGCGAACCTCCCGCTCGATGGCGGAAATGCCCGCTTCGGGCGCGTCATCGAGCACGCAGTCGCTCGCCACTGCCCCGCCCCACACGAGCGATTCGCCGTGTTCTCCGCTTATGGAAGCGGACCAAGTCGATCCCCGGTCGGTTCCGCTGCCCGGTGACGAGACCGACGCTTTCGTGGCGGTTGGGCCACGGGGGCGCCCGGTTAAGAAACCGAGGCGGAATCGATCGTCCTCAACCTCTTCCTCGGCGTCCGCCATGGAAGTTGTCCCCGCCGATGGCGAATCCGGCCCGGGGCCGACTCTGTCCGGCGGTGCCCAAGCACCGCCGGCCTCTGGTCGCATCCCGCCCGTATACGTTCACGGCGTGAACAACGTCACCGGTTTTTACCGGCGATTGATAGTGGCTCCCGGACTTTCCCCGGCCAACGTTGACCTGAAGCTCCTTGGGGGCGACACAGTCAAGATCGTTGTCCGCGGAATGGACGTGTACCGCAGTGTCGTGGCGTACGTGGAATCCCAGCAATTCCAGTACCACACCTTCTCGCCCAAACACGTGAAGCCTCTGTCGCTTATCCTCAGAGGCTTGGACGTGGAATCTCCTCTCGAGGAAATCCTCGATGAGCTGCGCGAGCTGGGCTATCCTGTTCGCGCGGTCCATCGGGTGTTTACTCCTGCCGGACCAAGGCGTCCAATTCCTCTGGTCCGCATCCTGGCGGAGAAAAGCGAGGCAGGCACAAGCCTACTCTCACTTACGCGGCTTTTTGGTTTCCGCGTAAAAGTGGAAAGAAGCCGCGCTCCCGGGGCTCTGCCTCAGTGTCACAGGTGCCAACGCTTCGGGCACCACTCCGATTCTTGTTCAAACGCTCCGGCGTGCGTGAGGTGTTCTCTCCCTCACGCCAGCAAACTATGCGATGCACCTGCATTCAAAAGATGCATCAACTGCGGCGGGAGTCACCCCGCCAACTACCGGGCATGTCCGGTGTTTCAGCAGGAGCTCGAGCGGCGAAAGCCGACAGGGCGCCTGCCACCACCGAGGCATCCGGTAGCTGGTTCCAGACCTGCAACCGAGCAGCCAGGCCCTGCGCCTCCTGCTACGGCTGCCGTGTCTTCCGCCACAGTCTCAAACAGGCAACAAAAGCGATCCAAAGGCCCGAAGCAAACACCTGCAGCACAGGCAACTCCAACTCAGGCTCCTTCACAGGCCCCTGTCCCGCCTATGGCGAAAAAGCGCCGTAACCTCGTGGCATCTAAAAGTGAGACCACCCAGCCAACAGAAAACATCGCGGTTGTGGAGCCTGAGACTTCTCAACCCTCCCCAGCACCGGAGAATCCTGCCCCTGCTTTAGAAGCAGCCTCGCCTGACCTCCCGCCCCCGCGGTTTCCCAACGCAGGCAAAAAGAAGCGGCATAGAAAGCCCCGTGGCGCTAGATCCCGGGCTCCTGCCAACCCGGCCGCACAGTCCAGACAGCCTGCACAGCGCGCGAAGTCCGACGCAATCGCATCTGTCCCTCTTCCTAGCACCTCCGCTAGAGGCGCTACGCCTGGCCCCAAGAAACCCCTGGCTTCCACCAATCCCCCGATTGATAAGCCTCGGCGCTCTTACGCGCACACAGTCTCCGGGCAATCTGCCTCAAGAACCGTACCTGACGACTACCAGGTCGTCAAAGACTTCCTTGCTGAGTTCGATCTCAACAAAGTCGCCCAGACCTTCAGGTCGATCCGCTCCCGCTTGGAGGCTGCTGATATTACTGAGAGATTCATGCTCTTGGTGGAAGCCGCCACTTGTGTAGGTCTTCTATGAGTCGGGTCCTCAAACGAGATCTCTCGATTCTTTCCTGGAACGCCAACGGGTTGTCCAACAAGATCCAGGAACTCCAAGAATTACTGGCCCGACTCAAACCCGATGTAGTGCTTCTCAATGAGACCCACTTGACTCCTGCGAGTCGGTTACGACTGGCCAACTATGTGTGCTATCGAAACGACAGACCGGGCACTGCTGGTGGCGGTACTGCCGTCGCGGTGAGGCTCAACCTTGAGCATCACCGAGTCGTCTTGCCTGCAATGACTCACCTCGAAGGCACCGCTGTGGAGTTGTTAAACACTCTAGGCGGTGTACAGATGGTAGCGGCGTATAAACCGCCGCAAAAAGAGCTCCTTCACCCCGATCTAGCTGTCGCGTTCGATGCACACAGGAGGGTCATCATGGCCGGCGACCTGAACTGTAAACATCGCGATTGGAACAGTCGCTTGACTGCCCCAAACGGGAAACGTTTACGCAGGTTTGCCGATTCTCGCAGGATACAAGTGATTGGGCCTACCCAACCTACGTTCTACCCCTCACAATGCAACGCGGCTCCCGATGTCTTGGACATAGCGGTGATTCAAGGAATAGACTGTCCGGTCCATGTGTCCGCGCTAACGGAACTATCGTCCGATCATCTCCCCATCCTGATACACGTCGCTACCCAGCACGTCGTACGCAGAGATGTCAGGAAGGTGGTAGAATGGGATCGCTATGGCCCGGCGTTAAGTCGCCGATTGCCAGACGCGGGACCACTCGAAACCTTCCGCCAAGTCGACGAGGCAGTTGCCGCGTTTGACGAGGCTGTCGTATCTGCGATCGACGCGTCTTCCAGGATGAAGCCTGGCGTCACGCCCCACTGGCAGCGGATCCCAGAGGAGACGAGTGCTCTCGCTTGCGAGAGAAATCGCCTCCGGAGACGCTGGCAGCGGACCCGTGATCCGGCCGACAAGGCAGCGTACAACCGGGCGACCGGCATTTTACGTCGTGAAATGCAGGCCTACCGGAGACGCTGTTGGGAACTCGCCGTGGCCCAGGCAGGGGACGGATCGGACGAAAGTAGCCCTTACCGGATACCTTCGGCGTTGGTGGGGAAGAGGCGCCGGCCTCGCATCCCTGCCATTGCTGGACCTTTCGGTCAAATCCTGGCTCGCCCGGAGGCGAAGGCCGAGTACTTGGGCGCGTGTTTTGAGCGACAGTTCGCACCTAACCCGCCCATGGACTGGGACTTCGACGAAGAAGTCGAGAACGAAGTGGAAGACTTTCTGTCTCTTCCGATCACTACGGAGCCCGAACCCATTACTAGGGAAGAGGTCACAGATCGGCTCGTTGAACTCGTGCCAAGAAAAGCTCCTGGCCCGGACGGCGTCCCGAACGCCGCTCTTACTCGACTCCCGGAGCGAGGAGTACTTTTCTTGGTCGCGCTGTTCAACGCGTGTCTTAGACTGGCCTATTTTCCCCAGAAATTGCGTAAGGCGACGGTTATAGTGATCCCGAAGCAGGGAAAGGACGCTTCCCGTCCCGGCAACCTCCGGCCCATTAGTCTACTGTCAGCCACGTCAAAGGTCCTCGAACGTCTCGTACAACGGAGAGTACTAGATCATCTAAGAAATTTCGATGTACTGGTCCCCGAACAGTTCGGCTTCCGTGTGGGGCATTCCACCACTCATCAACTGATGAGACTGGTGGAATACATCACGGACGCCGGGTGTCGGAAAGAGCAGACTGTCGCCTGTTTCCTAGATGTGGAAAAGGCCTTTGATAGTGTCTGGCATGACGGGCTCTTGTTCAAGCTCCGGGAAATCCAGCTCCCAGATTGCTACCTTCGCTTGATTGCTAGCTTTCTGACGGAGAGGACTTTCTGCGTGCGAATAGACGACCACGTCTCTTCCGAGAGACGCATTACAGCCGGGGTACCTCAAGGTAGCGTGCTAGCGTGCTCTCCTGTTCTCCGTGTATGTCAACGACGCACCCAGAGAGCCTGGAGTCCAGATGGCCTTGTTTGCCGACGACACGGCGGTCTATACCGCCGATCGGAACGCAGACTTTGCTATCCCACGACTTCAGCGCGCACTCGATGCGTATTCGACGTGGGCGGAAAGCTGGAAAGTTGCCGTCAACGAAACCAAGAGCTCCGCGGTGCTATTCACAAAGCGCCGGAAAGAACCACGAGGCCGAGTGAGACTCGGTAGAACGTACTTGCCCTGGTCGAGAGAAGTAAAGTACCTCGGTGTCCACTTTGATCGTCGGCTCACCTGGCGTGTCCACGCTGAGAAGATGCGAAAGAAAGCGTCCGCTCGTCTCGCGCAACTGTTTCCGATACTTGCCAACAAGGCTATGACCCGCAAGCTGCGTAAGTTGATCGTCAACGCGTACCTGTTGCCGATCATTACCTACGCTCTTCCCGTCTGGGGCTACCTCGCAACCGTTCATAAAAGAAGGTTGCAAAGCGTTCTCGATAGAAGGCTTCGGCTAGCGGCCAAAGTCCCCTATCGGTTTTCTTCTCGTCTCCTGAGAAGAGGACTCGGTGTCCGCTCCTTGGATGACACCGCAAGGCGACTTGCACGTAAATTTTACGTCCGAGCTGCGAGGACCCAGACAAACCCACTCATAGCTGGCCTTGGCAAGTACCGACCACGTCCAGGTGATTCTTGGAAACGGCCTCGACAAATACTGTACTAGTCGACCTAGTACGAGCATGTCGTTGTAACGACCAATAAAAATTAATTAATCAATATTCCGTCTGGACAGGACCACTAGGCAGGAGCCCCTACCGGAGGCTCGGAACTAGGAACCCATTGGGTCGTCTCACGACGCACAACCCAACAGCTCTGACCTGACTGTGTTTTGGTTACTGTCAGTGGCGCCGGGTTTTGAAAATCAGTGGGGGTGCTCTAACTCACAGTCCACAACCGGTGGGGGAGGGTCCAGTTGAATTTTGAAAAATTTACCCTCCTGAAAATGCAGTTTTAGGTCTTTTTGAATGAACAACACTTGATGGTAAACTTATACTATCGTTTTATTAGGTGCTTTTTTCCACAATAATGAATGAGTACAAAAACTAATCCACATAAAAGGTATACAGTTGTTTTCTTTTTTCAATCTTTAAATCATATAAATAGTGAAAGTAATGATAAAAAAAGTAAGAAATATCACATTTTACATATATGTGAATTAAAAGGAGGAAGCTAAACAAATAAGAATTGTGTAGCCTCTATTTGGTCTTAAGTTAAAAAACATAATAGTCTTTACGAAAATGTTTTTTCTTCTCTCTTGGAATGATGCCAAACTGAGTAAAAAGGAAAAAATAGTTCATTTAAATTAATAAATGATAGCCTCAAATTTGGCGCTTATTGTTAGTTTAAAAATAAAATAGAAAATGAAAGTCTTTAGTTCAAAAATTAAAGTCTTTGCGGAATTTATAATTCTCACTACTCACTCATAAAGAAAGTGTTCCTACGAACAGCCTATCGTTTGATGAAAATGTTCGCCACAGTTTCGAGGTTCAATTTATTTTTCGCTTCTTGCTTATGAACATGCATGATTGCGTTGTCGTTCAATTTTCCTTGCGTCATGGTGCTGCGCAGGTAAGTTTTTGATATTCTCAGGGCGGAGAAAGAACGTTCTGCTGTACATGTAGAAACGGGTATAGATAAAGCGATCTTTATCAACTTAACCACCTCTGGAATCAATTCTTCGACGTGTTTATTTCAGAAATGAAGCGCACTATGTCTTCTGTACTTTCAACGACAAAATGTTTAGATTCATACACATCTAACATCATATTTCTGTGCAAAATTAATCTTTCAGGGTCAAAGTCATCCTTATAAAATTTTACTACAGAACTACAATCTTTAGTTTTGGAAAGAAGAAATTTCTTTGAAGTGAGTCATAGCAGCTTTAGAAAATCGATCATCGAAACAGTTGATCACAATATCTAAAACCTCGAAATAAAGTTTCCGGTAATAATCACGGGGGCTGGAAAAAGCAAAGGGTTGAGCGCCGTCATCAAGTCCTCGAGGAATTTTTCAAATTTTAGAAGTTTCGGCTCTTCGACATAACATTTTTTGGTCAATCCCAAGCAAGAGCTCCAACCTGCATCGAAACGTTTATCAGTTCGAGATAACTTCAAAATCTCTCGGACACTATGAATATTGTCCATGGCTTTTTGCAGCTGTAAGAAGGAATTTTGCAGAAAGGCATTCAAAATTTCAACTGGCTCTAAAATTTGCGTAAAAAGCGTAGTGACAAATTTAAAGTCAAAAGATCACAGCAATTTTAAGAAACCTTTAGCTTTTGCACCGGCATCAGATTTTTTTAGCTCGATTTCCTCAAAGAACAATATTAACTCTTCGTAATTCTGCAAAATCGTTTTCAACGAACTTATTCTGCAACACCACTTGGTAGGGCAAAAAGGCCAAAGAGCCAAAGGGTGAATGGACCTACCATCTTGGGCAGCTTGGAAAGACTCAAATATTGCTAGTCGGTTGGGGAACCCGCGCACAAAATTGATCATTTCTTTGACATTTGCAAGATAGTCTCTCACCACGGTCTCATTTTGCATTGCCTTTTGGATCACAAGGTTCAAAGAATGTGCCAAACAGTGAACATGCATAACTCGCGGCTCAATTTCTCTGATTTAAGCAACCTTGAAAAAGCGCCTGTCATATTTGCCGCTCCGTCAGTAGCAATACCTCTGCATTACTTGATATCCATAGAAAAACGAGTGAGAACATCCATTAAAATTTTCATCAAGACTTCAGCTGTAGTAGATTCAGTTTTATATAAACCAAAAAATAATTCATTAATTTGAAAATCCTCACCACTGACAAATCCAAAATAAATTCAAACTTGCTCATGTTGACATGCGTCGCTAGTTTCATCCATAATTATCGAATAGCACTAGGAGTCTTTTAGAAACTTGATCAAATTTTGTAAGACTTCGTTAGCCATAATAGAGCCTAGTTCATTTGTTATATCGTGTGAAAACCATCTGTACTTTGTACGTTGAAGCCAAAAGGACAAATCGGAGTTATCTTCAGCAACTAACTCTAACAATGCATGATAATTAGAATTTTCATCTGTGTGACCACGGGTTGCTAACCCCTGAACCATGAGATAACGCAGTGAAGATAACATTCTTAAGAGAGCTAATCTTGCAGATTTCATATCTCTCTCCTTACCTTTAGACATCAAAGACTGCACGTTCACACCTTTATCCATTGCACTTTTCCTAGTACAGCAGGACATATGAAAATTCGATTTTTCATGAGAAGCGAGTCTTTGTAAGTCTTTGTTCCAAGAAGAAAACCCGACTTCCACGAATGCTTTTATCACGTCTTCGTCTTGTTTAGTTTTCTCCCAAAAGGTCCACTGGAGGAAATTATTTCCTTACACACGGAACAAAACATTTTATCACACTTCTCGTCGTATAAGATCCACTTATATTTGTCTTTCCACTGATTTTGAAAAGAACGCCCACCAACACCAGTTTTGTTTGGTGCAGTAGTTGAATCCGAGCCATCTGAAACACTATCTGCTGGTGACGTCGTAGCCGAATCACTTTTTTCATTGTTGAGCGAACAATGAATTTATCCATTATAATAAAACGAATAGAGCAAGCACAGCATTAAACTAACTTATACTCTTTCCGTTCTTAGTTCAATCCTGATGTAAACAAACCCACGAGGCTCAATAGACTGTCGTCCGCCTTCGGGTTTTCATCTTTTTACTTGCGGGAGGAGACGACGGAGTCGTCTACGGGTCACCTGGTTTTCAGCGCGCCCAGGTCTCCGTCGGCTACTCATTTACTGGAGATTCGGATCTTCGATTTACAAGAAACTCATCCGTTACTGGAGTTGTATAATACTCCAGTATCGTATGTCAGGATTTTTATTGAAGATCATTCTTCTTCACCACTCTTCAATAGTCTTGCAGAATTTAGTGCCGACGCTGTAAATAGTCTAGTCAGTAATCATGGCGCTTTTCGGTGGTTCACATGGCATGATAACCAATAGGGGGGGGGACTGTTGTTGGATTCCACCGACTTTGTTAACGTTTTTTCGGAAGGTACTGGCAACGATAGCCAAGAAGGGGAACTTGTTGTTGATTCACCTGGCCTTTTTCCAAATTTTTCGACCGGTAATGGTGACGTTGCCCCGCGACCTAATCATGATTCAGTAGACAATGATTTGTATACTAGAGTCATGCAGGCGCGGGAGGAATTACATGATCTGGTCGCCATGTATGATACCGCGTTACTTTCTACAGACAAAATGCTCATTTCCTCAGATGAAGAATTGGAGGTTGATAGTGATGGCTGTGATGATGGTGATGATGATGATGGAGACGGACGGATGGACATAGAAGAAGGTAATCTCAGCGATGCTGAGACCGTCATCCTTCCATCGTCATCGTCATCTTTGCCATTACCATCGACAAGTGCAGGAACGTGTGAAAGCGGTAAATGTAGAATATATGTTTGGAGGTCAGACAACTTCAATTTTTATACCATGCAGCCATTTAGTTTGTTCTATATGCACCTGAAGGCTTGAGAGGTGCCCTTTTTGTAGACGTAAGATTAAAAATTCCTTTAACTGTTTTCCTTAGCCATACAAATTTACGTTGTTTCACCTCAAAACATGTGTGTGTGTGTGTGTGATTATTTCGCTTGTAGAAATCGACTAAATCATGTCACGTGCACCACTGTTAAAATTATTGGAATGTATGTCGTTTTAGGAGACATGCATCCTGGAACATTTCTACATCGCTCTCTTTTGTAGAGTATTTTAAAGATCTCTAGTGTATACGCTATATTACTATTAGCATTTACGAAGTGGAAGTCGCGCTTTCAAATTTAAATGAAACTGGCTAAAAATTAGTGGTAATAGCATACAATTATGTTAGCTGTCGCGTAAGAGTTTTAACTGTTCCATCACCGTTTTATTGACAACAGGGAGTGGCTAACTTATAAACACGCTCTCAAGTGACAATTTTAGTTCAGCTTTATAGTTTATACTGAAAGAACTCATTCACAAGGTGAACGTCAATTAAGTTTTGAAATGAGAGTCGCCTGTGGGGATAAGAACAACTTACGTAAATTTCAATTTTAGAAGTTCAGTACGTTTAACGATTAACTTGTAAAATATTGAGCCTTTCGTGTTTTCACATTGTGATATTCTGTATTTTGTAGAAAGAGTGGGCCTTTAAGCATAATTTGTAATTTTGACGAAGTTTATTTAACAATTTGCAACTGTATTTGAAGGCGTAGCACGTGCAGTTTAATCCTTAAGAAATGTTTAATAAGCTTCAATAATTAGTGTTAAGTTTTCATGGAGATTAATTAAATTCTTCATTAGTTTCACGTCGGGGTTTATTTTAGTACCAAGACCAGAGTTAATATTTGTATTTGATTTTAACGCTTGACAGCTACAACTTTCGAACGCACACCCCTTCATTCATTCATTCTCTCTCTGGTTAACCCCGCGTGCCACCCCCTTTCCGTCGGCCCACAGCTTTGGAATGTTAATTGCCTGCACGCGCTGGTTTGCTCCTCTCGGCTGGGTTATATTATATGGTTTTCCCACGCCTGTGTCCCCCCTCACCTCGCCGCAGACTGACGCTCTCTCTTGCACAACAGTACAGCTCTCGTCTGTGAATAGCCGATGACTTTCGCGCCCTGGTTTACTTTTTTTGGAACCGTTGCGTGTAATCTAGTTGATAGAACTGTTGCATTGTATCACCGTGAAGCGTTATGGCCCAATTCTATTATTAGTGCTGATGAATACCCAGGTGCTTTGCTATGACATAATATACGTTTTATGATCGCAACTTGCGGTTTATTGCTTCGTTATTTTTATTGTTTATAAATTAAATGGTGCTAACGGGTTTTACAGAATTGATTCGAGTCGTTTGTTGGTACTGACGACTTGTTATATAAAATATTGCTTGTATTAAATTATGTAGATATATTTTGTTATTAGCAGGTTTTCCCCTTCTCGTTCCATTCCCCGCTACCCACCGTTTATACGAATGACACGACCTTGACAAGGGGTAGGGTTTCGTTGACCGCGGTCGGAGCAACATCTCTCGATGACTTTCGTGGACGGGTTTGTTTTTTGGAACTGTTGTTGTTTATTGCTTAATTAGTTACGCGTTCTCGTGCAATTCTATCGATGTTTCTGAATAGATAGGTCTTTTGGTATGACATAGTACACGTTTTGTGATCTCAAATTGCTGTTTATTGCTTAATTATTTTTATTATTTATTTGTTAATGACTTAAATGGTGCTACCTAGGTTGTTTATGTTACATAAAATATTGCTTAATTTAAACTATTTTGTGCTCATTCGATAATGGGGTTGTACAATTCCTAACAATGCTTCCTACAGTTTTCCGTTTGTATGTATGTTTTTTTGGTATGCACGTTATTTTTCTCCCTCCTCGTTCGTTTCCCGGCTACCCACCATTGGTATGACACAGCGTTGACAGGGTCAGTGTTTCGTTGACCGCGGTCGGAGCAACATCTCTCGCTGACTTTCGTGGACCGGGTTTAATTTTTTTTTTTTTTTATTGGATCTGTTGCTGTTTATTGCTTAATTAGTTACGCGTTGTTGTGCAATCCACTTGTTAGAACTGTTCCATCATGTCACCGTGAAACAGTATGGTGCAATACGTGTTGTGTAGTTACACTCAATAGTCAAATAAGAGGGGGGGAATGTCCGCCTATATAAACAGGGCTCGTTAGCTATCCCATTCAGTCTTGTGTCGACAGTCGCGAGCGACGCTTCGTCCGGAGCCCGAACCCGACCACCAGCACCGAGAGCGAGATGTCCGAGACTGAGACCGAAATGAACGAGACCGAGACCGAAATGAACGAGAACGAGACCGAAATATTATGCGAGAAATTCGCGCGCGCACACGCGCGCGCGGTCAAGTACGGGGGGTATCGAGCCAGCAAGCGTGACGTCGCGATCTACTCTGATGACCGGATCAATGACCTCACGATCGGCTGCTCATGACGTCATCAACAGCTGATCAGCTGTTCATGACGTCACAAACCGCTGACCGTGACAACACCACCCTCCCCATCCCCTCAGCTGATCGTGACCTCACACTGACTGGCCCGATACCTCCTCCAACACACTACTTGACATCATTCTTTTTTCTTACCGAAGTCAAACAGGCTGCAAAGACCGGTTGGCTTACACAGCAACCTCGCGCAAACGGAGAGTTGCCCTGGTTTAATGCAGCTAACAAAGAACAGGAAGACGGGGCCTAAAAAAAGAGCCATCTTCTGTTTTTTATTTATGTTATTTTTAAAACGTGCAGTGAGTTTTACCGAGGAGAAAACTAACCAGGCACAAGCATAAATTACCCCTATGAAAAAGTTGCCTAAAGTTTTTCTATTATGAGTTCACCGTCTTGGTGCCCCAAATAAGTATACGTTATCCCCATCAGAAAAACACATTAAGAAATGAGCAGCTACAACAATCAATGTCTTTTAAAAAGAATGGCCATTTTGCATTGTTGTCAAATTGTGTCGTTTATCAGTATTAGTAAAACAATTAGTAAATCACCCGTTGAGGATTTAATGGAAGGTTTCACCACGTTCGGCTAAAGTCAAGGAACGTGAATACTTGCTTAGGCTATAATTTTTGATAGGGACCAGACTACATCAGGAAACATCAAACGTGTGAAGAATAAATTCTATATATTATACAATTACAACACACTTATAGGTAGATAGAGAAGCAAGACTACAGTCATCTGTACGCCAACACTAATGTACGGACCAGGAAGTTGGACTAATCTTGACAACCACGCAAGTAGAATAACATCAGCAGAATTGAGGTTTCTCAAGATGGGAAAAACAAAAACAGTTCGCATTAGAAATGAGACAAACAGATGAAATTTTGTAGTAACGCCTCTAATGGATGCTGGAAGTGAGGCAATTGTGTAGTGGTTAAGACATGCAAGTAGGACAGATGAAGCAAGAAAAATAAAACAGAATCTTGAAGTAAAGCCGGAACATCAGAGACCAAGAGGAAGGCCAAGGATATCGGTCATACATTGAGAGACTTTGGAAAGACCGTGGAAAGAGTTTACAGGAAACGAATGTTACGTGCTTGGACTAGAATAGACGGAGGCTTCCTACAACCCCGACGCTGAGAGGCAGAAGAGCCAGAAGAAGAAGAAGAAGAGGAGGAATAAGAAGAAGAAGAAGAACAAGAAATGTTTCAATTACTTTGGATACGTACAAAACACCCTAATTAAAGTTAATTATACGAGATTTTATCAAAACGTCTATGTGATTTTTGTTTTGTTGGTTGTTTGTTAATATATATCTTTAAGATACTGCTCTTTATTTTCAAAGTTTTCTATGAACTTTGTGCAAAAAACATAAAGTTATCAAATACTAATTTACTACGAGGCTCAGTTGAAACGTTCACGGAGCGACATCTATAGCTCAGTGGTAGAATTAAAATGTTTCATGTGCTGCAAGACGTGTATTTCGCGTGAACACCTGTTAATTTCACAGATATAACTGTCAATTTTCACTTTTTACCAGCTGTTTGAAATTTTCCTGTCACACGGGTTTTTAAAATACACAAAATCAAACATCGGTGTTATGATGAATGGAAAATAAAAACGAAATTGTAAATGTGTTAGGAGATACTGCGCATTCGGAAACAACGGTAAATGGAGCATACTCGAGTTTAAACGTGGTCGTACAAGCACTGACTACTATCCCAGCAGTGGACGTCCAAACAGTACAACAAAAAATGGCATTATTGAAAAAATTTCACAGGGTGTTGGAAGACCGCAGATTGAGGAATGGATAACATTGCTGAAATCATAGGCATCTCATATGAGCGTGTGCATCATACTTTAACTCAAGAACTTGGTGTGTTGTGCAAGATGGCTGCCGCACCTGGAGTTGTTACATTTTTGGGGTGCCCAGTGCGACCACGTTTTCAATGCTCGTACGACCACGTTTAGACTCAAGTGCCTACTTACAGAGAAAACAGTCGAGTGATAATGTAAAGTCATAATACTAACAATATGACAATACCTGTTCGTGTTTTTGTGATGCGTCCGTATTGTTTGACGTTCTCAAACTACAATGGACGCTTCGCTTCAGTGTTTTTCAATTCACATTTATAACGGTAATAAATTTCTGATGACGACAACATTATTGATTGGAAATATTCATTGCCAACATTAAATTTATCAGCGTTTTAAATCTTAAAAAACAGGTGACATTAAAGAAAACAACATGTTATTAAATTTTAATTATTCATCATTTTCGATTACCTAATACGTTTTAAAAATTCAGGTATAACATGTTGAGATTGCAAACAGAGTAATTGCTGAAATTGTGCAATACGATTGTTGGGTTTGTATTTGGGACATTGTACGCTACAGGGCTTAAAGTGGTATTTTTCACAACAACAAAAATATCGGTATGGAGAACCATACATGACTTCCATGTTCTAAGAACTTATATTTAAATTCATTTTCGAAATGAAATATTTCCATAGAAATTATGTCTTTCTACTTCTTGCTTCAGCATTAACCACAGTACTGTGGTCACTAACGTATACCATCTCACATTAGTGCAGTCGATTTTCACTGATGATGGCAGTCGATTGCACTGCCAAAACGTCTGGTTTTACAGAAAACATTGGACCACGGCCAAACAGCCCGTGAAGGAATTTTAACAACAAACTACTTCTTTGTTGCCGATAACGTAGTACACGTATAAAAAATTATCCCCTCACCATTCAACTACCCTTTTCATTTATAGATATTTCATCTACCTTTCTACAGTGGATTATTATGACCTTCTTCTTTTCAGGATACTTTATTTATCAAAATTAAGTACTTTACTCTTGTTAAAACATAAAAGGTTGCAGGTAAACTACCCCTTCTCCTTAACCGATCTTCACCAACATCAATAGGCCTTAAGTCCTCTACAGCCCAGTCGCATATGCAAAAAATTATTTGATTCTGTTTGAATTTACGGCAGTTATCGTTAGTCATAGAAAAAATTACTCTTGTTATAACGTAAAATGTTGCAGGTAAACTACCCCTTCCCCTTAACCAATCTTCACCAAAATCAATAGGCCTAGAGTCCGCCTAGGCACATTGCAACTCAGGCACATACGCAAAAATTATTTGATTCTGTTTGAATTTGCGGCAGTTATCGTCCGCCATAAAAAAATTCTACACACACACACACACACACATTTCGAAAAATGTGTTTTCTTCACGTTTTGAGAGTACTACAGTCAGAATCAGCCGTTATCTTGAGCACGATTTTTTTCGCCATCATCATACTTCTACTTCCTTATGGAACGTGGAAGTAAAAATAAAGTGGGGCATACACACTCTGGTCGCGCCAGATGGCAGGCCCAAATGTTTAATGCTGATTGTGTTTAACTAATGCAAAGTGTTGTACACAACTTATGGCTTTGATTTTAAAAAGGGTGTAACTTGAAAACTGAAGATACCAATCACGTTGGTTGACGATGTCCTTGACACAAACTTGACGACGATGGTGACGTCGTTGACGACGACTGACGTTGTGGTAAGTAACTCTTCGTTTTTATATCATTTTGTTATTTGAATTAGCAGTCTCCGTAATTCCAACTTTGTCGTGCTTACTTACTGAACTGCTACCTGTCATACTCCGGTCGATGCGCTTCAGTATAAAGCAGAACATTATTCAGTACAGAACATTATTATAAAGTTCTAAACCACGACCCTTTTTCCTTTTTTACTTCCAAGTTCCATAAGGAAATGGAAGTGTGGTGTTGGCGAAAAAAATTATGTTCGATATAAAGGCGCGCGCGCGCGCGCGCGCGTGTGTGTGTGTAGAATTTTGTCCACGGCGAACGGTAACTGCCACAAATTCAAACAGCATCAAATAATTTTTTGCATATGTGACTGAGCTGTAGAGGACTCAAGGTGATTTTGGTGAAGATCGGTTAAGGAGAAGGGGTAGTTTACCAGCAACGTTTTATGTTTCAACAAGAGTAAAGTACTTAATTTTGATAAATAGAGTATCCTGAAAAGAAGGTTATAATAATCCTTTCTACTGTTGAAAGGTAGATGAAATTATCTACAAATGAAAAGGGTAGTTGAAGGGGGAGGGAGTAATTTTCTATGAATGAAAATGATAGTTGAAGGGGTAGGGGATAATTTTTATATGTATACTACGGTATCGGCAACAAAGAAGCAGTTTGTTGTTGAAATTCCTTCCCGGGCTGTTTGGCAGTGGTCCAACGTTTTCTGCAAAACCAGACGTTTAAGCAGTGCCATCGACTGCCTGCCATCATCAGTGAAAATTGAGTTCGCTAACTTGCGGTGGTATACGTTACTGACCACAGTACTGTGGTTAAGGCTGAAGAAAGATGTAGTTTCTGTGAAAATATTTCATTCTGAAAATGATTTTAATTCTAAATCTTAGAACATGGAAATCTTGTAAAGTTCTCCATACCGATATTTCATTTAACATAGACGGTAACGAACTGACACAACTACGAAACACAACGCGGTCGAATGTGACCGAGCAAGTTGCACGTATGACAGCCGTCTCCTCGAAGCACGCACGTTTCGAAGACTCACGACAAACTGACTCAAATTGAAAATATATCGGACTGTGCATGCGCGAAATTAATGTTGAAAACAGCTGATCGTTTCTGAAAGAAATGGATACTTTATCATCATAAACATCTCAGTCGTTTTCACTCAAAGCTGTCAATTCCCTAACAATAGATAATTTCATGACCTTCACAATACGGCATAGGTAAGGTTCTGCCTGTTCCGCCTTCAAAGATCCTCCAGCAATATCTTCCTAGGTCTACCAACACACCTGTGATCTTTACGTTTGTACTTCCAGACTTGTTTGGCCAGTCTGGAATCTGACATTCTTTTTAAGTGTCCTTTCCACCGTTTTTGACATGGAATCCATAGGTATGTAATGTCTTACTCGCACGTTTCGCGAAAATCGACCGTTATGTTTCAAATGTACTTTCGGCATACCACTTTCTCACGAACCGCTCAACCAATCCCAGCAAACCAGGTGACAGGTGATCGAGTCACTCGGCCCCCTTCCACCAATAGTACTGAGAATTTTGACAACTGACTTCAGTCGCCTCTAGGCTTTGTCTGCGTGAGGGTGTTTTTGCGCCGAAAATTTCTAAATTGCTCCACTAAAACTTAAATATCCCGGGAACTACAAGTCCGATCGCGAAAATACAAAGTGCGTTGTGATCCTCAGAACTAAATCTCTCCAATAACACCAATTCCGAGTACCAGAAGCACTCAAAGAAAATAATAACAACATTTGAACTCAAAAATTTGAAATGCCTCGACCTAAAAATCGCGATAAAACTCGAACCAAAAATTTCAAACCGAAAACCGGAAAATCCTATGCAGAGCGTCAACAGGCCAGGTTTGAGACTAAAATCAAAGAAATCGGCCGACAACTTAGAAAATGGCAACCATTTGAAGATTGACGAAACCCCGTCAGCGCCCAAGCGGCCCGCATCTCCGATACCTGGGTCATCCGGCGTGCCCCCAAAGCGACTCAGATCGAGCGTACGGCTAGCTAGCAAGAAAACAGACGATGAGAACATTAATAACCCTTCATTCCTTCCCAAAGCACAAGTCTGCCCATGATTCCATGTCTACCGGTAGTCCCACGACTACCAGGGTTAAATTTTTTTGTATTTTTTTAATTTTCATTCAATTTATAAACTTGTAAGTTTTCTCTTATGGCCTCATTCTTTATACGGTCAAGTTTAGAACACATTTTAACTTCTCGTAAGAACGCTATTTACACACCCGTATTCTAATGTCTTGTTTCTTGGTTGTTGTCCATAATTCACATCCATAGGAATGCCACAGGGTGTGCCATAACTTTGTAGAATTTCAATTTTGTATCCCGTCGTACCTTGTTTCTATAAATACGCTTGATTTTTCCACAGATCGCTTCAAACTTACTTAACTTAACCTGAATATATAATTTATTTACACAAATTTTGTTAATTTTCCTTAAAATAAACGTAATATCCTATCCTTAAATTTTTAGTGACCGTCAATCAATGAATGTTTTAGTGGATGGTTAGTGAGGATCGGTCAATAATACAAATTTTAGCTATTTTGCGTCGACGTTTCGACAATATTTATTGTCATCTTCAGGACAATTGTTGCTGACGCCAAACACACAACTGTGATGTATAGTATAATATCCTATACTAAACAGACTTAATTTGAAATAAGAAATAGGTAAATGGAACGACACATCTACAGTGTCGCACTTAAGAGTGTCCCACACTACAGTGTTGCAGTTAAGATTGTCCCACACTAACATACGTGCATACGTATTTTCTTAATCATGGTCGAGATTTTATCAAAGATTTGATTCGGCTCTCTGTTTAGTCTCAAATAAAACTTTAGTATTTAATTGTAATATTTATAAACATTTGGTTACTCACCGTCTTGTGACATATTTAAAACTTTCAATAACTACGCGTTTCAAAGATAAATCCTCATCAGCAGGTTATATAAAAACACCAGTCCTTCTGGAGAAGTCGTCAAAAAATCAAAAACGTTTACCAAACATTACAGTATGTATGTTATTTAAGAACACATTATTGTAGCATTTCACGCCGCGTCGCGACCTGGTGCGCACCACTACACGCGATCGACTGCTAAGCATCGTTATCGTCCAAGATTATTGATACACCGCGATTGCCCGTACGTATTTCCATACCTATGGCAGTTTTATATAGGCAATTGGATTTAAAAAAGAGTTTATCATTAAGTAGCTTGTCTGCTGACAATTTTGACCCTTTATATATTTTAATGTAACGTTTTACCTTTAGATATGACTGTTGTTATTTTTGTTCTGTAAAAACCCCTCTTTGTTGGTGCTAATTTGTAAAATAAAATGACCTTTACAAATGGTTTATTTTATATAGTTTATGCTTAGAAGTTGATTCATCTAAAAGCACTTGAATTAACCTTGGGCGCCAATTTGTAATGTAAACAATGATGAGGTGTTACACTGTTTAACTGGTTATATAATAATGATGAACCTCTCTATTGTAGTAACTGCTGTTGACCTACCTGGTTTAACTCTTCTGTTAATTATTTAAAGTGAATAGCTGAAGTTACTAGTCATTTGAACTCATTGACTTTTGACTTTCGTGCAAATAATTTACCAAAAGAACTGCCGCCAACATAACCTGTGACGGTCGACTAATACGAGTTTTCAAGTAAGGCAAGGCGATCGCTAATATTAATAATGATAGTTCATACACCAGTATTTTCCTTTAACATGCTTTTATTTTTCATTTAATATCCATATTATCTTCCTTCTGACTTCAATAAACATAACAATTCTCATGATAGAAACTGATCGAAACCGGCTAAAGACAATCCCTGGTTTCAAAGTTGGTAACATTAGATTCGTTAATGAATGTAAACAGTAGCATTCATTATTATACAATTATTAAATTATTGGGTTCTTTTGACCATGATATAGAAATAAAAAAGTCTTATATGAAGAACAAAATTTCACAAAAGAGTAATAACAATAGAATTATTTAAATAATTACTTATATCTACGGTTGTGAACAAAACAAATGTCGGATTATATCCATGTGTTAACGTAACCAAGTTTGGTTAGATTGTCCATTGCAAGTTTTATAATATTGAAAAAAAATTAAATAATCATTAATAGGATTAGTGAAAGTGGTTAAATAGTGTTACAGTGGTTGAATAATTTCTAAGTGTCTCTAATAACGGAAAGGGAATACAAAATTCTTAAGTCCGATATAGTTGTTATTGTTTAATTAACACCATACTTGCGTGATTGTACCCTCCTTTATTTATTGCACTTTTATTTTAATTCACTATATTGATTAACTGATATTTAATATCCACTGCACAACACTGACACAATATTCCGTAAAGGTTATCCGCTCATAGGTTATGATGTCTATTGTTCACATTTGACATAACCTAATTTACATTTTGAGGTTAACACATACAGCTGTACTAGGTTAAAACTGAAAATTCGGTCACAGGAGGAGCGTGGTGTCCTCGTTAAGTACTCATTGTAGACTGTCCCTCACCTTGATCAAAATCTCGCGTCCACTGACAGGTGATGATCGCTGATTGATGCATCTTGGCTAATTTTCGTAATTAATCGGTAACTCTCGTGAAAACAGACGCCTTGAAGCGTTGTTTTCCAGGGTTCATTGCTAAAATTATGAGGTTCACAAACGTATTTATCGATGCTTAGAATTGATTAATAATTGTATAATTGATATTATTCCCTTATATTAGGTCTAATTAACAATTCATTAATGCCATTAATCTGCATTCTTTGAAATGAACATTTTGATGCCCCGTACGATATGTTTTTGTTCATTAATAACAAACTAAAAATCTTAACATTTGCATTATTTAAGATTTTCATAAAAAAATGTTAATTTTCCTTACTTATCTAATTATTTATGTTTTAACAATTATGATATTTATTAATATAGTATTTATTATATTTAATAATTGAGTGTAACATTATTTACAATACTTAATAATGTCCCACTTTATAAAAATCATGTTTGGTTAGTTAGGCCTAACCCAACCTGGGTTCCTAACTTCTTAATTCTCTTTCTTAATATTAGTAATACTTAATTTCATTGTGATCTAACTGATCACAATTGTTCCTTATAACTCCCTACAACTTTTATAACAATACAAATGACACTAATTAATACTTGTTTCTTACACTTAACATAAATAATTTATCCTACTCTCTGGCCTATAAGAGTTTGACCATTACCCTTTTCCTGTTTTAACAATTCTTATTTTTAATACAAGACAACTATATGACATTGTTCTTGATCCTTGTCTTTCACTTTTGTTACACTAACAATGACATTTATTAGTAATAATTGTTTACAACTAATAATAAATGTTATCCAGTAATACTGGCTCATGGTACAGTACACATTATTTTCTTACTTATGTTTAAAATAAGTCCTTTTGCTATCAGACAATTGTTGCAATTATTCGGCTTCGGCCGAATGCAACGATCGGCGAATCGTACTTTACCCGACGTCCTGACGTCACGCCCTTCCCTTTACTAACCAAGCCGTTTGTTTCAAACATTGACGAGACACCCATTCACGAGATGCCCGTTTACGGGATACCCATTTACGAAGTGCCTGTCCGAAGTACGCCCAATGAAGAATTGTTTATGCCTTGTTGTTTGATTGGTATTTATTGGAGTATGTGTTCTGTTGTATCATTGATGTTAATGCGCGTTAGAATTAAGTCGTTATATTTTCTTGTTGGTTACTAAGTTATTGGACGCCTTTTTGTCCTTATGTGGGTGTTCGTTGTTAATTTGATTGTTGGTGATTTCTTATTTTTGCAAGAAACCTTACATGGTCTCGTTGTAACTGATTATTAGTGTTCTGTGAATATTGAATATTGCTTTTGGTGAATTTGACCTTGGACAACCGTCGTTTCTGCACCCGACGCTTGCCTTTCGGGGGGGGGGGGAGTTCTGTTGTAATTATTCGGCTTCGGCCGAATGCAACGATCGGCGAATCATACTTTGGCCGATGTCCTGACGTCACGCCCTTCCCTTTACTAACCAAGCCGTTTGTTTCGTTAAATCTCGTCAGTCGACCACCAGACCGGCCATGTGAGCAGAGCCGCCCGTCGCCGAACTTTCGGCGGTTTTGGGAGCCTCGATAACCAAGGTAACTACGATTTTTTTGGGTTATCGTAAATCAATGCTAGTGGTGAATAATTTTTGTATATTACGTCTGTAAAAAAGAAGAAAACTTGTAATTTCTGTAAAAAGATTGTTATTCATATCCAACCAAGACGTATCTTGTTTGTAACAGTCAGCCTCGACTAAAACCAATTTTCAGTCAGTCAATTTAAAGAAAAAAGCAAAGATATGTAAAGCTCAATGTCAGTACTTGTTGTATATATAATTTGAAGTTGTAATTTTGTAATGTAATTTTGTAAATTGTGGCTACGCACTATATGAATGAATGTGTGCGTGCTAATCAAACTGTGTGGGTGCATAAAGTATACTAAAAGATGTGAAATGTTCAGCTCAAAGCTTGGTTCGACGTACAGAGTGAGAATACGAGAATATGGAATCGATGTAGTTTTTTCTTCACACGTTCTTCCAGCATGGACACAGCAGCGGTCCATGGCATGAGCTGAGGAACACGCACCCGTTGCGACCGGCTACAGCAGGCTGTGAGCGAACCTCTCCGGATTGCCAAGTAAAACTTAACCGTTAACAACTTTCAGTCGAAGTTACAGTACAATTACTAATGAAAAGAGAGATAAACCAGTTTCCTAACCTTATGTGACAGGAACTAAAACTTTTACGAATATTTTGTGATGCAGAACAGTGTTAGAATTTCAATGAACAGATCACAGCTTGTACACTGAACACCATTAACTGTAAACTAGTATTGATTTATGCAATTGTTCTATATTCAGTATTTGATCTTTTCAATAATTAGCTTATTTCTGAGTTGGATTAGCTCAGTAATTAACTTTTGCTGACTGACTTATGATTACGTAAAGTTTTGAGGCTCATATTGTTTTGAAATAAACGGGTCGAATTCGACTCTGCTCACTAACTGGTGTCTCAAACATTTTTCACTTACACCTTCCCCCTTTTGGGAATTATGTTAAACTTTAAGGATATTTGAGAAGTATGTTATAATGTGTAGAGAGACATAAATAGTAATAAGTATTTTGGTTGATTTTGTGGTATATTATGTTATTTTTGGTGTATTCTGTGTGTTGCGCTTTTGGGGCTCAGCAGCAGTAAAGCGTGCAACACAATTACTTTACATTGTTCTTGATACACTTATTCCACTTTTGCCACAATAATAATTACCTAACGTGACCATTATTTATTATACATAACATAACAATTATTCTAGTCTCATTGGCCTATGATGTTGACTCTTCATTTCACTCTTATTTTGACAATACAAGTTTCTTTTTATTATTTAATTATTCTATAACATTCTTAACAAATTTCTGAAACTTTGATAACATAGTTTGTCACTTAATATTGTTTTTCTTACTTATTCTAGAAATTGTTAGCTTCAGAATCTGTATTCTGAAGGTTTAGTATATGTATTTTTTTCATTATTTATTTTATTTACACTTATTAGTTAATCATATCTCCATTACTAGAATATTCTTCTAATAATACTTATTCTAGTATTATTTATATAATATTGTTTGTTTCATTAATTTACGTTAAAAAATTGTTCTTATATACAATTATTTACAAGTTCAATGTCTCATATTTCTTCTTTTTTATGTTATAATTCATATTATAACCATTATTATCTAGTTATTATGTTATCATTTACTACTTCATAGACAGTTTTCCCCTTCTATTTATAATTCATGGGTTTTACAATGCTTTTTGGTTATTTCTGTTGTTTAAAACATTACAATGATACATAACATTTAATTATAACGATCAAAAATTTTAATTTCATAATTTTATGATCGAGAAGTGAGTTTGCACAGGTCAAGCCACCAACCCAAGCCAGAGTAATAAATAAGGACAATTTAACAACACGTCAACCCGACGCCAATGAGATCATCAGTGAACTGGAATCCTCACCGATGGAGTTTTGGATATTCACTGTCTCAAGTAAAATCCTCATGTTATTAATATTATAATAAAACTACTGCTCTGTCTCTTTTTCAAGAAACCACACTTTGAGAAATTAGATCAATTGTAATGATAATATTAAATATAAATATAAAAGCTACTCATCCGAGGCAAAAAGAACGCATTAGTGTAGGATAAATAATATTTGATTGTCTATGTTTGTGTATGTTTATTGTATTGTATGTTATGTTTTACAGCGAACAACGAAACGGATATATATATTGTGATTTATATTCATGTATGTTTTCTTAACTGTATTTTCAGGTCATAATTTATATTTATGTATCAGAAGTTTATTTGAATGATGTTTAATAAAGAAGTATTTATTTGTTAAGTATTCCATGCGTTCATTATTGTCACAACCTTAGTAACGAAACACTAACGTTAATTAAATTGTTTGACATAAATTTTCTTATGTCAATTTATAACGACACTAAAAGAGTCTCAGTAATTATGCTAATCGTTAATGAATACAGTTCATTATATCAGAGTAATTAATATATTCACATAAATTAATCAATTTGACACGTTTAATCTAATTGAATAATTGAATTTGCATAAATTAGCATAATTGCACATTGTAGAAATGGCGCCCATCGCATGGCAAAAGAGCAGGCAGTAGGTAGAATAAGTAGATTTACATATTAGTTATTAGAATAAGATTTATAAGTGTAAGGCTAGTTTGACTGGATGCTAACGCGAAGTAAGGCAAAAATGACTAGCAGTTCCGATAGCATGAACTTCCAGGTCAACAACCCACAAGGTGTGCCCGGTAACGAAGGTGAAGACTCGCCAATTGAGTCACAAATGACTGAGGAGAAGTCAAACGTTAGAGCGCGGGGACAGGAGTCCCAACCACAAGAAGAGGTGACATTACGATCACTAATGGACTTCAGGTATGAAACCAGAAGAGAACAGAATGAGAAATTCGAGAAGCAGAAGGAAGAAGCTAATGAAAACCTTAAAGTAATTAATGAGAACAATCTCAAAGTAATTAATGAGAAATTCGACAAACACAATGAAAAATTGGAGGAAGTCAGAAGAGAACAGAAGGAAAACAACAAAGTACTCAGCGAAAGGCTAGACAAACATAAGGAAGAAGTTACGCAACAGATGGCCGAGCAGATCACACTGTTGCGCACAGAAATACGTGTATTAACGAGTACCTGGAACGACAACGGAAGCGAAGTCCAGCAGAAACAGGAAAAAGATGTGAATAAGAATTACGAAGATGTATGGGAAGCACGAGAGACTGATAACACTATTGATTTCACAGACGTGTCAGTTACTAAGAAATCATCAACTGTGGGATCTAATGTAAGTGTCAGTAGCAACCTAAGAAACAAACGGATCAAGAAGAGAGAAGACTTCATTTCTTTGCATCTGACGATGTCAGAAGATGATTATCCTGATGTAGATAAAGATAGTGAAAGTGTAACACCATCAAGTGAAATACGCAAAAGGCACAAACTAAGCAACACAAGGATAGATGCTACATCAGTGAGACCAACGATGAAGTATCCAGCTTGTGGAACAGACATACATCGACTAATCAGTCGAGCTGCATCAGTGAGAAGCATGAAAAGGAAGTTCAATATTAAAATGAACACTGCATGTTATGGAACTGAAGGCAAATTTAAGCAAGCTATGGATGATGTAAAGCGGAAAGACCTACCAGATCCGTATGCATACTCGTCCTGGACAAGGAATGTTATGAGAAGGAGGAAAAGAATGAAATTTACTGGACAATTCAAGCATATTGTAAAAAGTGGTACCAGTACGGAAAGAAAATTCCAAGCGCTCGAGGTGAGATTTCTTAGGAATCTAGAAAACAAAATATTGTTACGTGAACACACGGATAGGAAAGTGAAAGTCAAGGAACGTAATTGTAAGAAGGTCTGGAAGAGGCGGCAAAAGCAACTCAACGCGTACATGCCTGGGGAAAGTTGTCGGAAGGGACGGTGTGACATACTTTTCATCCACCCTCACAGAGAGAGAAAGAGACAGGTCATCAATCTTGGAGGTGTGAAGTGCAGCACGCACTTGTACCAGCGTAACAGGGACAAACGGCCGACCGTGGGGTAAATGTGTGACAAGACTTACAAGGTCAACCCCCTTACTATTTACTAACAAAATGCGTAGTAACGACACTGAATCAACAAGACATACTAATATGTCTCCACAAATAGAAATTTAAGAGTAAATAAATGAAACGTATTAAGAGGACGATTTTAAGAATGTCTGAAAATTTAATAATTAAGTTAGATAATATTGAGTAAAATACATTAAGTGAGATGGTTGTGTGAGAATACATTAACCGAAGAAAATAAATAGATATGAATATTAATGAATGAAATAATGATGAACCATAATGTAGGTAAGATCATTAAAGATATTGGAAGACACCAGCTTGATGACGATAAACTTAGGATAATTATTGATAAGATCAAGGACAAGAATTTAGACCATAAACTAAGTAAATTTTATAAGTTTGTTAGCAATAAATTATACAGACGACAGCGAGATGAATGGAAGCTGTACATACCCAATAACGTGTCTAATAATTTAATTGCGGAAATACATAGAATGTATGGACATCTAGGACCGAAAAGGTGTATAAAGATGTTACAAGAACACTTTACATTTGATCGGATGCTGAAGAAAGTGAAAGCGTCCGATCAAACATGTGACACGTGTCAAAAGTGCAAGGACACTAACAACAGGATGCTGTTTGGAGGGACCAGAGCTGTGATACCCTCAGCAAGAAGAGACCTCGTGAGTGCAGACTATTATGGACCCTACCAACGGGAGCAGGAAGTGTGAAGTATCTACTTGTAATGGTAGACAATTTTACAAAATTCGACAAGTTGTTTACGCTACGGAGAGCGACAACTACCACAACGTTACGGAGAGTAAGAGATTACTGCGAGGAGTTTGGACGACCAAAGGTCATTATGACCGATAATGAGACTCAATTCACTTCGAAGAAATGGGTCAATGGACTCAAAGAATTGAACATACAACCAAAGTTCCTTGTGCCAACCTAGCCGAAAGGATCAACCGTCAGCTTGGAAACCTATTTCGAATTTTCGTACACGACCAACACAGCAAGTGGTCACGGTACATAAGGACGATTGAAACATGCATAAATGAAGTGTACCATGAGACGATTGAAATAACCCCTCATGAATCGCACTTAGGCAAGAGACCGACTCGTGCATGGGAAAAATGGTTAGATAAGGAAGTTATCGACGTTAAAGGAAGCTCGAACAGCAACATATTCGTGAAGATTAAAGAAAAAAGAGAGAAGCATGCAAAACGCAGCAACGAAAATAAAAAGATCACGAAATTCGTAATCGGCGATAAAGTACTGATAAGGACCTATTATCAATCGGACGCTGCAATGAAGAAAATTGATAAATTTTTTGAACTTTATGCTGGACCGTATAAAATTAACCGAATCCTCGGAGATGCTACGTACGAACTCGTTGACTGCGACGACGACAACAAAGTACGGGGAAAATTCAACATACGGCAGATCAAGAAATACTACGAACAGGCGGAGAAGATACGAGTTACGCAGAGATGTGAAAGTGACATCAGCAGTTAGTTGACTGTGAGGAGGGGAGCACACGCATTAGGTGATTGTCCCGCGAAACCAGTCCTACTAGCTAAAATAATAAGATGTGTGACATAATAACATATATAATTTAAATTTCACGTGATTTCTTAGATCACAATGTATTTACTTAATGACACTAATTAAATGTCAAGTAACTAATATTTGTGAAGCATTTCGATAGCACATACCGTGAATAAAAGACTCTTATGGTGCGAAACTTTGACCGAATGTGCAGCAATAAATTGCTGAGAAAATACAGTGAGCACGTGAACGAACATATAAAACAAACAAGTAGTGTAGAATCAACTATTCAAATATGAGGTTAAACATTCGAAACCTTATGGAACAAAGTTGTCAATGATTACAATGATATGAAATGAACCTTTAGTTGTTCATAGGTCATGTATATATTTTGTCAATTAATATAAACAATAGTAAAGTGTATTATAAGTGATGTTTGATGATGATTAATGATTCTATATATGTGTTTATTTGTTTATAAATTGTAGTTTTTGGAACACTCGAAAGAAGTTAAAGATATCATTTATTGTAGTATGATTAACACAATACATAATTAATTGAATTTAATGTTAAGAGATCGTTATCTCATTTATTATGTTGTAGGTATATAACATAGGTATCCTCATTTATTATTATTATAAAGCAATCTTATATGAGCTATTTACACATGTATCATATGTAAAATGCGTTCATTCTTACTCAGATGCATGGCAATAACTTCCTATAGTCAATTAATACCAAGGGATAGGGAATATCTATCGATCTACGCCAGACAAAAGAAATTAGGTCAACTGACCGTGACCTTTCCCAAAGAAGACGCCCACAACAAGGACAGAGCGCAGAAATTGGATTAGATTGTCTCCTAAGAATCCAATTTGGGGACGCTATAACGATCAAAAATTTTAATTTCATAATTTTATGATCGAGAAGTGCGTTTGCACAGGTCAAGCCACCAACCCAAACCAGAGTAATAAATAAGGACAATTTAACAACACGTCAACCCGACGCCAACTACAAGACAATGAGAGAACGCCTGACATAACACAACAAAAGAAGATAGGATCGACTGTGACAGACCAAGCTCAACTCAGATTTATAACACCACAACAAACTGAACAAAAGCAGAGTCTAGTGGCACGGATACGCAGAAATTGAAGCGAGCACATGCTGTAGGGTTAATTCGGAGCGTGCGAGCCTTAAGAAAAGGGTACTCACTCACAAAGGAATTTCAAAGGTTTTACCCAGTATGAAGACAAAGCAACGCACAACAGATGAATACAGTCAAGGGTGTCGCACAGCGTGAAAACAACGTTAGGAAGACAACTGATATTTATGACGACAGATCGTAGAGGAATCTTGGGGTGACGACGAGCAAGAAGCTGTTAATTGGAAGAAAAAAGACGAAGGGAAGTCAAACAATGAACGAGGCGATACGTATTGTTAGTAAAGGGAATAACAGCAGACCTTGGGAAACTCACAAGAACAAAGGATTGACAGACAGGCGAGCAATTACTCTACATCCTAAGAAGTAATGCGAAGCCCTTTCGCCGTGTATTTTGGGGATGTTCAATAGCCAACCAGAGTCTAGCATCTTCCAAAGAAGCGAGTGGAGAGGACTGTCGTCATGGTGACAACCAGAACAGCGAATCAGGGTGTCGAGAACCATGAGTCTTCATAGTGGAAGGAAATATCGGACCTATCGAGGACGACCAGAGGCGTGTACGACAGAAAGTTGCATTATGGTAGAAGACGTTTAATAAAAACTGTTTATGAGGTACGCGGGCTCCCAGTTGTAAGAAATCGCTGAGTAGTTATTAAAATTTCCTCAGTTACTCAGCTATTCAAAAAGTCAGTCAGTTACGCAGTTTTCTCGGTTACTTAATAGTTATCAGACAGTCATGCAGTTTTTCAATCAGTCAATCGGTATTACTCACTTACCAGTTGTTCAAAACTAATTTACAGAAGTTTACCGCAGTAACGCGAAGTTTGAAGTGATACAAGTACCGCTAGAATTTGAGTTTGATACTATGAACGTAAAAAGTATTCGTCATGCAAACCAAGCATTAGTAAGTGAACGAACGATTCGATGTTAGAACTTTGGCGCGACAATTACGAATACAGTGATCGATATAAGAACACACTATGATTCAGGTATAACTATCTCAGTCGTGCAAACTCAGAAACACTAAGTGAAGTAGCACTCATAATACTCGTGCTCAACATTGCACACAATCATGATCCAACTAAATTAAACGTATATA
This sequence comes from Magicicada septendecula, assembly GCA_034769895.1. Classification (NCBI taxonomy): domain Eukaryota; kingdom Metazoa; phylum Arthropoda; class Insecta; order Hemiptera; family Cicadidae; genus Magicicada; species Magicicada septendecula. Next base: position 57,960,205 of record CM068375.1, on the reverse strand, counting down.
AGACACGAAGCAGTTTAGCGACAGACAGTTATTGGTACACAACCACTAATTATGAATGCACAAGACTCTATAAACTTTCATTATTAACGAACAACACCAACCGAACGACACGAACCGGGAGTGAATCTTATCCGCGAGTGCAAAGTGATGACAGATACCTAATCTACGAAACTTCTACTTACATGGGATCATCAGTGAACTGGAATCCTCACCGATGGAGTTTTGGATATTCACTGTCTCAAGTAAAATCCTCATGTTATTAATATTATAATAAAACTACTGCTCTGTCTCTTTTCCAAGAAACCACACTTTGAGAAATTAGATCAATTGTAATGATAATATTAAATATAAATATAAAAGCTACTCATCCGAGGTAAAATGAACGCATTAGTGTAGGATAAATAATATTTGATTGTCTATGTTTGTGTATGTTTATTGTATTGTATGTTATGTTTTACAGCGAACAACGAAACGGATATATATATTGTGATTTATATTCATGTATGTTTTCTTAACTGTATTTTCAGGTCATAATTTATATTTATGTATCAGAAGTTTATTTGAATGATGTTTAATAAATAAGTATTTATTTGTTAAGTATTCCATGCTTTCATTATTGTCACAACCTTAGTAACGAAACACTAACGTTAATTAAATTGTTTGACATAAATTTTCTTATGTCAATTTATAACGACACTAAAAGAGTCTCAGTAATTATGCTAATCGTTAATGAATACAGTTCATTATATCAGAGTAATTAATATATTCACATAAATTAATCAATTTGACACGTTTAATCTAATTGAATAATTTAATAATTGATTTAGCATAAATTAGCATAATTGCACATTGTAACATGTAGGCTTCCATTTGGTTTCATTGTTGTTTTATTAGTACATTTTCATTTCACTAGTTTTAATACTTTTCTTGCTTTACATTATTCTATTCATAATTATAAATAAAATTTATTATTTGATTTTATTCTTTTAGTACTTAGAAACTAATTATTGTATTAATAATTTTCTTTGTTAATTATCCAGTTTATTGCTGCAGTATGGAGTATAAAGTTTATCTTTTTACCATATTTTAATGCAGTTAACTGGATTAAAATCTTATTACTGTTCATGTACACAGGTATAGTATTCTAGTTCTTATTGATTACATTGTTCTTATCTACTTTATTATCTCAGACCATCTTTATGGTATACAATTTAGTTAATGAGTTAGTATTCTGTTCTTCATGTATCATGGTCATGAAATGGTTTAAGTTGAGATCTACTTTATGTAAGGGGATAACATAACGTTACATAATACCCCCCTTTAAAGTCGAGTTATTTCAGTAATTATGGTTGCATTTTACTGAAATAATTGACTATAATATATGAAAGTTTTCTTCCTTAATTAGTCTTCAAATATTTCTTTAGTTCTGTCTGGTTGTACACCCCCTTTATCTGATTGGTGTTGGGTGTAGCTATTTGATAAGTATTGTTACCCTTTGTTTGTGTCACTATATAAGGTCCGGTAAATAACAAGAGTAATTTTCTTCCTATTCCTTCTGCTGAACTGTGTAGTTGTCGGTTCTTTATCAATACCTTGTCTCCTACTTGGTATTGAATAATCCTTTTTCTCTGTTTCTCTTCTCTTCGGCGTTGAAGTTCTGCTTCATGTAGGACTCGATTATGTATTTCAGTTCGGGTGGGTTCTTTCTTCTCTCCTGGAGGGAATTCGATAAGGGATGTTATTTCTCGGGGTGGTGACTGGTCGAACATCACTTGATACGGACTGGCTCCGATAGTCTCATGATACGCCAGGTTCAGGAACGTCTCTGTTGATTCTATGTACTGGCTCCAATCACGGTGTTCGTTATGACAATAGGTGCGCAGGATCCTACCTACTTCCCTTAGGACACGCTCTGCAGGATTACTGCTGGGGTGATACACAGATGTCTTGTACGTTCTGATTTCCATTTTCAGTAATTCCATCTTCCACCTTTTCCCTTTAAACTGAGTACCGTGATCAGTCACAACTGTCTCCGGTCTTCCTACCTCCGAAATGTATTTGTTGATGATGATGTCAAGGATCTTCCTTGTCGTGGCCTTGCTTATAATCCTTGTTGGGGTATAGCTTAGTAAATTTGGAGTAATGGTCGAAAATTATTACAATATATTTAAATCGGTGTCTACCTCCACTTCTCGCGAATGGACCACATATATCAATACAAACTTTCTCGAGTCTATGATCTGAAGTTATTGTGATCATAGCTCCTTCCCTTCGTTCGTTACTAACTTTTACTGTCATATTTTGCAACTCCTGAGAGTTTGTCTCACCTTTTTATTAATTCCTTTGATATATAAATCTTCAAGCAGGTCTTTCACTACTTTGAGTGGTCCCATGTGTCCATATCTAATGTGATAATCCAAAATAATTGATGACTCGGCCGTTCTCGGTACATATAGTTTCCAAACGTTGTCTCTGGATGTAGGGCAAGTAAAGATCACTTCATCATGTACACAATAAAAAGGCATAATAGTGGAATCATTCCTCTCGATTTTCTCTCTGATGATTCTTAATTTTGGGTCAGTGGTTTGGTCCTCTTTTACTTTCTTTAGAACCTTCTCTAACTCTTCTCTTGATTTCAAGATATGGTAAACCCTTCCTATATTTTCTTGATCTACATCGAATGTTCCTCTCTCGAAGTTTACTCGAGATAGTCCATCCGACGCTACATTCTTCTTACCAGGTACATACTCCCAATCTAGGTTATACTCTTGTAGGATGAGTATCCACCTCGTAAGTCGACCATGGTTGAGTTAACAATTTTTTAAGAATGATATGGATTTATGATCTGTTCTTACTGTAACTGGATAACCCAAAATAAATGTGCGGAATTTTAAGCATGCGAAAACCACACTAAACAGTTCTTTTTCGGTTACGGTGTAATTTCTCTCGAAACTGCTTAAAACTCTGCTAGCGAAACTGACTACCAGATGATTCCCTTCGTTGTCTTTTATATAATTCCGTTCCTAGACTGATGTTACTAGCAGCGCAGTTCAGGTAGAATCATTCGTTAAAAATTGGCGTGAAGTGCGACAATAATGTGTTTTTAGATGACATACTGTGATGTTTGGTAATGACTACTTCTCCAGAAGGTTTGGTGTTTTTATATAACCTGATGATGAGGATTTATCCTTGAAACGCGTAGTTATTGAAAGTTTTAAAGAAGTTACAATACGGTGAGTAACCAAGTGTTTACAAATATAACAATTAAATACTTATACAATTGACTTGGAGACTATAATATAATGAATACTGTTAGTTCATTTAATCTGTATATATATATATATATTTTTTTTTTTTCTTTAACGCCTCACGTTGTAAGCGCCAAGTGTGTTATGTTTGTTTGTTTACTGATTGTTAATTGTTAATAAGTATAAATTTTCAAAGAATCTCAGCAATATTCTGAGTTGTATGTTTAATAATATTTATTTATAAATGAGAAAACACTTCTTTTGCTGCTCTCAATCATTTAATTTTTATTCCTTAATTCTCTTATTATAATAATTTTCTTTTCTTCTATTAATTAATAACAAATTTTCCTTTTTTTAAGGTTCCTGCTCTATCTAGCTCTCGGATGCATGGAAAAAATTTGTATCTCAGGGTTATAACCAAATTAACAACCGTCTTCAGTAAAATTATAAATTCATACAACAAGTTTTACGTTAATAACATACATGAAGAAACAATTTTAATGTGTAGTAATTAATTGTTGTTTGTATATGATTGTTTGGATGCGAGTTCTTGTGAATATACAAAAGAAATCAATTCAGATAATTTTACAAACTTAATATTACACATTACAAATATAAAACTAATAAAACAATTAAAGTAATTAATAATTAGACATTAGTAATACAATTGACAAGAGAAAACAATAAAAGAAATAATTGTCTATTATATAGCTCATAGTTCATGAATTCTCAACATGGCGCGCTGCTGTCCCCCTTCAACAACATTGAAATAAAGCTAAAGACGCCATATTCTTTGAGTTGTATACACACTACTGAATGTTTAATAAAATTTACATGAGTTCTACACTTTTGTTTGTTCAAAATAAATTTGTGTCACTTACTTTGTATATCATAGATTATGTTTATAAATGTAGTCGCACTAAATGTATTCGTTATTTAGTTTGTATTGAAGTGTTGTGTAAAACGTGAGTAGTTGTCAAGATGGCTCTAGTATTAAAACGATCTCACCATCCAAGATGTAGTACTCCATTTTAGGATATTATTTTCAGCTTTCCTTCTTCAGGTTGGTCGAATATAAATTGTTCGTTAGTTTACTGATATCTCCTATAACTTTACTTGTTTTTTTACTATAATTTTCTTCTCTAATATTAGTTGGATTGGTAACTGATTCAGTTTGTTCTTTTTGCATCGAACGCCCACACTAGCAAGAAAGACCTTTCTTCCTTGTAAAACCAGCTTTAGATTCACATATAAGAGGCCTTGGTTTCTTTGGTATATTTTTCGATCTCAGGGCTGTATTATCCGCCTCCAGTAAATATAAGTTTTTAATATAACCTTACTTTTCCTGATTATTTTTACATAATCCCGTTTATGTTTTTATTTCACTTAATTTTATATTGTCACTCACACTAATGAAGTTGATTTATTGTTATATGGTCACTTTATATAAAATACATGCCATTCTCACCTTTTGGCCATACTAGGTTCACAACCCTTTATATTTTTTTAATCATTGTTTACACTGTGTCATTTGCACTGTTTCATTATTATTATTTATCGCTTTTCTATTCACTTATCGCACTTTGTAAATTGTAGATGAAATGGAATGTTTGGAATTGCTGCAGGAACTAATGAACTTATTAACGGGCTCATAAGATGACACAGTGCTAGAACACCCTAGAAATAGAAGTAGTTAACAAAAGGTTGATGTATTCTTTTGAAAATATCTTGAAAAATAAGTACAAACCAAACAAAGCGGCACTAGCGATTAACGGAAACATACAGCATCTTTATGTGACATAGTTTCTGGTTTTTCACCCGATTCTTTCTGTTCCTTATGGTGCTTCACAGATCTAAGAGAACCGAAAAAAATTGGTAGAAGAGCTATAATTATGAGGCTGCCGTACGCAACGGCCATGCCCTCGGGAGTAGCTGGCATTCTTTCTGTTGTTTGAGTATCATTTTTTGTTATATTTTCTGAAACTTGAGCCACGACATCTTCTACCACGTCTGCCATGTTTACGACGGTAACTCTAAATACATTTTTTAATTACATACTACAACATTATTATTTACAATACTATAATAAAATATACAAAATCACTTCCCTAATCTATTGGGCAATTAGTATGTCAAAGACACAGTCCAGTCTAGTCCTTTATTATGTCTGTTTGTAAAATTATTTACTATGTTTGTTTACAAACCTAATTCCCGTTTTTAATTTATTCACGCATCTGTAAAATACTTATTTTTTATTCATTGTTTATTGTTTTAGTTATTATAATTCTTCCTTATATAATTATTTTTGGTTTTTCTCATTTGATTACTCATTCTTTATTGCATTCCTCATTCAGTTACATAATATTTATCTATTTGATTAGTTTTACTATTAATTTTGATGATTAAATTGAATTTCCTTTTTGTATTATCTCGTGATGTTACAATATAACGAATAAAACTTTAACTCATTTGTTGACACCTTGGTGGGTTTTACGATCTTTTTTAAAACGTCTCTTTTATCTTTTATTTTTAACCGTAAATACACATGAAATAAAATGTCATCACAAACGACACTAAATAAATAAATTCCATGTAGAAACTTCATATTTTCAGTCTACTTTGTTTTTAAATTTGCTGTCTTCATTTTCCTCGTATTATATCAAAGAATTTAATTTTCTTCCCCGAGAACAGAAATGCAGTTTGTATTGCAATCAGCGTGTAGCTAGTTTCTTTTGAAGTTGGAGTTTTTAATTTCAAATAAAATTGCCGTACTGAATGCAAACGACACGGGAAAAACAAAACGGGTTTACTTTTATAACAATTATTAATTACTGTGCTGAACGATTATGTGTCCGTTGCAGCAATGTGTTGGTTGTTACAATCACACAACATGGAGCAAAAAAGGTTTTAATTATTGTTGACTCTCTGATTCTTTTGTAATATTTTACATAGGCTACGGTAATGAAGATCAAGTCGATGCTATTCTTGAGGCTGATCCATACGAGCGAAAACTGTTGCAGATGGTACTTTTCTGGAGTAGAACGCCAATTTTGAATACCTGGAGGACTACAATGTGCCTTATATTACAAACAATGATGTGGTGAAGAAGTTACGTAAGTTGAAACATGCGGAACCATCACGAGAACTAGAAAGTCAACGAGTAAATAAAGAAAACACGCCTAAAGTTCTACAAGGTAATGCACCTCCCCACACTTCTCTATGGGACTTTAACAAAATAAAATCCCAGGTCAGTCGTATCCACGAAACGTTCATCAGGCATGTGGCAGGATATTCTCTTCGAGGTCGCAGAAGAAATGTAGATGTTTGGTGGGAACTGAGTATTATTTTGACATGATAATGTCTTATGGCTGGGGGTCATTTGAAAATTTCTGTAACGCATCACGCTGCATGACGTCATCATTTACCAGCCGGGAATCGTTAACTAAAACCGCGACCGCTAACGTGCTAACGTCCGTCGCAGATTAAAGACCTAACAAGCAAACAACACTGCATAGCTGTAGATAGGTATGTAACCAATCAGTCAGTCAGTAACCATAATAATGTTGCGTTTAGCTGGCGGCTGAAAGACATTATCATGCTCTTAAGCTTTTACCATTTGGTAAACGGTACTTTACATTTTTGTTGTATATATTTATTTACTTATAAGGTCATTGCAACAGCATCGGTTATTAGCTTTCGCCCCGCCGATTCATAGTGATCGCGGCATGCTTGTGAATTAAGACGGACTCCATATGAAGGCGAGGAAAGAACGCACTCACCGCCGACAAGAGCTTCGTCCCACCAAAGAGGACCGATGGTCGGCATTGGCGAGCGCGTGTTCAGCCAGACTTTTCCGTCTGTCTCAATCGACAGAAGTCAGCCTGACTTTAATTACTTTATGGCAAGGCGCGTTGCCAGCCTCTCATACACCTTTTTTCCGATTGGCTGTTGGTAAGTTGTTACCAGATCGTGATACTTAGTAAATTTATAAGTAGAAGTAATGCCACGGGACACCTCTAGACCACAGTACTGTGGTCTTAACGTACGACACCCGCGTTAGGTTTGACTCGTTTTATCCACTGAATATGGCAGCCAGTGGTGCTGCTGAAACGCCTGGTTTAATTGAAAACCTTGGACTACGGCCAAACAGCCCGGCAGTTAGTTTAAACATTACAAAGAATGTTGGAAAGATCTTTTAGAAAGAATGTCAGATTCATGACTGGCCAAACAAGTTTGGAAATATAAACCTATAGGACACAGGTGTGTAGGTAGACCCAGGAAGAGATGGCTGGAGGATCTTTGAAGGCGAAACAGACAGCACCTTGCCTACGCCATGCTGTGAAGATGATGATGTGAATGCCTCCGGTGGGTGGCCGAGTTTAGTGAATAAATGACAACACAAACACCAATCGACCACGTCCCGGTAGTTTTAAACATAGACCGAGATGAAATCTTCCACTGTCATCAGGAGAACAAAAGTTGCTTAATATCGACGACTCGATTGTTGGCGCTACGGAATTCAGTAACTGAAAACGATTAAAATTTAACACCGCGCAAAACTTTGGCAATCTGCAGAGAGAAGCGACGAACGGTCGATTTTAGTGTGAAACATTTCTCTCCAATTATAAACACGTAATTTGACTCCAACTATAAAATTCTATTTTATTTTTAATTTTCAATTAGTGTCTCGCTTTCTCTGTCTCACCACAAGTTTCCAGCTCAGACACAACTCCCACTGCATTCCTCCATCGACATTGGATTCCTCCATCTCATTAATTCACAAATTACGACCTAACTGATGGGAATTTTGATACTCCAAAATATTAAATTCCGTTTCTATGACGACCGCAATATTCGTTTCAGCGGTATTATATCTGTCTGACTGACATTCATTTATATACAAAGCGTGCCTGCCCTGCCTAAAATAGAAATTAGACCAATCTATAATAGAACAAGAGCTGGCGATGAAAACGCTTACGGTATTTCAGTACGCTTGATACTTTGTATAAAAATTCAACTTGACTTGCTAGAAAAGGAGTGGGGAGCCTGGTGACTTGCTACCGGTTCCCTTGCCTCCCTCAAGAGCTAAAAGGGCTGAAAAATTAATGGTAAAAACTTACAGCAGTAGTGTCTGGCTTTTTGATATATTCAATTTGAGAACATAATAAATTAAAAAATACAATTGCCAGACAGTTTTTTCGGTTCCAAGTTGCTGACAGTCGATTTTAAAGTGCTGAAACAAATGTATTATTAACATTGTAGCAATAAAACTGTATTTTATATATGTTTTTTGAAATACATTTTTATAACTTGTTACAAGTAGCCCAACTATATAACTAATTTATGAGTTTATCTAGTATATAGTTGTACTTTCAAACCCAGCAGACGTTTTTGAAATAACCTCCAGTAATTGCATAAATCTGGTGCGAGCCGTCAGGCTTGCGACAGGAGTAAATCAAAAGCATTTCGCCTAGTTCTAAATGGAATAGCACGTTAATAATGTTAATAACATATTTATTTCAGCACTTTAAAATCGTCGTCAGCAACTTGAAACCGAAAAAATATCTGGCAATTGTATTGTTTAATATATTATAATGTCAAACGGAATATATCAAAAAGCCAGACATAATGCTATAACGTTTTAGTAATTAATTTTTATAACGTACCTCTGAGGGCTTGAGGGCGGCAAGGGAAACCGGTAGCAAGTCGCCAGACTCTCCACTCCGTTTCTAACAAGTCAAGTTGAATTTCTATACAAAATGTAAAGCGTACTGAAATAGCGTACAAAGTGTCAAACGTACTGAAATAGCGTAACCATTTCCGTCCCCAGCTCTTGGTCTGTAATATCACATAGAACTGTACGCCATTTACGTCCGACCAATACTTAGAAGATCAGTACAAAGTGATTACCTATTCCGAGGTCTTTGATTACACTTTTTGACACTTCCATTTTTACAAGCACAGAGAAGCTAGCCTGACGCAATAACCTTTGTCCGAAACGACCAGGGTTTGATTTCAGAGTAACCTTCTCTACGACTAAGGAGTTCTAACTTCCAGTCCAGCAGCCTGTGGCGACTCGTACATGTAGGGTAAAAGAGCCCAGCTGTCCCATAAATTTGAAAATGAAATTGTTAGAAACTTGTCAATACTTGTTTAACACTGACATACGCGAAGCCAAAGAATTAATCAACTGGTTATGTCCATTCAAGCTGTCTATATGGTACAGAAATGACAAATGCACGTGACAGTCGACTCCAAAGTGCAGAGATAAGGCTCCTTAGATCAGTAGCTGGGTATACCAGGTTAGATAGGAAAAGGAATGAGGACATCCGTAATGAGTTATCTTATCATGAATCACATGGTGAATATAGACAGAAATGGCTTGATCACAAGTAGATCGTATGGACCCATCAAGAACACCACACGTGAGTGCAAAATGTACGTTTAAAGGTAGTGCAAGTCTCGGACGGCCGATGAAAATATGGAGTGATCAGTTGTAACAACGGACGACGTAATAGGCTCTGAGTCTTATAGGCCTACTTCAAAAAAAGGAAAAGGAGAAGAAGAAGACATTATGTTAATATCGATTCCCGGTCATTTTCCCGAATCCATTTTCTCGAATGACGAAAATACCCGAAATCGTTTTGACCGAATACTTTTTTCCTGAATCCATTTTCCCGAACACTCTGCTTCCCGAAAAAATGTATTTAATTAAATAGGTATCAAAATACTCTTTTCCCGAACAGTCGTTTTTGAATTAATGTATTCGTGACTACGGTAACCGTAATTTACAAGATAAATAAACATTTTTGTAAAATACTGAATTAATGTTTGGGATAACCTTGTCGTGTCTTCTAAAGAATCTGTTCAGTGCGTATCAGATTTAAAGGTTGTGAATAACGGTATTCATGAATACAGAATTAATCCGTGTACACCACAGAAAATTATTTGTGACTTTGAAAAAACAATAACTAACGCATGACAGAAGTGTTGCCCGACATTCCTCTTACCTGCTGCGTCTTCCGTTTGGACCAAGCTGACTACGCATACAAGCCATAAGTGAAAGTTATTAAAATTATAAAAATGAGAGGCGTTACGTTCATATTTTTCAAGCAACATCGCACAATATTAATCTATAACAATTTACAAATTTGTAATTATGTATTTTGAACCCTGTTTGCTTTAATTTTTCATCATCATCTTATTACCGGTTTTAGGCTTTAGCGGCCTTTTCCTATTCCGCAGTCCACCTTTTCTTACGTCTACCAACTTTTCTTCTGCCTCTAGGGTTGTAATCTTTCGCCACCTTCGGTGTTCTACTTTCTTAAATTCTAACTGTGTGTTGAATCCATTTTCTTCTGTATTCTTTAATCCTTTCATTAACTGCAAAAATATCTAAATTATTTCTTATCTCCTCATTTTTTATATGATCTCGTCTATTACACCTTTTAACTGATCTCAGGAAATTCATTTCTGCTGTTTGTATCTTCTGTTCGTTGTTTTTCTTTATGATCCAAGTTTCAGAACCATACAATAGTGTAGGTATTGCCATTGTTTTATAAAATTGTATTTGGGTTTCTTTTCTACATGTATTTTCCAACGTTCTCCAAATCGTTCCACATATTCTTGTGAAATTCGTCACTTTATTTTCTATATCTCTATCTTGATCATAAGTAATGTCACGTCCGAGATAGTTGAAATGTCTTACTTGTTCAATGCATGTGTTGTCTATGCATATTTTGGCCCGACCCGGTTCATCTCCTATAAAGGCCATTACTTTTGTCTTTGATTCAGATGTGTGACAGTTACCTTTTTTACTATTTTATGTCAGATGTATATTGTTCGCTGGAGATCGTCTTCTGAAGTGGTGAATATAGCTTGGTCACCCGCGAAGAGTTTTCAAGCTTTTATTTTGGTGGTTTTTAATACCGTCAGGGGATTGTTGTTTCCATTTTTTTAAGGAGATCATTTAGATAAAGGTTAAAAAGTGGTGGTGACAGACAGCAATCTTGTCTTACGCCTTGGTTTGTTTCAATCGGAGGTATTTTATAACCAAAATGAAAGTTTATATTATCAAATGAATTTTTATTCGGGAAAAAGGACGTTCGGGTGAACGGGTGAATGGATTCGAGAAAAATGTATTCGGACCAAATGATTTCCGGTATCTCGTCATTCGGTGAAAATGTTCATTCGGGAAAGTGTCCGGGTACCGCGTTAATGTCTGCACATGTTTGTGTAAAGAATAGAGAGGGAACCATGAAGAAAAAAAATTGTTGGTTGCGTGTACTTATATACGCGCGTTAGAAGTTATACTTCTTTTAGTATATAATATAAAATATAATATAATATATAACATAATATATAATATAATATATATCTTATTGTATAGTGTTTAAGTGGTTCAATAAATAAATAACAACGAATAAACAACGACCACAATTATAATATATATTGTTATGAGACCGGTGTGTACGGTTTAAGCCACACTGTTGATTTCGTCAATTTGTAATATTTCTCTCGTATGTACCTCTCTTTGATTATTTTAATATTTTAATTTCTTATATATCTGGGTTTGCTAGATATAGTAATATCGTTAATTATGATTATCTTATCTCTCTATTTAATCTAAAAGTGTTAGTGTGAATGTAACTTATGTATGTAGGGCGTTATTCAAAAATTCCGCTCAGCCCTAGTCTGCCTTGCAGAGAATTATAGAAAATTCGTGTGTAACTCTCTTCTCTTTGGTATCGGAGAATTCCGCAACAAGCGCTGCAGTTCCAAACCAAACGGAATTTAGAGGTTAACCCACCGCGTACGGTGCTTAGTTATTATACACTCGGTATGTTTAATTCTTATTCCCACTTCATTAAATAATACCCAAATAATAAGATCCTGAAATTATACAAGGTTTCTTTATTAGTTCAATTTTTTTTTTAACATTCAATAAGATTGGTTTTACTTGATATACGAAAGGCTATACGTTGAGTTAATCGATTATTGTTCGGTCCAATATTTTATTTTAAATTCAGTTATATTTTTTATAATTAATTTAGTTTCAGGGTGTGAAGGTTCTTTCAACTGCGGGGAAGATTAAAAATACATAAATAAGAATGCAAGATATTACAAAATTAAAGTGTTGTTGTGTTTAATATTATTTATACAATTGAAATTTACCATACGAAGTACTAAGCGACTCTGGAAGGCGGTTGCTTTTAACCTCGTGAGTTGACGCCACGTATTAATCAGGGATGAGATGATTTTCTTTATTCTTGTCTTCAAGTGGTAATAAAGTGGAATCCTTGGTCCTGGTTGATTTAGAAATACCGCTCCCTTTGTTCACCAACGGCCAAACTAGTGATTACGTTCTTCGGCAAACTCTGGATCCAAATACGTTTTTCTATCATATGATGTAAATTGCGATGTCCAATGTGGTTGAAGAGTTATTATTTTTCGTTTGGTTTGTAGGATTAATTCTTTACACAGGTAGTTCTTTATATAGTCTTATTATTTCATTAAATTATCATTTGTTCTTGATCTGATATTGGACAATCCAAGTCATTCCTTTTAGGAATTCAATTACTTATTATCGTTTGTATGATACCATTATACAATTTGGTTAATGTTTGCTGGCCTAATTATAACTATTAGTTATTCATATATGGTGACTATTACTGTATTTAAATAATTTAGATTAAATTAGTTTTATTAACCATTTCTCTGGGTTTAATCTCATCACGTTAAGATCATAAATTGCAATAATCAAAATCAACAACTTATATTAATTTTTGTTGTCCCTAGCAACAAATTTTTTTTAATTCTTTTTCAATGTTTTGTTATATAGTGATAATTTCATATATTATTCTTCCACTCATCAAAATAATTCCTTATTAAACTTCCATTATATCAAAATATAACATTATTTGTAGCTTGTTTACTAATTTCTATATATATTCTGCTGGTTTTTCAATCTTAGTCTGTTTCTTTTCATAATTATTATTTTTCCGATATCAAACGTTATCAATCGATATCATTGCACTATGGCATTATCATAATTTGTTTATATTGAGTTTGTTTATTATTTATTATTAATTATTATAGGGCTTTTCTAACTCCTTGAATTATATTCATTAATTATTATTAACTTCTTTACCTAACCTTTCTATTCTGAGTTGTTATATAGTGTTATTGGCTGTTAGGCCTTTTATTATATTTGGATCTACTTTTGAATATAACTTGTTAACCACTATAGCCTTTTTATATAAGTTTACAAACATAATCAAACCTTAATTATGTACATGTACACAAATAATTATCCTTATTATATTTAACAACAACTTTATCTTGACCTATGGATTACACATAAGAAAAATTGAAATTAATTAATACTAATTAACTGATTTCCCTCACCTTTCTACAACAGTAAACAAATAATACATATTGCTTCATTATTTGATATTACATCAACAAGTAAGCTTCATAAGCTAACACAAACTTTAACATAATATTTATGGTAACAACATAACATTATACAATTCAGAATCATTATTTTCGATTAACTAGTAATGTATATTATTGACTCATTTTTATCTATCTTCACCGTCATTTACTTTAACATATTCGATATTAGTTTCTTTCTTATAAATCTTATCAGTATTTTTGATTTATTTACTTCTCACTGAACATTGATTTCTTACTATTGTCTATATTACATGTTTATTTTTTATTGCTATTACTACCTTGCATCCTTATTCATTTTTATACAATGATAAATGTATTTATTTGACCTTTGTATTAGTATGGGATTTAAATATTTATTTCCCTATTATATTTCTAATATTTTTATTTATGTAACGTCGAGGACTGCATTTCTGTTGCGTTACAATATATATGCCTTAAAATAAAATTAATATGACTATTATACACTAAAAGATAACAATTTAATTCAATTGAATTAATTTAAATTCAATATTATAATATTTTAGTAGAGAAAAATTATTTTTTTATCAAATATCTCAAAATACTTACGAATAGTGTATTACAGCAATGGATTTACTTTTCGATAGACCTCTGAATAATTAAGTATGATCTATAATTTAAAATATAGAAATATATTGTAGATTATTGGAATAAAGCAAACATAATGATAGAATACTTCTCGAAACTTTTGTTCATTTAATATAAAAAAGACTTTTGAAATTAATACTTACGAAAAATAAATGATTAGTTGGTACTAGAAGAAACCTACGTTTTAACAAAAATTTCCGTAATTAGTGTACAAAAACGGCTGTACTTTTGAACCTGAGACCATGCTGAATTATGATTCCCTATTACCATTCTCTTCCAGTATAATTCTTATGCAGTTTCCATTATTTTGTAATAAAGAAAGTTGATATGTTCAATCGCGATTTTCCTGTTCACCTTTTAAAAGCATAATTGTTATTCAGTTTCCTTTCTTGTTCTGAATTTATTGGACCGAAATTATAACCTAGTTACCATTTACAGCACATTATTACCTTACAAAGACGAATTTAAGTAAATCTAATTTATAACGAAAGAAGTACATTAAAATCCTCACTTCAACCTAATGCAATAAAAACCAATGTGCAAGTTTCTATCAATATGCAAATGATTAATTATTAGTAATTGGTTATTGTGGAATTTTATGTTGGTCTAAGTTGATGAAAAAAAAATTGGAAGAACCACTTGAAACCGATATAAAATGACTAGCATTAAAAGATGTCAAAGAGTGTATTTTGCATAAAACTGATTACAGTAAGGACCTTTGTTTATGAATAGAAACAAATAAAGACTCCATACTTATTTTGTACCATTAAAATTCACAAACTTATAGATATTATTTCACAATGTCTATTCTTATTAAAAAGAGTGAAATAACAAATGTATAAACAAAGTTTTGTATAGTCTGAATTCAAAAATTAAATATTTGACATTTATAGCCTTTTACAAAGTGTATAGAAACTTGTTTTACGTGGTGTAATGATTTGTTTTATATAGCAACTTCTCAGGTTTGAATAAAAATAGACACTCACGACCCAACAGTTCCATGATTATTTTCACACATCATAATGAAAATTAACCTCAAATATGTTTAAACACTTATTAAAATTTAGTTACACAATTTTTGTCACCGAAATATATTTCACAGCACAATGTATATAAAGTTATTTAATTATATATCCATTCACGATTAGCAACAGAAGGTCCATCGGGGCAGCGACAGAAATGTTTTGATTTTTTGGCCTCGGGCTCGTTGTCCACGGCTTACTTCATCCTGTTAATCATCCTGTTTCCGTTGCATGGTGCGCGCGCATTTCGTTATATACTAAAATTTCACCCTCAACGCGCCTAACGAAGTAGGCCCTATAACTTCAAAAATAATTTTTCTAGGTACCTCTTTTGCCAAAAATATGTCCAGAAACACTGAAATATATAATATAGGCCTACTAGAGCCGGCCATGGTACACTTCTTGTTTTCCACATCGTAATATATCGATACAATCGCATATTAAAAACATCAAAAATGTACTGCAGGAACGGGTAAAGGTAGAGTTCCGATGCCGCTAAACAGCATTTGTTTATTTACTTGTTACCATGGTAATTAATTCTGGTCTCCATGCTGTTGTTGACATCTTCATACGCGTCAACAAAAGAGCATAATTAAAAGGGCCTAAATCGTGCAAACGGGGCAGAATATCAAATTCAAAGTTAGACAGTGTTTTTTGCCTTGTGTCAAAGGTTACCTGTGCAAAATTAGGTGGTAATCGGTGTAACGGTGTGGATTTGTATTAATACAAAGAAACACATCCTCAGACTGAGTTTTATATATATATATATATATATATATATATATATATATATATAGATTTCTTCTTTGTTTATAATGACTTATTGTCTATATAACATACCGTTAAGAATTTTCAGTTAGATTGTAAAGTTGTAACGAGTACAATATTTACTGACAATACTGTTGGCCTCTCTTACTAGAACTGGCAACGGGTAATATTGGACTGTATTCTCATTACAATCGATCGCCGACGACAAAATGGAATTCGATAATTTCCAATATTGAAATCCCTCTGCAAGTCGTCATGATTTATGAATTAATAAGGTTTCTGCCCGTCGCCGGATAATTGTAGTGGCGTTCACCTCGATATTATATCCGAGAGCGAGCTAGGGTAGGGGGAAATCAGAAAATAATTCTTCAAGAACATTCCAAGCGGAAAACAATTAATTCTTTTCATTTTTAAATCTCAAACCGTTCTTTTTTTTTACAAAATAAACACAGATTTTCAATTATAAAATTCCGTTTCAATCGTTACATGAATGAGAGGTCGATAAGTGGGGAATATTTCACAACGTCTGTTGTAACCATCGCGTCCCATGTTTCACCAACCCCAGTTAACTTCCTCCCTGACGAAGCGTTTGCTAAACAGGCGTTAAATTTTTAACGGCCGACGCCCCAACTTAATGGTCAAAGTCGGAATCAGGCAACTCGTTGCGTCACGTTTTTGAAGTGAGAACATAGCACTATGGTGCTCGTACACCTCGCGCTCCTACGGCATTAAATTGATTCAATGTGTAACGAAATAGATGAAACGAAATAGCAGTGTTGTCAGGTCAATCAAACATCTTTCTCCCCACATCTTCTTTTTCTCATCTTATGTCCTTCAATCCTAAGATTGGTTTGCAACAGTCTTCCATTGTGATCGATCTTGTGCTTTCCTTCATTTCTTCATAAGATTGCCAATTTACATCATCTATAAATTTGCTTTATATACTGCAGCCTTGGTCGTCTCTTATATCCTTTACCTTCTATTCTTCCTTCCATTACCAATTTTAATAGTCCTTCATGCCGCAGTGTATGTTCAATACGTACTACCCTTCTTCTAATTACGCTTTTCAATAAACACCTCTCATTGCCTCTTCTGTTCAGCATATTTGTAATTTTGTAAGACCATTTAATTTGTTACCATCTTGCGATAACACCATATACCAAAGCTCTCAAGTTTCCTTTTTCCCTTCATACCTATTGTCCACGACTCGCAACCATACATGCCCCATACAAAAATCATTAGGAAACGTTTCCTTGTTTTAAGGTTGATGCTACTTGTAAGGGTAGGGGTACGATTCATAGAAATCTTAGAAATAAAACAAAACACAGCACAAGGATTAAATTTTATAAGACAGTTGCAATACCCACATTGATTTATCCGAGTGAGGCGTGGGTCATGACAACAAAGGAATGCGGCAAGATTCAGAGTGTGAATTGAAATGCAGTGTCTTCGAAATGCTTTAAATTATACATTGCTAGATAGAATAAGGAATGAGGATATCAGAGTAGAACTCGAAGTAAAATATATAAATGAAATTTCAATTCACAGAAGACAATGGTGAGATCATCTACAAAGGATGACAGAGGATCGATTGCCGAAAGCGGCACTGAACTATAAAGGCATTGGTGGAAGAGACGTGGGTTGTCCGAGGATGAGATGGGTGCCGGAACAGGTTTATATAACATAAACCTTGAAGAGGAGAAGAAGAAGAAGAAGAAGCTACTTGTTGTTAGTATTCTTCATTTTTTGTTAAAAGCAATCTTACCCTGGTTTATCCTCCCAATATTATCTCTTTCACTTCGGCCATCCTTTGTAATTTTACTGCCCAAGTATGTAAATTTTCCCCACATAGCTACACAAAATTCCCCAATGCCACAAACATGTGTGCTTTAAGCACGGAGCAATAGTTCAGAGAATGTGAGCATATTCTAAACGTTTAAATACTATTACAAGAACAACGTACTCACATGCTGAGATTGAGCTGAATATTTTTGAAATCCTTTTCTTGACATATCCATTAATAATATATTTACACAGCTTCCTGTTTAATTCATAAAAACATTGATGAATAGTGACAAATACTTTTTATTATAATATTTATAGTATGTTTACCATACTGCTTCTTATAATGAGAAGGTTTGGGTACGACTTTGAGACATCGAAAGAGTATAATTTTGTATCTTTGTTAACATTGTACGTTTTGTAGTTAATCCATAAGTTTGATTCTTGTTTTATACTGTTTTTATGTTTAAAAATCCGATTTAATTATTTAGCTATTTTATAATTTATAAAACATTGAACTATTATACTGCGTATAATAATTATAAAAAATATGTAATATAAATATGTTACGACGATCTACTTATCGTCGTATGGCACAGTGGAAAACAAAATATAAAACACCAATAAAGTCACTAAAAACGAGATTTAATTATCACAACTAACAGTTTATAATCACAAGTTATTCAACAAGATTATTCTCGTACAACAATTCAAGTTAATCTGTCCACACAAATAAATAATAATCTCCGCACTATAATCACTTTTTACTAATACACCACTTGAAATGCACTGTGTAAATCGCCCGACAATAACTCGAAACTCACTTGAATAAATCGCCACTTAAAAACTGAACTAAGCGTCGCTGAATACTTATATTTATACCCCGCTGAGATTCCAGAATAAATCATAATACGCGTCAACTCTAAACTAGAGCGTAATTGTTTGCGGCCTTGATACAGTGCGCGCGGTTGGTGAAGTCTGGAAAGGACTTCTAACGCATGTTGAGAATCACGTAAGCACAAAACATTACAGCCGGGTTCCACTGAAATAGCCGAGAAACGCGTGAAATGTTCTGAAATGTTGTATTATATATAATATAATACGTAATATATAATATAATACGTAATATTATAACTTATAATAATTATCACGTTCTTTTTTAACTAAATATTGCGTAAAACATATTGTTACATTGCAAAAAATTGTTTGTTACATATTGTTTGTGTATGTAAGTATACTGAAAAAAAACGACGTGTGATATGCTTCTATTTATGTTTATTGAAAAACATCGATTTCTTATAATAAAATACATATAAACACTACAATGCCTTTGTCTCATTTAATTGTCCGTTCACTCTTAATTGTTTGACCGTGGTCAGTTGCGACGCAATCGTATAAAACCAGGTCAGTTACGACCGAGGAAGAAATTTCAGTCCGGTCAGTTGCGATCAATTGTGTTTTCGTGTTATTATAATAATACAGAAATTGACATTATAATTCTATTCATTCCTAGTCTAACCTAACCTATCCTAACCTAACCCAACGTAACCTGACCTGACCTAACTTAACCTAACCTAACCTAACAACAATATTAGAAGAAAAAGATTACTCATACAAATGCAAAGTTGCAGAATTGAAATTTCATCGAAGTTCAGAATAGAAACGTCTTTAAATGACAGATTCGGTCAGTAAGTGAAAATGCGGGGCGCAATTGACCCCGTAAGAACAGGTAAACATGTTGTTCCGTCGCAACTGGCCGAGACCGTAATTGTTTATAGCAAAATCTCTCTTACTCCAAATACATACGAGCAACCTTTACACGTTGAATCAGTTCACTCGCCACTCGGCACTGAAGTTCCTACTTCTGGCGTGTGGCCCAAGCCATACACATTGTTTTTTTTTTTAATATTATTTAACGTAGTTTTACAGTTTCACCATAATAGATTAATAGGTAAGAAGTATGTAAAAGTCTTCACACGAGTTGGGTATCATCGATCATAGATGACCGACACGTTATTCAAATCAGGTCAGCTGGCCACTTCAACTTCAGCCTTCTTGCTTCCGGTGGATGATTGAGAGCTCGCTGGTGTTCACTAGTCCATTGGTGTGCCCAGCAGTAGCGAGGCGTCCATGTAACCGCTGTTACCGGCGGCAACAGTACTAAAAATAAGAGAAAATAATATTAATTATTGCACAGAATATATAATTTAGTTATTGAATAATTTAAAATGCGAACAATATTAGTAGGGAAACTTGAAGAAAAGCGTAACATTGTTTCGAACTGCTGGGCATTTGCACCGTCTTGTGTTGCTGGCTCAGGCGATCAATGTTTTACTGCGTGCGGTCATTGACCTAGTACTAGTTGTCACTGTACAAACTGTGGAGTGGGGGACACATTCGTCCGTCCAATGTGTTGCCGCTCTATAAACCAGCAAAACTCTCAGTTAGCAGCTATGTTCGTTTTCAGAACTGACGTGCAGCAGATACTACGGACCTATTTGTGTTTTGTTCGTTTAGTCATGTGTTTCTCTGTTTGTCTTTATTATTTTTAATTCGATTATTTGTGTTCTGATTTATTCTGTTATGTATAATGAAAGTCAGATCCCGTTGAACCGGGACCCACTTCTTCTTCCGGCGAATGATAGAAAGTGCTCTAAAAAGAAAACTTTGTACAAGAAAAAATCGAATTAATTTTTAGGTTAAGCTTTAGACCTATCACAACCGGGAACAGGTGTTATGTACCCACGCCTCGCCACTGGTGTCCAGTGTTACAGTTCCAGTGCTTAATGGCGTGAATCCTTATTGCAGCCAGAGATGCAACGTTTAAGTCTGCGCACGCAATGTATGATTGTGGTTGTATGCAGTCCGAGCATTTTGTGAATTACTAGAATGTGACGCCAAGCACTTGTTCTAACAGTCTTGGCCGGGACCAATGTTTGCGGGAATGAAAAGCCAGAATATACATACCAAAATTTGTAATTTGTTCATCGTCGAGGTTTGAATGTGAACGTCAGTATTATATTTCATCATCATCAGTAGCTCCAGTACAATAAGGGCGTCCATTATCACCTTCTCTTTTTAATTTATATATTGACGATGTCACACAAAACTGTCAAATGTGTCTTCCAGAACATTTTATGATTAGTCATTCTACAATTGACACTTTGTTGTTTGCGGACGATCAGGCTATTCTGTCGGACTCTGAGGAAGATTGCAGATGGGTATACATTTGTTAAATCGAACCTGCAAAGACTCTGGATTGCAAATAAAAACACTTAAAACCAAGGCGATGGCTTTTCGTGGAACTGATCCCGTACGAGTAAAAATTGTTATAGATCGTACTGTCTTAGAACAAGTTAACAATTTTGAATACCTGGGCTACAGTGTGTCTTACAATGCAAACAACGACGTTGTGAATAAGTTGCATAAGTCCAACATTATGTGTGGGACCATTAGGTGAACCCTTAAGTCAGAAAGTAAAGGAACGCGCCTAAAATTCTACAAGGTAATGCCTCTTCCCACACTTGAGATTTCTCAGGCACGTGGCAAGGTATACTCTACATGATCATAGAAGAAACACAGGTGTGCGGCAGGAACTGAATATTATGAGTGAGTACACTACTCGACAGGACCGCCCAGTATCGGCTGAATTGGTGGGAACATCTTTGCCGGATGGATGACTGCCGCATCCCCAAACAACTATGGAACTATAAGCCGAGGGGACGGAGAGGAAGCGCTGGTGTGAGCAGCTCTAATATTTGCCTATTTCAGACCGGAACAAACCATTCTTTGTTTAATCCTTGAAGATGATGATGATGATGATGATGATGATGATGATGATGATGATGCTGATGATGATGATGATGATGATGATGATGATGATGATGATGATGATGATGATGATGATGATGATGATGATGATGATGATGATGATGATGATCAGTAGCTCCACAGCACACCGTGGGCCTCAGCTTTCCTCAGGATTTTCCTCCAGACCTCCCTGTCTTGAGCCAATCTCTGCCAATTTTTCACTCCAAGTACTTTCACATCTTCTAGGATTCCATCAATCCATCGTAGTCTAGGTCTTCCACGTCCTCTCTTTCCTTCTGATGTGCATTTTTTAGTCCTCTTAAGAACATCCTCCTCATTTATTCTCTGTAGATGTCCTGCCCGCCTCAACCTAGGTGTCCTAACTAATGTCACAATATCAAGCGATCTATATAACTCATAGAGCTTTCTGTTGTACCTTACTCTTCATAAATAAGGTTGTTCCACCTTCCCTAATGGGTCCATAAATTTTCCTAAGTATTTTCATTTCAAAACATGCGAATCGAAACAGGTCGCCCTGCGCCAGTACCCATGTTTCACTTCCATACATCAGGACCGGTTTCACTAACGGTGTACTGTAACCTCTCTATGCTTTTGGGTATTTATCTTATTTCCTTTTAAATTTCTATCTCCTTGCTTGTTGGCTTTCAAAGAGAGGTTACAAGTTATTTAGAACTAGGCAGGAGCCTAGAGAAGCAAAAATTATGCTGGGTCCAGTATGACGGGACTTGCAATGAACTCAGCCATAATATAACAATAACAGATTTATTATATCTCTGGAATTCATACTTGTGTACAAGATAAATATGTATCTATATAAAAACTACCAAAAGGTACATCATGGCAAGCATGTATAATTAAGTGTACATCAACATAAGTGTGCACAAAGTAAATGTGTATACATATATATAATAGAAAAATTTGAATCACAACTAGCATATATAATTCCAGTTTACCTAAGAACAAGTGTATATAATTGAATAGAATTACATAAGAACAAGTGTATATAATAGCATATAAGTTAAATGTACATACATAAATAAAATATAAAATGCACCAACACATGTAAAATTCTCCCCGTCGTGTGGCTAGCTAGACACATAAAACACACATACAGAACACAAGGTACACAACTCACAGTCATTTACTTTCAACACGCATACCCCTGTAACGCACCCACCCACTGGGTAAAGCAACTATCATCTTATGCCCCGGCAGTGAAAAAATATACGCCCGTCAGCAACCCGTTCAGTAGGACAACCCAAACTCCAACCCCTTTAAAGACGAATAATTCATGAAGCATAACTGAAACTGGACCACCCATTTGTCTAGCATTCCGTTTATTAATGACCCATGATGAGTGTGTGAACCTTTGTTCCGTTCACAGCACCAGGTAATGTTAACAAACTCCTCACCTACTTCCAGACAGTGTTTAAGAATTCTAGACAGTATTGACTTCACAAAATTCCCAAAAAGGAATTAAATCCTTATGTACTTTAATAACAGAAATTAATTGATGGAGGCTTTACAATTTCAGAAGATTTTGACAATATGTATATCTATTTAATTTACCCAAAAAGAAGAGGATGAAAACCAGTTAATATTCAAAATTAAACAGCAACTTCTCTACGTGTGAAGTCAACCCATATGTGTTTGCCAGTTAAGACAACAATCAGCTTAGCCCTTGTGCAAGGGGCAAAATCGGCTAAAATATTTCAAGAACATTAATAAATCGTTTCGATGAGCCTCAGATAACTGTATAAAATAATTAGAAAAAGAATACAATAAGGTGGTTGTGCTCTGGCATCTGTGGGAGCGCGCCCACATGTAGTTGACAAAAGTTGACAGGCAATCAACCTGTCTGAAGTTGTACCAGCGTGTCAGAAAACTAAGTCCCATATTGTAAACCCAAAAAAAAGTCCCCCAAAAAAAACCCCACCGGAAAGTCCCCAGCCCTTAAATATGAAATCCCTAGTCAAATTAAAAATTTATACGCAGCTGTTCCAGCCGGAACAGAACTACTGAGAAATAATTAAATTTTGAAAGAGTAAATCAGATGCAACAATAAAAATGGTACAAGATTAAAATCTCTCTATGGCGCGCTCTCGCAGTGCAGCACGCACTTACAGACATAGCATTTAGTGTTACTTAACTGAGTTATAAAAGGTATATGAAATTTTAAGTTAAAGTGTTCAGAGTCATGATCACAGTTCACTTCCCAAATAGAGTCTGGACACGTGGTCCCCAGGCATCTAAGTTATTCTCATAAAACAGGCACACTGCCGGTTCGGCCCCCAAAAAAGAAAAAGCATAAATGTCACCTCATAAGTGCTGGTGAGTGCAACGTGGTGATCCCGTCTCCATCTCCCTCTTCGTAGGCAGTCTTGATATGGTTCACAGCTTGAGCGGATGATCGGCTCACAGCCAGCCAGGAACCCGACTTAGGGCGAGAACCCTAAGGAATCAAGTAAATTAGAGAACAGTCTAAAAGAATGTACACCCGAGTTAAGGTAATTAACCTCTTAACGGGCCGCCAGCTAACTCTCACCAAAGGCACAAATTTAATTAATTAAAGTTTTTACAACCTGCTTAAATAGTCTACATTCAGCTATGGAATAAGTGAATTTGCATTATGAACAGAACTTATTAAATTGTGGCATAATATAAAGTGAACTGTACTCAGTCAACATGCTTCGACAAAATTTTGCAGGTTAAACCGGCCACGTGCAGAGCAATAATCATAATTTGGAAAAAAAAATTTTAACTGGAAGTCACTCACAGCATTGAGAATGTTTTACCTTCAATTAAGGTTGATACAGAAAGCTCTCACACTTCATTCTCTATTCGTGAAGCTAATTAACAAGACAGCGACAGTATACAACATGTACCACACAGTTCACTACTTGACTGCACACCAAGTTTTGTAATTAAATTTTTCTTTATGTAAAGCACTTTTACCATGAGAATGACTCTTGAAACTTCTCGCATTATAACAGAAAATACTAAGGCATGGCAATACAAAGGGCGTAGCGTACGACAGAAAAAAAAATTATGTCGTACCCAATACGATAAATACCCAAAAGCATAGAGAGGTTACAAATGGTAGCCGGAGCGTGGTTCATTCTGGGCTTGAACCCTTGGGTCCTGGTGTGTGACGGGGCTTGCAGACTCGGGAATATTAAGGCAGTTGTAAATTAATGATTGTTGTAAAATAGTGGATAGATGCCAGTGTAGGCTAATTGTAAGTTGTTTAAATTTGTGAGTCGGGTCGCACCACTGAGGCGGTTAATAGTGTTTAAAAATTTTGAGCTTGTATTGCCGGGGAGTCTTAAATGTGGCCTGGAATATGGAATGTTCATTGGGGTCGGTGTTGAGCGTAGTATATTGACGGGATGCGGTATGGCCCGATCGGAGATCGGTACCGGAACCGATTTGTGTCCGGTTGATGTCGAATTATTTTACATTCCCGAATTAAGACTTGGAGTTGATTGTTAGTGCGTTGTTGTGATTTATGTGTTGGTACGGCGTGTGTGTCGAGTTGCTGTTTGCTGTTATGTGTGTTTAGTATTTTGTTGTCTCTTGTCGCCTTTCGTGGGGGTTTCCATGATTCAGAATAGGCCAGGTTTCCGCAGCGCTAGAGAACCCGGGGGTCTACTCAAAGGAAGGACAGTACTTGAGTTTTTCCGATTTTTGTTAATATGTTTTTGTAGGTTATGTTTGTGTTAGGTGTTTAGTGGGGATTTGTTTTATGATTGTTTGTTTTGAATTGTGTAATTCTGGCGGGGATATGCTACGAGAAATTGCCCCACCCTCTTACAGGCGTTCTCCAGAAATTTCCGGTGGTGGATGGATTTGATGAGGATCAGCTGTTGGTTTTCTTGGACCTGGTCCTGCAGGTGGCAGATTTCCCAGGGGTGTCCGATGGGGAGGTCTTGTTTGTTATATACCCGTATTGCCGGAGTACGTTGGCTGGTCTGGTCACCAAGGCCCTGCGTCGGGGTGACAGTGTTGATGCTTTCCATGGGGAGGTGTTGAACTTCTTCATACCCACTCGACGACGCTTCAAGCTTGAGTTGGAAAGATTCTATCGCCCACAGGCCTACGGAGAGGCGTTAGGAGATTTCGTGCGCGATATACAGAAAGCTGCCCGGGTGTTAAGATTGGGGTTGCCCGAGACAGAAGTTATCCAAGCAATTCTGCAAGGACTGACTCCCCAAGAGAGATCTCGTTTGGCATTCGCAGATCGTCCACGTTGTTTTGCGGACCTTGAGCGACTGTGTGTGCTTTCAGGAACGGTCCAGGCGGCTGACGAGTCCCGAGGAAGAGCTGCCACAGATGTCCAATCCTCCAGTGGTTCATCAGGAAGAGCCAAAAGGGACAAACATGGAGGTTGGAGGAAAACCCAAGAGACGCTTAGAAAGCCTGTATATTCCGGAAGTGATGGAGGCTACAAGGGGGTGGCAAGTGTGAAGACGGTAACAACAGCTACAGCACAGAAAACAAGGAAACATGAAATTAACAGGGGAAAAAGAAATTATGTTAGGGAACAACCATCGGCAAGTAGGGAGCCGGTAGTTGGGCGTTATTCTTATTTGGAGAAAAAGGAAACTGTAAAAGTTCAAGAGGAAGTACAAGCGCCTAAGAGAGTAGTGGATGAAGAAAAGGAAGCAGAAGTAGAAGAGCGGAATGACTTTGTGGGAACAATACAAGAGAATAAGAGCGCGTCAGTTAATACTGAATTACCGGACTCAAAGAGGACGTCATGGTTGAATCCAGAGGCCGCGGAATTTGTTCCGGTTTTTACATCTCGGTTTGTGAGGGATTCAGACCCTGTAACATCACCATCGCCGGTCGAAATTAATGTAGTCATTGCACATGAACCTGGACAGCTGGATTTCAGGGTGGAAGATGTTGAGGACGTTGTGGTTACTGAAAGTGGTCAAAGAGTGGAATCGACAGAAGAGTCAGAAGAGCGGTCTGCAGATGCTGCGCAGGTGAGTATAGTTGTAGGTGTTAGGGAGACTGTAGAGTCTGAAGTTGCAGATGGACACAGGGATGTCCGGGCTGCGAGTGTTTCTGAGGTTGTGGATGGACAAGGGGATGTCCATGCCGCAAGTGTAGTAGAAGTAGATGAGGTAGAAGTTACATAATTTTGTCAGGTCGCACACACACATAAATACGTACTTCACAAGATAGCGTAAATCTTGTTATTAAATATCCACACAACTAATAAAATAATTAAATCTTACCGGGGTGTCGTTATATTTTCTACTCCATTATGTAGAAGATAGAAACTGCGCAAAAGGAATACAAAGAGCGGAGATGGAGTACAGTCTTTCTAGTAGAGGCAAGCGACGACGACTGATTTCCATAGCATCAGATCGTAGCGGCCGAAGTAGAGATGCGCGCGCACTGCGCACAACACCGCTCCCCTTTACACCGCCGGACAAAGGTCGCGCGACACCCTCACGTTATGTTACACAAAAAACGAAACCTTTCTAGCATATTTTGTGACGGCGGGGTCCGCGCCTCACTCGCGCATACCACAACCATGAAAACTTTCTAGAATTCATATTTTGCAATCGCCGGCTTCGAACCGGCACAGTACAAGTTGTGATTTAAAGTATTTCCTGTATCATATATCATGGCTTACAAATCTGTTATCAGAGTATTGGTTGGGTCAGGACGTTTGGGGAGACGGGATGACACACACACACACACACACACACACACACACACACAAAGTCGCATATGTATAGCGCATGTATACGTTTATATCAGTAGCGTGGCGTCCATGTAACCGCTGTTGCCGGCGGCAAATGACCTAGAAATAAAAGAAAATAATATTAATTATATTACATAATAAATAGTTTAGTTATTAAATAATTTGGAATCAGAACAGTATTAGTAGGGAAACTTTAAGAAGAGCGTAGCATTGCTTTCTAACTGCTGTGCACTTGTACCGTCTTGTGTTGCCGGCTCAGACATCGGCAATGTATTACTACGTGTGGTCGTTGACCTCGTAGTAGTTGTCACTGTACAAACCGTGGAGGGGGGACATTCGTCCACTCAATGTGTTGCCGCTGTATAAACCGGCAAAACGCTCAGTTAGCAGCTATGTTCGTTTCGCAACCAACATGCAGCAGTTAGTGCCTACCTATTTGTGTTTTTGTTCGTCTAGTTATATGTTTCTCTGTTTGTCTTTACTATTATTAATTCGATCATTAGTGTCCTCATTTATTCTGTTTACGTATAATGGAGTCAGATCCCGTTGAACCGGGGCCCTCTTCTTCTGCCAGCGAAAGATAGAAAATAAACTTAAAAATATTTTAGCTCTAAAAAGAATATTTTGAATCTAAAAAGAACACATGATACTAGGAAAAATTCGAATTAATTTTTAGGCTAAGTTTTAGATTTATCACAACCGGCAACAACTCTTATGTACCCACGCCACGCCACTGTTTATATAAAAAACTTTTTAAAAAACAGTAAACAAATAACAGACCTCGGAACTAACTATGTGATTAGAAATGTTAGAGCAATCAATGAGTTGTGTGTAATTACAGTTCGTCGTTTGAAACATTCAACCGTGAACGCTGAACCAAAGTAATCAAACGGTTTACTGTCAACAGAGGCGTCGTGAATTTGCCGGTGTTGACAAACGATCCCTGATTTAATTAAATTTATTGTTTTCAGAGGAGAATCAGGGGAGAAACACCGGAACAAAATCAGCTCGCTGCTCGTTACTTCACTACGACGGCAGGGAATTTTGGCGACCTTTGTCTGTTAGGCCTCATTTATACTTCCAGGAGACAGTCGATGGGTGGCAGGTGACAGGTGGTAAAGAGGTAGGCGTCAGGTGGTGCAGCATTTATACTTCAGCCTACGGTCAAGCGACTACACAATAGATGTCGTTTGAAACACTTCAAATGTTTCTCATGCTAGAAGATGATAATGAAGTGGAGGATACGAGGAGGAAATATTGTGTTCATCCAATCAACGAGTTGCGTGAAGCATTTGGTGAATTTCATCATCTGTATTTCGCCTTGAGACAACACCAATCAAGTTTTTCCAACAGGTGAGAATGATACTTTCGACTGATACTTTCGACTACATTTTAGCAAAGGTGGAAGGAAAACTGAGGCGGAAGAGAACTTGCAAATTACCAATTACTCCTCCTGAAAAGCTTTACGTAACTCTAAGGTAAATTAAAATAATTTATGTAACAATTAAGTAATAAATTAAAGAAGAATCGTATATTTCTTAATGCTTGTAGTCAGCAGTAAAACAACCAATATCTTTTCGCATAATATGTATTTTATTTTCTTAAACAAACGTCGTACTTTCTTAAACAAGTGATTTTTCATCTACTACAAACATTAACAGACAGAGATACATCGAATAATTTGTAGATAATATTTGTATAGGGTAAGCTCACCTAACTCCGTGATATTACGGATATTAGCTTACAGCTACACAAGCTGTTTATCACAAATATTTTAATAAGTACAGAACGTTCCTAGAATTGTGTATTTAGAGTACATAAAATGTAATAATGAATCTAACTTTCTTAATTTGTGTAAAAAAAATTTATTCACCTTTATTCATCAACTGTGTTATTTCCTTCCAACTTTTCTCCACCACATTCATGTTTTTGTGATTCGAGTCTGCATCATTCCAAACTGGAGGCCTTGTCTGCACGTCAATATTTCGACACGAGAGAGCACATGCAAATGCCAAAAAGCGCGGAAGACGTCGCCTGTATCTGTGACAAACTACAGCGACAGGTGGTGAGAGGTAGCGTCACCGAGGAGTCACACGTCACTTCGCAGCAATATAAACAAACCCATTCTCAACAATGTACCACAGCTGCGGGTGACATCACCCGTCGCCTACCACCTGGAAGTATAAATGAGGCCTTATTCTTGCAAGCGACACGGAAACGTTTACAACGAAACTGATCGCAGTTGCACATGTGAACGGTATCGTTACAAAGAGTAACGGGCGAAATGTGATTAATACAAAATCCATTATGTGATTACGGGAGACTGATCGTAAATCCTTCAGTCACTTCTGGATGAGTATTAAATAAATTGAACTATTTGAAATACACAGTTTGGGCGAAATATTTGAAAATAGAACACATTTTCGTCTTTTCTAGAACAAAGACCGGGTCCCGGCGCGGCGTGTGTACATAACACCTACTGCCGGTTGTGACAGGCTTAAAACGTAGCCTCAAAATTAATTCGTACTTTTTCATAGTAAGAAGTGTTATTTTTAGAGCATTTTCTATCATGCGCTGGGAGAAGAAGAGGGTCCCGGTTCAACGGGATCTGACTCTCATTATACTTACACAGAATAAATCAGAACACAAATAATCGAATTAAAAATAATAAACACAAACAGAGAAACACATGACTGAACGAACAAAACACAAATAGGTACGTAGTAACCGCTGCATGTCGGTTCCGAAACGAATATAGCTGCTAACTGAGTGTTTTGGCGGTTTATACAGCGGCAACACATTGGATGGACGAGTGTGTGTCCCCCTCCACAGTTTGTACAGTGACAACTACTACGAGGTCGATGACCGTACGCAGTAAAACTTTGCCGATGTCTGAGCTGGCAACACAAGACGGTGCAAGTGCCCAGCAGTTAGAAAGCAATGCTACGCTTTTCTTCAAGTTTCCCTATTAATATTGTTCGGATTTCAAATTATTCAATAACCAAAGAATATAGTCTGTGCAATAGTTAATATTATTTTCTCTTATTTCCAGTACTCTTGCCGCCGGCAACTCATACATTCACGCCACGCTACTGACAAAATCAAGTACCTTAGTCCGACCGAGAGACTTTTGGTAACTTTGCCGTAAGTGTGTTTCAGTTGAATACAAAGTGAACCTTGTTCATAGCGGAATGCAAGGGACTCAAATTTTTTCCGGATTGGACAAATTTCCGGAATTATACAAAAATCAGGCCTTAGTCAAATTCTGTATCGTAAACTGTAGGCCTACATGTACTTGTGTTTCTCTTCTGTTTACTGTAATAAATTTATTGTATAAAAGTTTCTCTTCTTCCTATTCCCCTTAATTTTCCTCCTCCTCCTCCTCCTCCTCCTCCTCCTCCTCCTCCTCCTCCTCCTCATCATCA
Source organism: Magicicada septendecula (assembly GCA_034769895.1). Lineage (NCBI taxonomy): Eukaryota > Metazoa > Arthropoda > Insecta > Hemiptera > Cicadidae > Magicicada > Magicicada septendecula. The sequence goes on along the minus strand of CM068375.1, from coordinate 57,929,343 downwards.
TCATCATCATCATCATCATCATCATCATCATCATCATCCTCTTCCTATCCTCCGCTTCATCCTTCCCCTCTTCCTTCTCCTCCTCCTGCTCATCCTCTCCTCCTCCTCCTTCTTATTCTCTCCCTCTCTCCTCCTCATTGTCATTGTCATCCTCATCGCCTTTCTCCTCCTCCTCCTCCTCCTCCTCCTCCACCCCTTCCTCCTCCTCCTCCTCCTCCTCTTTTTCCTCCTCCACCTTCTTCTTCTTCTTCTTCGTCCACAACCTAACGAACATTTGGTTCTTTTTCGTCTGATAAACATTTGGTCCTTAGCGACTCATTGTTCAATTCATCTTCTTTTCTGCCAGCCAGAGAGGAATACTTCTTGTTTCTCTGCTTCTCTATACAACTGCGTTTGTTTTTGCAGGCTTTCGCTCTCCTTTGTCAAAAGATGGCCTGTCCATTTTCTGTATACCCTTTGATCTTTTTTTAAATTATAAACTTCAATTTAAGGTTTATATTAAGGTTTATAAAGAATAGAAGGACAGACTGGCTGGAACACATAATCAGGATGGAACAACATAGAATTCCCAAAAAAGTTCTGGAATGGAGACCAATAGGTAGGAGATCAAGAGGAAGCCAAGAAGGAAGAGACGGATCGAGGATGTTGAGGAGGATCAGCTGAATATGGAGCTGAGAAGATGGAGAAGACAATGTAATGGGAGGGCAGAACGAATAAAAATCGTTGAAGAGGCTAAAACCCATACTGGGTTGTAACGCTAGTAGAAAGAATATCGATAATAATCTATTGTACATACAATCGATTACCCATGTTGTAGTGTAACATATTTTAACATATGTTTACGTTTTGCTCTGTATTTTGTAGGGGACGCTGTGCTGTATTGGCAGTTAGTTCTGTTTGCAACACACACGCGCGCGCGCGCGCACGCAGTGTACGAAAACAAGCCGCAAATAAAAGTACAAAATACACGTAACAAATTTATCATAAAGCACTGGTAAATATTGTTCAGTTTTCGTAACGCCTATAGCTGCGTCGGCCAGAAGGACAACAACTGTTACCACCCGCAATTTTTTTTTGTTTACCTTGCGTAACTGTAGTTACGTTGTTGTCATTTTCTGAACACGAATGGGTCGGTTCCGTTGAAGGTCATAAGCTGCGGTTGAGGAATATAGGCCTACTGATTGTGGCAACGCCGCAGCAACGTTGACTCAAAACGGTAATCTCACCTTACTAACGGTACAATACGATTGGTGCACAGAGACAGTGTCGGGAAGTAGAGGCAGGACGATGAAAATTGAACACTCGGGTCTCGATGCGAAATAGACAAACACCTCGCTGCGAGGCTAACAAAATTTTCATTCACTTCGCACATGCGCAGAACAGTTTTGTGCAGTGTTTAGGAGCGTGAACATCGGCTGCAACAAGCCTGTCGAGAACAATGGAAGCATATGTGTGACTGAGAGGGAAATAATATGGAAGTGAGACAGTGAACGTTATAGCGTTGTCTCCCCTCTCTTCACTCTAGACAACTCAGCTATACTTGAAAGTGGGGGTAATGCATGCATTGGGTCGGCGCAGGAAAGGCTGGCCGGCCTATAAGTGTCGTACAATTAAGAACACGTTATTACATGAACGGTTTACGTATGTTACCCTTCTGGACAAGGCGGTATTACCAACAAGTTTACGTTGCAGAAGCAACATCAGCAATTGATAGCACAGTCGACACAAGACTAGAGACAACAACAGAAGCATATGTATAACAGAGAGGAAAATAATATGGAAGAGTGACAGTGAACGTTATAAAATTATAAATTATAAAATATAAATTATAAAGACTGTTTAAAAAAATACACAAGCCAGAAGTGAGAAACTCAGTGTCAAGCTGCGAGCTAACTGATTCAACATGAAACAAAATTGAAGAAGGTTAGTTTGTTTTAAAACAATCTTTTTTTTCATTTTTGTTCGTTTTTCTACTTTTATGTACTTTGGATCGGGTTTTTAACTAATTTTATTTTTTCTTATAATTTTTTCTTTTTTTTTTTTGTTTTTACAGGAAACGTCAGTTTGTCTAAGTTTTTCGATTCTAAGCACGCTATTTTGTTCCTTGAAATCATCTCACGCTTTTCTCTTTGTTCTATTAGAAATAATTTTTTTGTGACAGACATCATGGTTGTGATCACGAGGATCATTGCTTCGAAATCACAAACTATATATTTCTTGCCGTACAGGTCGGTAGTGCACCTCCATTTCCGGTCTTATGATATTGTTATGACGGTCTCACGGTCTCATCATTGTATTGTACACTGGAAACAAAATACAGACACCAATGAAATCACTAATTACCAGCTTTAATTAGTCACAAATAACAATTTGAAATCAACCAGTAATTCAAGTTAAATTTGTCCACACGCAATAACAATGTCAAGTATTTGAGTTCCGCACTAATCATCGGCGTGCCGGCATAATTTGCGTAGTTATGAGTACTCAAACAGTCTGGAAGGTACCTTTGTACACAGCCTTGACACTGTAACTGTAGTACCGTGACGTGACGGAGATAAGTATAAACAACGGTGAAAAGACCACTTAGAAAGAATGTCAGATTCCATACTGTCCAAACAAGTCTGGAAATACAAACCTGTAGGTCACAGGTGTGTGGATAGACACAGGAAGACATGGCTGGAGGATCTTTGAAAGCGGAACAGAGCTTTGCCTATGCCGTGCTCTTCTTCTTCTTCTTCTTCTTCTTCTTCTTCTTCTTCTTCTTCTTCTTCTTCTTCTTCTTCTTCTTCTTCTTCCTCTTCTTCTTCTTCTTCTTCTTCTTCTTCTTCTTCTTCTTCTTCTTCTTCTTCTCCTCCTTCTACTCTACAAGGATTAGGTTATATAAACCTGTTCCGGCGTCCATCTCATCCTCGGACGACCCACATCTCTTCTACCAATGGATTTATAGTTCTGTAGTTCAGTACCGCTTACGGCAATCGATCCTCTGTCATCCTTTTCAGACGATCCCACCATTGTGTTCTGTAAATTGAAATAATAATATATAAATAATATTAAAAATAATAATATTTCGATTTAAGTTTCAAAAAAAATAAAATTTATGCAGAAATATATCCAACAAAAATCTTGTGATCTAAGTACAGTTTTATAATTATATATTTTCATTAACAATTATATTACTATTTCTTTTATGAATTTGCTAACTGCTATAATTTTTTATTGTTCGACTAAGCTTTTCGTCATTGCTGACATCTTCAGGTCTTAAACAACCTGAAGATGTCAGCAATGACGAAAAGCTTAGTCGAACAATAAAAAATTATAGCAGTTAGCAAATTCATAAAAGAAATAGTAAGGATGGCTGGTAATTTAAACAATACGAAGAATTATATTACTCTCTATATAGGCCTACTCCTGATTTAGAATAGCAGTGCCGATTGTGAAAAATCTATAGGTAATTGAGAAAAAAACTAAGATTATAATTTAATTCATCTATTAATTCATCTACATAAGCCGGTCGAAATTTATTTTTTAATTTTTGACAAACGAATTTACTTTATATTTGTCATAAAGTGACAACAAATAGCTCACAACTCTAAAAGAACCAGTCTGAGCTTTACAAACAAAAGAAACATTCTGCGCGTGACCTCCAACTAACGTAAACATGGTTTAAATTTTAAAATAATAAAATCTGTGAAGAAATATATCCAACATAAATCTTGACATCTGAGTACAACTTAGCTTCATAATTGTATATTTTCATTAACATAGCCATTAATTATGTTAATATCACTAATTAATATATTTTCATTAATATATTTACTCTATATAGGTACTCCTGAGTTAGAATGGCAACGCAGGTTATGAAAAATCTTTAGATGATAGAGTAAAAACGATGATCATATTTTAATTTTTAAAAAAACTATAAATTTCACGTAAATTTAAAAACTATTATAAACCTAAATTTTTAATGCATGTGATATATTTTAAAAATAAAATATTAAAAATAAAATAAAAATAACATAAAATATAAAATTAGGGGGTCAAGGGGGAACCTCGGCCCCTCAAATGCCAACCTCACCTTCTCGCGGTGACCCCTGTTTCTACTAACGAGGCTCTGGCGACCGAGTGTGACCCGGTATAAGATGACCCCCTCTACCAACGGCCAACGGCCTCCTAGGAGAGCGGATGAGTGGGTAGAGTTTACATATGCAATTGCAGATGAACAAGCCGAAAGAGTGTGTTTACACATTTATTTTGAAAAAACTAAGTTCATGACAAACATCAAGACAATATCCAAGAAAATGAAAACTCGATTCGGGCAAATCTATGGAACTGAGAAATTCAAGTATCTTGGAGAAGTTATTGAATACACTTTCTCAGAGAAAGAAGCTCAGAGAGAACACGAGTTAATAAGATGAAAGTTTCTTGCCATATAACCAAGGACACACATAACAAGAAATCAATATCCATTAATGCCAAACTTAGGCATTATTCAACAGTAATTCTCCCGGAAGCACTTTACGCAGCTGCGTGTCTGACTCTGAACAAGAAAATGATGACGGAAGAAATGGAAGTCAAAGAAAGGAAATGTTAAGAAAAATCTTGGGATCTATAAAAGATGAAGAACAGTACAGAAGACACCACAAAATAATGAGCTGTACAGACGTGTTGAGAAAACCACAGCCGTAACTAGAAAAAGAAAAATTACTTTCAACGGACACGTTCAAAGAATGAATCCTGACAGACTAACAGGGAAGCTTTTTAACTATTTCAAAAAACTCAAAATGTTCAATACGTGGTTCAAAGAAACAGAAAAATATATAGAAGAACTCCAGACTACTCAAGAAGACATTGAAGAATGCTTGCCACTCAAAAAGAAATTAAAAATGCCCAAGGTTTTCAGGAAAACCCCAAGAAGACGAAAGGAGGGACAGACATCGATCAAGAATGAAGATGTGGGAGAGGAGAAGAAGGTAGGAACCAGTTGAACAAAACGTAGTACACAGTGGCTCATACGTAAAAAGAAATATATATAATTAAATAAAATTTAATTAAAATAAAATAATAGTTGTATATTAAAAATAAAATAAAAATTAATATTATGTATTAATTTTAATTAGTTCAATTAATTAGCAGAGTTGAATTTATTGAAGACATTCATGTTAGGTGCATGTTAGAATTCTATCCCAAAAAGAATCACTTTCCAGTACGTAGTACTATTTCAGCTCTAGAAGCCTAGAAGTCTACTCTCTTTGTGATGGTTGGTCAACTCTCTTGGAACTCACCATGCCTTTGTTTTATGGTACTTGAGGTTTTAGCTGACAACGTTACGAACTGTACCGACACTTAATTGTAATTCTTAAGCTATATGTTCAACTGTCATCCGTCGGTCTTCTTGCAAGAGGATGTCTACGGTTAGTTTGACGCGCTGGAGTTAAAACTTCAACTGGATATCCAGAACGATGCTCGTCAGTCACTGAAATTCGACCATTATTTTTTAAACTGTTCTCACCATCATTATTGGCTCGACAGCCCTTTCTGGACCCTGGCCTTCTTCAGAAAATTTCGCCATTCTTCTCTATTCATAGCCATATGCTTCCAGTTTCTAATTCCAAGTGTACTGATGTCCAGACTCACCCCGTCGCCTTCAAACTTTCCTTTTACATTCTGGTTTTCCATTAAATATCTTCTTATTAACTCTGCTTTCGCAGGCAAGTATAATGTGTCCACCCCATTCTATTCTTTTTAATTTAATACATGGGACCACATAGATTCATCATACAAATTATTATTATTATTCTGGCTGTACAATGTTTACACATTTTCCGGAACCAAGATTACAGAAGTGATTGAATTCTCATTTACCTTTATTGAATCGATCCGGCTGCAATCTATTTGGTTTTTTAAAATTTTCTGTTTTCTAATGAATGTTGCCTATTGCATTAACCCCCAATGGACCAGGCAATATTTAATCAATGTTTACTTCCTTTAGCCTTTGATAAACCAATATCCAACTACAAGGCAGCAGCTGCTAGTTTTGGTCCGCCCCGAGCATTTTATTTCCCCGGTACCCAAAACATCTGGTGAGCATACCCCTATCCCCCACCTTGGGAGGCGCCCGATGGTAGCCTAGCAACTCCATTATGGAGCTCTAAATTATATCTTTTCCTCCAGGCTCCCCTCTCTTCTACTGGACCAAAAATTTGGCCTCTCAACTGATCTAGATAGCGTCCAAGATAGCGTCCATGTCTCTGATGCATAAGTCAGTACTTAGCGCATAGGACCTTAAACATTAATACCTTGGTCTTCCTTTATATTACCTGAGACTTAAGATGTTTTCTGAGGCCCTGCACACACCTATTTGCTGACAAAATACGCTTTCGGATTGCCACACTATTATTGTTTTTAGAGTAAACTTAATATTTTTACAAGTAAGTAAAGCTATCTCGGATTTATAAGTATCCTGCTCTATTTAAAATGTTCTACCCATTTATAAAAATTTCTGCGTTTCATACAGCTTTTTTTATATTGTGTAATCATCTTCTTCTTCTTCTTCTTCTTCTTCTTCTTCTTCTTCTGCACCTCACAGAGTAGGCACTTTGGCTGTTCTGTCTTCACAGAGTATCTCTCCATCTCACTTTCGATCCTCCTACATCTCTTGTACCAAAGGTTCTATTTCGAAACGCAACTTTAGTTAGTTGTCCATCCTCCATTCTGTCCAGATGCTATAACCATTCCCTGCGATATGTCTGGATCTTATTGTTTATGGGAGAATACCTGTAGCTCTTCTCTAATATCTTCATTGCGCGAACGATCCTGTCTCGTGGAACCCATTGTTCTTCTCAGAAACTTCATTTCTGAAGTTTGAATCTGGGTTTTAATCTTCTTTGTAGGAACCCATGTTCCACATCTATAATTATAGTAAAACAGACAGTGCCATTGTTTTATAAAATTTAAGCCTTGTATTGTGTATACACACAAAAGTAAATTTCAGCTGATTTTTGCGTAACCAGAAAATAAAAAAATTCTCGTTTCATTTGAACTTTCTTTGAATCATACACCATATACGTAGATAGATTTTGTTTTTACTTCCATGTTCCATAAGGAAATGGAACTATGGTGATGGCAAAGAAAATCGTGTTCGAGAGAATTGCAGATTCTGATTGTACTACCCTCAGAACATGAAAAAAAGACATTTTTCGAAAAGTGTCTGTGTGCGTGTCTGTGTGTAGATTTTTGTCCTATGGCAAACGATAAGAACCGCAAATTCAAACAGAATCAAATAATGTTTCGTATACAGCCCTGAATTGTAGAGTAATCAAGATCTATTGTTTTTGGTGAAGATCGGTTAAGGGAAAAGGTTAGTTTACCAGCAACATTTTATGTTTCAACAAGGTAATTTTTTCTATGGCAAACGATAACAGCCGCAAATTCAAACAGAATCAAATAATGTTTCGCATACAGCCCTTAATTGCAGAGTTCTCAAGACCTATTGTTTTTGGTAAAGATCGGTTAAGATAAAGGGGTAGTTTACAAGCAACGTTTTATGTTTTAACAACGGTAATTTTTTCTATGACGAACGATAACTGCCGTAAATTCAAACAGAATCAACTATTTTTTTGCGTACCTTCCTGAATTGTAGAGAGCTCAATGTCTGTTGATTTTGGTGAAGATTGGTTAAGAGAAAATGGTAGTTTACCTGTAATGTTTTATGTTTTAAAAGGGTAAATTTTTTATGACGAATGATAACTGCTGCATATTCAAAGAGAATCAAATAATTTTTTGCATACATTCTTGAATTTTATGTACTCAAGGTCTGTTGATTTTGGTGAAGATCGGTTGAGGGAAAGGGGTAGTTTACCTACAACATTTTATGTTTTAACAACGGTAATTTTTACTTCCATGTTCCTTAAGGAAATGGAAGTATGGTGATGGCAAAAAAAAATCGTGTTCCTGATTATTGCAGATTCTGATTGTACTACACTCAAAACATCAAAAAAAGTCATTTTTCGATGTGTGTGTGTGTGTGTGTGTGTGTGTGTGTGTGTGTGTGTGTGTGTGTGTGTGTGTGTGTGTGTGTGTGTGTGTGTGTGTGTGTGTGTGTGTGTGTGTGTGTGTGTGTGTGTGTGTGTGTGTGTGTGTGTGTGTGTGTGTGTGTGTGTGTGTGTGTGTGTGTGTGTGTGTGTGTGTGTGTGTGTGTGTGTGTGTGTGTGTGTGTGTGTGTGTGTGTGTGTGTGTGTGTGTGTGTGTGTGTGTGTGTGTGTGTGTGTGTGTGTGTGTGTGTGTGTGTGTGTGTGTGTGTGTGTGTGTGTGTGTGTGTGTGTGTGTGGTTTTTTCTATGCCAAACGATAACAGCCACAAATTCAAACAGAATCAAATAATTTTTTGCATACAGCCCTGATATGTAGAGTACTCAAGAACTGTTGTTTTTGGTGAAGATCGGTTAAGGGAAAGGGGTAGTTTACCAGCAATGTTTTTTTTTTAATCAAAGGGTAATTATTTTCTATGGCAAACGATAAAAGCCGCAAATTCAAACAGAATCAAATAATGTTTAAATAGAGCCCTGAATTGTAGACTACTCAAGACCTATTGTTTACGTGAAGATCGATTAAAGGAAAGGGGTAGTTTATCTGCAAAGTTTTATGTTTTAACAAGGGTACTTTCTATGGCAAACGATAACAGCCGCAAATTCAAACATAATCAAATAATATTTTGCATACAATCTGAATTGTAGAGTTCTCAAGATCTACTGTTTTTGGTGAAGATCGGTTAAGGGAATGGGGTAGTTTACCTGCAACGTTTTTTGTTTTAACAAGGGTATTTTCTATGGGAAACGATAACAGCCGCAAATTCAAACAGAATCAAATAATATTTTGCATACAGCCCTGAATTGAAGAGTTCTCAAGACGTATTGTTTTTGTTGAAGATCGGTTAAGGGAAAGGGGTAGTTTACCTGCAACATTTTATGTTGTAACAAGAGAAAGTTTTTCATGACGAACGATAACTGCCGTAAACTCAAACAGAATCAAATAAGTTTTTACATATGTGCCTGAGTTGTAGAGGACTCAAGGCCTATTGATTTTGGTGAAGATCGGTTACGGGGAAAGGGTAGGTTACCTGAAACATTTTTTGTTGTAACAAGAGTAAAGTACTTAATTTTGATAAATAAAGTATCCTGATAAGAAGATCTTAATAATCCACTGTAGAAACGTAGATGAAATATCTATAAATGAAGAGGCTATTTGAATGGGGTGGGGGTAATTTTCTATAAACGAAAATTATAGTTGAAGGTGGAGGGGATAATTTTTTTTATATATGTACTACGTTATCGGCAACAAAGAAGTAGTTTGTTGTTAAAATTCCTTCCTGGGCTGTTTTGGCTTGATCCAATGTTTTCTACAAAACCAGACGTTTGAGCAGTGCTATCGACTGCCATCGTCAGTGAAAACTGAGTGCACTATCGTGAGGTGGTATACGTTAGTGATCACAGTACTGTGGTTAAGGCTGAAGAAAGAAGTAGTTTCTATGGAAATAGTTCATTTCGAAAAGTATTTTAAATATAAATCTTAGAACATGGAAGTCATGTATGGTTCTCCACACCGCGATATTTACAGTTATATTAGCGGGTGTAAATCCTACACTAATTGAACATCATTGGTTTGTTGTTAACGTGGTTCAGTATTAACGTGATAACGGAAGCTACTACGTTATTCACGTCGCGTCGTTATCTGTATTATCTGTCTGTCATAATCCCCCCCGCCCCACTTAACAGCATCACGAGTGCATCGTTTATAATTTATTCAAGGACAACGTTCAGACCAACTACAGAATATATTACTTTTTGTAATTGTCATTCTACGGTTATGATTTCAACCATCGGAATTTCGTATAAATAATACCGATATATGCGCCCTCAGCTGCAGTACTCGCCCACTACTTTGAAACGAAGTACATCATCATCTTCACACCACGGCATAGGTAAGGTGCTGCCTGTTCCGCCTTTAAAAGTCCTCCATCCATCCCTTCCTGGGTCTACCCACACACCTGTGCCCTATTAACAGACTTGTTTGGCCAGTCCGGAATCTGACATTCTTTCCAAGTGTTCTTTCCACAGTTGTTTATAGTCATCTCCGTTCAGCTGTGTACTTTGAAAGTTGCGAGCAAATTAAATTATTTTCCCCCACAGTAGGGCGCCAGACAATAGATGGGTAAGTCACGTGGAAAGGCTTCTTCCTTACGGGCCGTGACTCCCGGTAACTTTTATTCAGCGTTGTCTTCCACTAGCCTCTGATCCTCCAACATCCAACTGCAAGGCACCAGCAAAATATAATCCTATAACAATGGGACGCAGTATTGAGGCCGTTGTTGTTTGTAACTGTTAATTTTTTTTTTTTTTATTCGAGTTATAAACTTGTAACTCTTCTCTTATGGCGTCATTTCTTATACGGTCAAGTTTAGAACACATTTTATCTCCTCTTAAGAATGTCATTTCCGAGGCCTGTATTTTACTGTGTTGTTTTGTGGTTGTTGTCCACAATTGACACCCACAGGACAGTACAGGTACTGCCATAACTTTGTAAAACTTTAATTTTGTATGTCGACGCACCTTGTTACTAAACATGCGGTTGATTGTTCCATAGATCGTCTGGAACTTACCTAACTTAACATGTGTATCATAATTTCTATTACAACTAATAGCATTTTCCAAATAATTAAAACGGCTCAATACGAGACTTATTAGCTACCATTAATTTGAATAACATTTAATCTAGATAGAATATTTTGAAATCAGAGCTTTTCCGTATTTTTTAAACCCTTATAATTAGTGTTGGTTTAGTTAATAACTTTTAGACGCATAGAATTTATAAAATGTATTTATAAAATTAAATCATAATGGAAGAACCGTGAATTTGTTTTTTGTCCTGAGGAAATGGAGAAAATTTCTCATCCCCTCCCCTCACCACCAGGCGCAGCTTCCTTCACGCCACTGTTAATCATATTAATTTTACCGACTGATCACCGAGAAACTACTATACGTTGCTTTTTAAAACTTTAATTTTGCATGCTTTCGTACCTTATTTCGTTTCTAAAATACGGTTGATTCTTCCACAGATCGTCTGAAACTTACCTAATTCAACATCAATGTCATAATTTATATCATAGTCAATATAATTTCCTAAATAATTAAAGTGACTCAACTGTTCTACAATTCGATCACTAATCATTATTTTTGTTCTTATTGGCTCCTTACCTCGAAGTGGCATTACCATTTTTTATAGTGGAGATTTTCATATTGTAACCTATTCTTTGCAAATCTGATGAAACTTAAAAACATTTGCAAATCAGATTCCGTATTCTCGTATCAGATTCAGACGTCTGTCTCGCGATAACTCAATACCAGGGTTCATTAGATGTTTCCATTTTCTTACAAAATCGTCAATATAAATGTTAAAAAGAGTAGGTAATATACTGCGCCGTTGTCTAACACCTAAGTACATTTATTATTGGATGAATTATGATATTCGATGATTTTTCAGTTATCAGAAAAATCTACGAAAACCGCAATTTCTCTGCTGTTTTTTGTTTAGCACAGTAACAATCGTAGAGTAATTATACGATAAACGTTAAAAATTTCGAAGAAACGGTTTTTTATTCAACTTCCTTTCAGTCTGTCACACTGTTGAATTTTAAAAAATTTCCACATTTTGAATCTCTTTTTTGGGCCCAGGGGTTAGAGAATTTTGAAATTTCCAAAACTCTCACTATATTCAGATGTCGCTTAAAGTTCTCTTTAATTTGATATTCAAATGGAATTCGCTTACTTACTTACTTAATCCTTAGCTATACACCGAAAGGTAGGAAAGCTAACTCCTTTCGGTGTAAAGCTATGTTGGAGTTGAGTCCTCTGAGGTCGTCTTTCATTGGAATCATTAATTGGAATTCGCAATTATTGAAATTAAGACCCGGGCTGTAAAGCCGTGGTCTATTATAATTACCATTCTGACTGATGTTATTATCTGACGTTTCAGCCTCTCATCTGGAGGCCACCTTCAGTGAAAACAGTTTTAAATACAACTGACACAATGTTCGTGTCACGTTGATACGGTTTAATAAAGCCTTTGCCACATTACCGTGATTTCACTTACAAGCACCGTGTCAGTTGTATTCAGCAATGCATTTTTACAAATCTAATTTAGCCACGTATTGTATAAATAATGAACATCAATTTCCCGACATTCAAAATGTAAAGTTAAATAAAAATATACAAAAAAGTCAAAAAATTAATATTTGAGAAAATTTAATATTTACAAACACAATAACGTGTGAATAAGTTGCATGAGATCAACCTTATGTGCGGGACCATTAGGTGAACCCTTAAGTTAGCAAGTAACACGCCTAAAATTCTACAAGGTGATGGCCCTTCCCACACTTCTTTATGGGTCTGAGAATTGGAGTTTAACGAAAGGCCACCCCAGTCCCATTCAAGCGGCTGAAATGAGATTTCTCAGGCACGTGGCAGGGTATACCCTACATGATCATAGAAGAAACACACATATACGGCAGGAATTTAATATTATAAGTGTACTCGATAGGATCGCCCAGTATCGGCTGAATTGGTGGGAACGTCTTTGCCGAATGGATGACTGCCGCATGACCAAACAACTATGGAACTATAAGCCGAAGGGACGGAAAGGTGTGGGACGTCCGAGGAAGCGTTGGAGTGACCAACTCTAATCTTTGCTTGTTTGAGATCGGAACAAACCATCCTTGGTTTAATCCTTGCAGATGATGATGATGATGATGACGAACACAATAACAATAATTTACTAAATAAATAACAAACTCAAGTAAAAACAACACAAGGTGATCTATTTAAAATTATAAACTTATTAAAATAAATTAAATACAAACTAAAAATATTTTCAATATAACCGTCAAAACAGCTAATTGAGTAGCTAAACACTATAACAATCGATCAGTAAAATCAGATTAAATCGATCATTTCTTTTATATTAAATTCGATTAACCGTTATTTTACTTCCATGTTTCATAAGGAAATGGAAGTATGGTGATGGCGAAAAAATCGTGTTCGAGATAAGGGCTAATTCAGATTGTACTACTACCCTCAAAATATGAAGAAAAATCAGTTTCCGAAAAGTGTCTCTGTGTTTGTCAGTCTGTGTGTCTGTGTATCTATGTGTAGAATTTTGTCTATGGTGAACGATAACTGCCGTAAATTCAAACAGAATCAAATAATATTTTGCATATATGTCTGACCTGTAGAGGACTCAAGGCCTATTGATTTTTGTAAAGATCGGTTAAGGGGAAGGAGTAGTTTACCTGCAACATTTTAAGTTTTAACAAGAGTAAAGTACTTAATTTTGAAAAATAAAGTATCCTGAATAGAAGGTCATAATAATCCATTATAGAAAGGATTTTCTATAAATGAAAATGATAGTTGAAGGGGGAGGGGATAATTTTGTTATATGTGTACTACGTTATCGGCAACAAAGAAGTAGTTTGTTGTTAAAATTCCTTCCCTGGCTGTTTGGCGGTGGTCCAATGTTTTCTGCAAAACCAGACGTTTCGGCAGTGCCATCGACTGCCATCATCAGTGAAAATCGAGTGCGCTAATATGAAATGGCATACATTAGTGACCATAGTACTGTGGTTGAGGCTGAAGAAAGAAGTAGTTTTTACGGAAATATTTCATTTCAAAAATGATTTTAAATCTAAATCTTAGACCATGGAAGTCATGTATGGTTCTCCATACCGATATTTTATATTGAAATCAAATCATTTCAATCGTTTGTTAATTCATTTTATAAACCTCTGTTGATGCTGATGTGATCAGTGAAGTGTGCGTCAGGTGAAAATACAATAATTTTACTTGCAGAAGTAGTTAATATTTGAAGAACTAACAAGTAGTCATTACTAATATTAACAAGTAGTTAATATCTTCTTGGATTTCGTTGTCCATGACGTGACCGTTATGTGTTCCGAGTCGGTAGTAATTTAATTATATTTAGTTAATATTTGTTAAGATAAAAAAGCAGGCCAAACAATAACTATAAGCAAGAGACTTTGTTTTGTTGTATATAAGAATATTTAGCCAAAGTACAGTAGTTTTCTACTTTCAAAACGGAGCAATAGTTTTTGTAATATAGGCATCTCCATGCATGAAAGATGAACGAACACACGCGCGCACACACACACACGTCAGTTCTTTGTTTACTCACAAGCAGACAACAAAACAAGCGTTACTAAATGCTGTGCTTCAGTTCGTTACCAAACGTCCGTAAAAAAGGTTACGGTATTTATTCTCGTCACAGTGTAGGTGAACCATTCTGCTTGAATAGTACATTGTGTGCAAAATCAGTCTGCTGTAGTTAGTCAGTGGTTTGTGCAGGTGAGTTCAGTAATCGTTTATTTAACACTTAAATATTAAAGAAAACAACAAACTGAGTTGCGTATTAGTTTCACGCGTTTAATACAATTTCAGTGATCAGTGGCGTAACTAGGGGGGGGGGATTGGAGGGACTAACCTCCTCACAAAGCTATAAAAAATTTCATCGAAATTCCATAAACATTTAAAATAGATCCATAAAATATATCTGTTTCTAAGCCAATTGCTTGTGTTAAAACATGATTTACGAGGTTTGATCAAAACGTTCATGTAGTTCTTGTTTAGTTTAAAAATTATGCCTTCATTCATCGAGACACTTATGCTGCCCCCCTGCAAAGTAATCTCAGTCGAATGTAACACGAATGTAAGTCGGCCGTTTTGCAGTATTCAAAATATTTTAAGCACGCACTTTTTGTTACAGCCTTGAGCTCGCTTGGCGATTTTCGTTTTACTTCTTCAACGGTCGCGAAACGTCGTCCTTTCGTGGAAATGATCACTGTTGGGAGGAGGAGAGATCCCGTTGAGACACATCTGGAGAATACGGCAGTTACCGTGTCATCGTTATGACGTCTTCTTTTGCCTACTTTAGAAAAATTCTTAACAAGTAATGACGTGCGTCCAGGCGCATTATCGGGCTGCAATCTTCATAAATTATTCTTCCGTAAATCTGGTCGTTTTCTACGAATTGCTTCATACAAATGGCGTAAAATGTCCGAATAGTACTCTTTATTTACCACTGCGCCTAGCTATGAAATTTCGTGGAACACATAAATATAATCTTCATCTGACAACCACACGATCTTCAACTCATTTACGGCAGTCTTTGCAACTTGTAAACCGCTTGTTCACGCACGGCTGTCTCGCCAGAAGCCTTCTGGACACGTTTACCACGACAGAGCAGTTTACCTCACACTTTACACAAAATTTAATCCATGTTCTTCAATTTCGCATTGTAGACTGACAAAAAAATCGCCTAATACACTTAAGGACGACTTACTCAATTAGCTATGAAATCTAAACTATGCATCAAATAGGATAAAAATTTTAGACGATTGTCACCAACGTGTGTACCAACATCACATAAATACAGTTTTTTTTTTTTAAATCGGACACTTGTAGCGGTGGAAATTACAAAATTGCAGAAACTTTTTGACCAAACTTCGTACATTAAAAAAGAATCTTCTGTAACACAAACTGTAAGTTTCTAAAAACATTCTTGGGACAATATCGTTGGGACAATAATCTTCTGTAACACAAACTGTAAGTTTCTAAAAACATTCATTATGTATGTATAGTCTCCAGAACGCATTAATAATAGTAAATTTATATAAGTATAAATACCTTATAGTCCGTCTTGCGGTCTTGTAGTTTTTCAGTATGTATCACTACATGTTTCGAAAGTAAACTTTCATCATCAGGTATATTGTAAACTTCCTCCTATTTTCTAGGGCTCGTCAGTGAAAGTAAAAAACAATAAATAAGTGAACAACATAACACAAATGTACTAGTCAATACGATACGATTAACGTTGACATAATATCTCGTAGCAGTGCGCACTGTACTATTCTCAACACACAACTCAACACTGACAATAGTACAGTGCGCACTGCTACGAGATATTATGTCAACGTTAATCGTATTGACTAGTACATTTGTGTTATGTTGTTCACTTATTTATTGTTTTTTACTTTCACTGATGAGCCCTAGAAAATAGGAGAAAGTTTACAATATACCTGATGATGAAAGATTACTTTCGAAACATGTAGTGATACATATTGAAAAACTACAAGACCGCAAGACGGACTATAAGGTATTTATACTTATATAAATTTACTATTCTAAAAACATTCTTGGGACAACATCCTCAAATTAAACTCTAAAGGAGTAATAAGATCGAGTTTTTTCAAAATATCTTCAGAAGAGTCATTTTCACAAGCTTTATTAATAACACAAATTTATAATTAAAAGGGATTCCTAATCTCAGTGAGGCTTCTCTTCTTCTAGGTTATTAGCCCCTTGGGGTGCTTGGCAGCACCTCGCCATTCTTCACGTTTCTCTGCTTTTCTTTCAATTCACAATATGATGTGCAGTTCATATCGACCATAAGCTGTTTAATGTAGTCTAAACGGGGTCGTCCTCTGTGATTCTTCCCTTCAATTGTTCCTTCTGTTATTCTCTTAACCAACCCATTGTGTTGTAGTATATTCCCTATAAACTTAGCTCTACTGCCTTTTAAATTTCGTAGAAAGCTCTTCTCCTCCTGAGCTCTTCTAAAGACTTCCTCATTCGTTATCTTCTCCCTCCAGCTTATCTTGAATATTCTTCTGTAGTACCAGGTCTCAAATGCTTTGAATAACATTTGACTTGAGACAGAATATTTTGAAACCAGCGATTTTCCATATTTTTTTCGTTGATTTACTTTGATTACTTGATAACATATAGAAGCATAGAATTTATAAAACGTATTTGTAAAATTAAATTATAAGAGAAGAACCCTGAATTTGTTTTTTGTTCTGAGGACAATGGAGAAAAGTTATCATCCTCCCTCCAGGCGCATCCCCTAGTTTTGCCACTGTTAGTCATTATCATCATCATCTTCACAACACAGCATAGGCAAAGTGCCGCCTGTTTGCCTTCAAAAATCGTACATAGGAGGTGTGTTCAAAATAAGACCGAACTATTTGTGTAGCACGTCCACCTGCGCACACAGCGAGCTGCACAATTAAGTGCTGCTAGCGACAGGTTTTGACCCCGAAGTGCCGTTTTCTCCATCACGTCATGATCGTCAGTCTTCTAGCTACACGCGCTGTAGTGGGCACGAGCACACACCGTCCGGCGGATTTATAACGAAGTGAGATGAAGATCTTAACACAACGTGGGTACATAAAATTTTGCTACTAACTTCGTAAAATCTTTACAGAGCAATTTCCATTTCATTCCAAAGTTGTCATTACCATTTGCATTGGTACGAAGTTGTTAACCTATGTCATAACGGGTCTCTATTTCGTCGTCAGCAAACGCAGTAAGAATTTTTCATTGATATGATACATTAAAGTTTTTCTATCAAAATTTAATTTTTCGATCTTATATGGATAAGCATTCTCTAGGAAAGTCTCTGCGTTAAACGATGATTTACAGTTACCACATCACGAGCTCTCTTCCCATGATCTTCGACATCGCTTTGAAGACCATTGTTTTACCCTCTTTAAAATTTCTTAAAATAATCGCTTGGCTCAAGCAGGCCTTCGCATATGCTTAATTCAACAACCAGAATATCTCTGTAAAGTTTTAACTTAGTTTTGCCGCAAACTTTCATACGCACACGTTCTTCTTCGAGGTCTTTCTTTACCACTTTGTCACTAATCCGCCGGCCAGCGTGAGCACGTCTCCACTCAATCTAATACATCTCAAAGACTAATGCTGATACCATAACAGAATATATGGGAGTTTGTTGCCAAAAACTATCGCAAGGCGCGCTCAAAGTCGCAGTGCGTTGTTTGTGCGTGTTGTTACCGTATTCAAAAAGTTTGATCTTTTTCTGAACACACCTCGTACATCTCTTCCTGGGTCTACCCACACACACCTGTGTCCTCTAGGTTTGTACTTCCAGACTTGCTTGACCAGTCTGCACCTGTTTCCTATAGGTTTGTATTTCTAGACTTGTTTGGCCAGTCCGGATTCTGACATTCTTTCTAAGTGTTCTTTCCACAGTTGTTTGTAATCTTTTAATTTTTCATTCAAGTTAGAAACTTGTAACTTTTCTTTTATGGCCTCATTTCTTATACGGTCAAGTTTAGAACACATTTTAACTCCTCTAAAGAACGCCATTTCCGAGGCATGTATCTTTCTGTCTTGTTTCTCGCTTGTTGTCCATAATTCACACCCATATGGCAGTACAGGGACTTTGTATATCGACCTACCTTGATTCTAAAAATACGGTTGATTGAACACACAGGTCGTCTGGAACTTACCTAATTTAACATCAGTATCATAATTTCTATCACAGCCAACATCATTTCCAAATAATTAAAATAGTTCAATACGAGACTTATTACCATTAATTTGAATAACATTTAATCGAGATAGAATATTTTGAAATCAGCGTTTTTCCATACTTTTAAACACTTATAATTAACGTTCGTTTAGGTAATAACTTTTATATGCATAGAATTTGCAAAATGTATTTATTAAATTATAACGAAAGAATCCTGACTTTTTTGTGTCCTGAGGAAAATGGAGAAAATTTTTCATCCCCCCTCTCACCCCCAGGCACAGCTCCAGTTACGCCACTGTGAGTCATAAATTAATTTTACTGAGTGATTACCGATAAACTACTATACGTTACTTTGCAACTTTTATGAAGACAGCTTCTAGCAATAAATAGGCCTACAACTAGTGAGCCTCACGACCTGCTGAACTCGCTCACTATCTTGAACGAAATGCATTTATTATTGCGTTCTTCTTCTCTTCTTCACTACTTGGTTTGGGCTACAGTCCGTACCGACTTCACAGAGTCTCTGACCATTTTTTCCAGGGTCTTCCACGATCTCTCGTTCCCACTGGCCTATATACAAACGCTTGTTTAGGAATACGCGTGTCTACCATGCGTTCGACATGGGCCTTCCAATTCTGCCTGTATTCCTTTATTCTCTCCAGAACCGACTGTAACTTCAGGTCTTTCCTTATGTCAACATTTCGTCGATGATCTCTCAGACTGCATTCCTTAACTGGTTTTAAAAATTTCATTTCCGAGGCCTGTATTTTTGAAACACATTTTTGCAGAAGAGTCCATGTTTCACATCCATACAATAAACTCGCCACAGCCACGTCCTTATAGAACTTTAACTGTGTTTCCCTCTGCGTTTTATTCTTCAATAGTCGTCTTATTATTCCACAGATACAACTAAATTTATTTAGCTTTCTCTCGATTTCGTTGTTATTATCAATTACAATTTCTGCCCTTACAGGGTTTTTATTGTTAGGTAAATTTCAATATAAGAAAATTTTTCAATTATCAAAAAAAAAATGAAAACCCCAATATTTTAGTACTATTTTTAGCGTTATTTTTTACTTTCTACTATATTTTAGTGACATTCAGGGACGAACCTAGGATTTCATTTCAGGCGGGGGGATTTTTTTCAACCACATATCGTTTTCTTATTGTTTTTCTCATATTACAATGAAAAACGTGCCGACAAATTAAAACTAATGGGTAAGTAACAGCTGTAATTCACTAAATTACATTAAAATCAATTAAAAACGTACACCAGATAGGCTGCCAGTTTGTCTTGGAAGCCTAATAATGCCTTCCTGTGGAATATAAATATTTTAAAGAGAACGGTAAAATTAGTAAAGCGGTGGTTCTCGAATTAAGAAGGTGCGGCTCTCGTGCAGTTACGTAAACGTTGTACACATTCCCCGGCTAGCCGAGCAGGTGCAGTGTCCCTGTCAAGGCCTCGAGACACGCTTCAAGTAACTTCAAGGGTCAACATACTCGAGATTCAAGTAGCTTCGAGACTGTTCGACCACTCCTAACTACGCAAATTATGTTGGCATGCCGCCAGCAGTATGGAAAACTATTCTGGAACACCTGCGGGACCTACATAAACAACAGCGGTCGGCTTAGAAATTAGTTAGGGTCTTTTGCGTTATACGACCACAAAGCATTGGCATTGGCATTTTGTTCATCTTTCATTAAACTGAGTATAGTTCTCAGAATTTTCTATCTCTGTTTACTGATTAGTTAAAAGCTGCGTCCAGTCTCGCCTCTGTGTGTGTGTGTGTGTGTGTGTGTGTGTGCGCGTGTGCGTGTGCGTGTGCGTGTGCGTGTGTGTGTGTGTGTGTGTGTGTGTGTGTGTGTGTGTGTGTGTGTGTGTGTGTGTGTGTGTGTGTGTGTGTGTGTGTGTGTGTGTGTGTGTGTGTGTGTGTGTGTGTGTGTGTGTGTGTGTGTGTGTGTGTGTGTGTGTGTGTGTGTGTGTGTGTGTGTGTGTGTGTGTGTGTGTGTGTGTGTGTGTGTGTGTGTGTGTGTGTGTGTGTGTGTGTGTGTGTGTGTGTGTGTGTGTGTGTGTGTGTGTGTGTGTGTGTGTGTGTGTGTGTGTGTGTGTGTGTGTGTGTGTGATTTAAACGAGTTGATTATAGAAACAAAAGCGAGTAATGGTAAAGGCAGTCAGCGGGTCTTTTCTGTTTTGTAACAATATCATATTAGTGAAAACTTACCAAAATAATGATGTAGATCTGCATAGAAGACTTTGAAGTAGTTTTATATTTTATTCATCAAAAACACAAATTTTATACACCAAAAACACCTAACCTAATTTCACGAACTGGAAAGTTATTGTTTATAATTCAGGAGGCCAAAAGGCCTTGATGTCCTGTATAATTTGTTCAAATAAGTCAGTGCCTACATGTCGCTTTAATAAGATTCTTCAACAGAGAGTCCGCGCATACTTCACGCAAATAGTTTTTCCAGTCGGTCATAGTGTGCGTACTCATGTTGAGCTCGTCTGCACAAAACTGTGATGTGGTGTATTCCTTAGTCCACGAAAAAATAAACAATACAACGGTGTCACAAGACAGCCTGCTGCCCTCTAGCCACGTACCGTTACGTAAACCGACGGTCGTCCTACACTGTGTTTTACCACATCTCCACCTACAAATTTTTTCAGACAGCTGAAGAGTCATTTCATGACCATTCGCACAGTATCGTCTTTTGTGTAAAACAGCTTTGTCCTTCAAAAACTGCACTCCCTTCTCATTACTACTTATTTCCCGCACTAAATGAAATAAAGACATGTTGCTGAACGCACCGACAAGACAGGAATGACCTACGACTACAGACGGTGGAGCGATAAGATAACTTATAATTATTCTTGTATAGTGTACGACAGTCTGTAAATGAGAGAATATCATTTTAACTAATCAGTAAACAGAGATAGCAAATTCTGAGAACTATACTCAGTTTAATGAAAGATGAACAAAATGCCAATGCCAATGCTTTGTGGGCGTATAACGCAAAAGACCCATTAGTTACACCTAGCGAGATTGTAAAGTGCGGATCAAGTGATTATTGTGTTAGAATAGTGCGGAACACTATTAGTTGACATTATTATTGCGTGTGGACAAATTTAACTTGATTTTTTATATGAAAGAACCTTGTTGATTACAAGTTGTTATTTGTGACTAATTAAAGCTGGTAATTAGTGACTTCGTTGGTGTCAGTATTGTGTTTCCACTGTACAACACGACGATCCGTGAGACCATCGTAACAATATAAATGCTATGGATATTAGTTTTACAGCATGTAAAATAATGTTAAATAATTTTATTGAAAACTATAATGATTGTCACTCTTTTTCAAAAGGAAAAATAGAAAAAGAAAGAAAGGTAAAAAACCGAAAAAATAAATATTAGCACATACTTTGTTAAATAAGTGTTTTATTTATCCTTCTTGATACTGATATTTTAAAAAAATATGTGGATTATATATGTTTCATTATATGTTAATTACATGTTTCATTTTAAAAATCCGAAATAGTTAAATAAATTTGGTCAAATAAAGCGTGTTAATTACGCGAGTACATGGGATAACACCGGAACTGTTCGATTCCTAACGTCACGTGACTTTAAAAAATCCTCCTGTGCGCCATGCCCTGTCTTTTTCGTAGGCCTCGGTTTGCGGCCAAGCAAACAGTTCCTTCGTTGCGGAATCAAATAAATCAGCTGACATGGCTCAAGCGCAGTGTAAAGCACGTCATCACATGAATCATTCATTTCAAGTTTCTTGTAACCAGCGGAAAATCGTGTCCTCCTACTCTCTTTCAAGTCGACTTCTTTTCATTTTTCACCATTTCTTTGAACATCTGTTATATTTATTATTGAGTATAGGGTCTATTATTGTATATTACTTAACTTCTCATTGACCTTAAATAGTAATTTTTTTAAAATTGGCAAATCTTGGAAGTTAATTAATTACTTTCCAAAAAACACGCAACCAGTTTTAAATTTTTTGTTCCAACATTTTTAAATATTTCAGAATTCAGGGGAATATATTCCACATATCCCTTCTATGTTCGATCCTGTTTATTTTAAAAGTGTAATATACGTTTTAAAATTCTCCAGATACCACACACAGATTCATAAATCGGTTTAATCATGTATGCATTTTAAATGATTAAGAAGTAGTAAAAGTTAAAAGAACAACCGCTAGATGGCACCAGTATTCACTTAATGAAATGAGATGCAGTATGCCAACTGCATTGTATTGGGCGATTTTATTATTTAAAATGTTTGAAGAATGGGAAAACAGATAATATTTTTTGTTATACTTACTGTTTATTACTATGATAAACAAATTTTTTAACAGGAATATATTTTTTATTTTGTAAATTACAAATGTTTCGAGAGTAATCCAACTGTCACCATCAGATATAAATGAATAAATTCAAAATTTTTAAATCAAATACTAAAATTATTATTACATTAAAATTATTAATATATTAACTTACTGTAGGTTTATTGTAAGTAACTGTTTTTATTGTAGTCTTGTTTAATGAAAACGTAGATAAGTTGATATACAAGTCTTGATATAATCTTGTCGTCTGACATGAACGGTTTTGTGAGCGCGCCCGAGTGTGTGTGTGTGTGTGTGTGTGTGTGTGTGTGTGTGTGTGTGTGTGTGTGTGTGTGTGTGTGTGTGTGTGTGTGTGTGTGTGTGTGTGTGTGTGTGTGTGTGTGTGTGTGTGTGTGTGTGTGTGTGTGTGTGTGTGTGTGTGTGTGACTAAATCACCAGGTGTTGAACTACAGTATACTCGCTTTTGGGTGAAAACTACGTAGAAAAAAAAACAACTAGAAGTAAGGACGGGATGGCCCAAGGACCATCCCTTGCCTACTACTACACATGTCTCCCTTTTTGTCCCAGAACTCGTTTTTTTCACTAATACTCGATTCTCTTCTACTCGCTATGCGTCTGTTGTAAAAAAACAGATATTAAAAGAAATCAGCAAGCTGGTAACTGCTGGAAACAGAGCATACCGTGCACATAAGAACCTATTCGGATCAAAAATAACCTCTTGACCCACTAAAATGCACCTGTATAGAACTCTGATTAGCCCAGTGGTAACTAGAGGAGTGGTATGATAGACCTACATCTGTCGGTACAACACCACAAAACAGCCTGGAACCCTACAGGACCACAGAACGGCGGTCTTCTGTGCCTGATATACCTACCGACGTCCCCCACCGAAACCAAAACAAGCCACACAGACCTCAACAAACTCTTCCCCGACCTCGATTCCTTCCTCCGGAACCTTAATCGCCGGACGTGAGGAACGCAAGACTCCGTCCCTCCCTCCAGACGGTAGCAGATTCGATCAACAGGCTGACCAGAACCAGAAACTCCACACGCCCAAGCCGCCTACTGCCGCTCACACAGTGTGTACCCGACCCCCTACGGTTAATTCCGTTCCGAAACACTCTACAGTCGCCTTCTTCAATACGCCCGCCTTGATAGTCCCATTAACTAACCCTTCACTGATACCTTTGTCCATTGTTTGCGTGTCCCACTGCTACACAACCGGTTGTTAAACCTACCCGTCACCGTACACGCAATCAGACTGCACAATACGCACTCGCATACAATCTTGTTACTTTATTATGGCCGATAACTTCACATACAGCAGTATGCGCAGTGACGTGTTTTTCGTCAGTACAACTAAACGTTACATGCAGTCTCCCCGCTACGGCAGCTTTTCGCGCAGTTTTTGGCGGCAGCAAATCCATCTGTGGATTTGTAAACACCGATCTCGGTCAGTTTCGACGAAACTGCGTTCTTACCCGGTCAATCGCACACCACACTTTCACTTGATCGAATCCGCGACAACTAGTAGAAACTTTCCTGTTGCAAACGTTCAACTTATAGGTGATTAGGCCTATACGATTTGTCATGCGGTGCATCCATGTGTGATATCCGCTTGGCTGAGAGCGGAACGACCAGAAACGACGGCTCGTTAAAAGGCCAATCGTTGCGTTCTAATACAGTGGAAAGCGTTTAACACGAAATATGGACTCAGTTCCGGATCGCTGCTTACATTTAACATTTAATTAATTCGTATGGTTAACACGAAAGTTTTACCTAAAAAATATTGGTTAACACGAAAAAGTTTTTTTTTTTATATTTTTATGCTGGCTTTTCAATAGCTGCGTAATAAATAAATCCATATGTGCACTCCCCAAAATAGTGCAAGTTTAAAACTGTGAAAGTGATGACAGCACCGATGAACTTGACACCGAAATAGACAGTCAAAATGTATGAGTTCTTACCGCTACGGACATGCTTTCGTTGCTGAGCCGTGTTCGTCGATATTTAGAATACAACTCGGAAGGTGAAATGTTTGACCGCATTGATAAACTGGAACAATTTTGTGAAAATATACTAGTGCAGAATTGTGTCCAAAAGAAAATAACGGACTATTTTAAAAAGAGTTGAGCATTTTCACTTTTAAACAAAGAACAAAGAACTTTAAAAGACAGGCCTACTACATTACTGTACACGAAAGCCTAAATTGTAAGACTAATTTAAGGACAGCTACAGCGCATGTATACTGAGTTTTAAGCAAAATTAATCAAATTTTTCCATAAATTAACCAGTAGGATTAATAAACTTTCTATATAACTACCTTCTGAATATTCGTTATTGCTTTATTTTACTACACAATACAGTAAGCAATCTACACAGTATTTGTTCATTTATCTCATTTTGTTTCACTTTCTCTTGGTTTAACATGTAATTCGATTAACACGAAAAAACAGTTGTTTCCCGTCATTCTGTGTTAAACGTTTTCCACTGTATTTCGAAGTCTGTAACACATGAGTAATGTTTTTAGTAATCAGCAAATCGATAGGCGCCCGAAGGCTGACGTTTCGATGCCTGTGCAGGGCGAGCGAAGAAAGCGCAATGATTTGTCACGTAATTAATGTGTTCAGTATGTAGATTGTAAATATGCACAGAGAAGTTATGTTGTATGGGCCGCGTCAAAAATGTCTTGTATGACAACGTTTCACTCATATTACAGTGAGTATCCTCATATCTAAGTGACGAAGAGGCTGGCAAGCGAACTCATATAGTGTAGAAGTGGCGGTGGACCTTGCCCTGTAGGTGTTACGCTGTATGCATTATTTGTGCGGTCAGTCAACTCTCGTACAGTCAAACCGGAAAGTAAAGGGATCAAGTCGTGCTGAGCGTGACTGTTTCTCTGGTGATGTTATCCTTGTAACATTTGTCACTACCGACTCGGAACACAAAGCTTTTTATTGGCAAAAACGTAAATGTTTTACCTTATAGCCTGAACCAGTTTTCGCTTATTATAAGCTTCATCAGAGGCTGCCACTGCGGACGCTCTCCGTCTTGTTCCTGGCGACGGTGCCACTTTTGAAGGATCGATGTTGTGTGTGTATGGTGTGTGATATGTTCGAAAATACGTGTGATTCGAATTGTGTCTATTCGTTTAGGATGTCGTTTTTATGAGTTTTTGTGTGTTTGTATATTTCTAGTTTTTCAAGAGTGTCTAGTTTTCGGCCTTTTGTGTGTACGTGTAGAATATCCATGTGGTGTCGATGTTTCTGTATGTGTGGTTTGCTTCAATGAGGTGGTTTGCAAAGGTGGATTGGGTAGTGAAGTGTAGTGCCTTTGTGTGTTTAATACTAATTTAACTTTTACTTTTTACCAACAAAAAACTTTGTGTTCCGAGTCGGTAGTGATATACTTATATTTAGTTAATCAACGGACACTTCATGTACAACAAAATCCAAGAAGTTATCCTTGTGTCTATTCCATGGGCCACCTGATTTCCACAAGAGTCCAATAACATATCAGACATATACGAAGAACTTAGCAATTGTAAAGTCGGCAACTGCAGAACATTCAGCCTTAACTAATCACGGGTTAACTTCGAATACGCATCTGTAATAAGGTCGTGTAATAGGTATTATACCAGGTTCATCCTAGAAGCAATAGAAATTTTTTCTGTATATCTGTGTATCGTAGATCGTTGATGTAATATTGGATCGAGGAGAAATGTCAGGTTGAGCATTATTCACGTATAAAAAAAAAATAGTAAAAATTAATCGTTTACTTGTGTTTTCCAGAAATGCTGTCTCCCGGCGGCACGTGGTGGACGGTCGTCTTCGTCATCGTCGTCGTGCTTCTGTATACATCGTCTGTGAATGCTGACAACGACCAGGTAAAGCAACTCTTGGTCAATGTCTCCACGATCGCCGTCGACAAGATACTGGACAACTACAAGTCGCGCGCCGTCAAGGTTGGAAAAGAGACGAGCAGCATTAAACTCAAAGACATGGAAAACGTCACCAGTAGAAACTTTCTCGCCTTGATCAAATCCAACTTCCAGGCTAACGACGGACACCTCAGAAACATATTGTCAGTTCAGAGAGCAGGCGACGTGAACGTGACGCTCGACCGCAGTGTCGGAATCACCATCAACGCAACCGTTGCGTTCGACTCGCTCGAAGCCGATTACGACAACTTCACGCTCACCCTCTCGTTAGTGGGCAAAAGTCAGGGCAAAATCAAAGTGGCGATTCGCGACTGTCGGTTTCACGTTTCCGTCCGAGTTGCGGTCATTCCACGTTGCAACGCGCAGTTGAACGATTTGAAGATCGTCGAGTTCGGTCGCTTGGAACCGACCGTCACGGGAATGCGTTACAAACTCGTAGACTCGATGGCGGAGTCGCTCGACAGCAAGTTTCTCGCGCAACTCGTGGTGGAAAGTAAGTCGAAGATTGTGAATTACTTCGAACAGAATATCTACAGAGCCGTCAGGCTAACAGACGTATGCAGTATCCTGGTGGCAGGCTATCTCATGTAAATGACTATATAGGTTACTTCAGAAATGTAAGCGGCTGAGCGGATAGGTCTCGGAGTTCCGATACGAGAGCGGTTCCAAAAATAAGGTACACTGCGCTGCCCAGGGCGTATTTACGGGACCCCCCTCCCCACAGGGTCGAAAAAGTTGACGAATTTTGTTGTTCTTCTTCTTCCTCAGGATGTGCACCTTACGATCCGTTGTGCACTCCTTGGTACGACCATCTTTTCTTTGGTCTTCCAACATTCCGCCGACCTTCCGGATTATAAACCAAAATTTGTTTTGATATCCTGATCTTATGGATCCTTTCAACATGGTCTGTCCAATCCTATCTGTATTGCTTTATCCTTTCGATTAGGTTGTATATTTCAAGTATGATCCTTGTATCATCAATTCTTAGCCGGTCCCTCCGTGATACTCCTAGTACTGATAGTAAAAATCCCATTTCACTAGCCTGTATCTGGCTTTGGGTCTTTGCCTTCAGTGTCAAAGTCTCACTACCATAAAGGCCGCATGGCACTGCCATCACTTTATAAAATTTCAAAAAAGTATCTCTTCTGACCTTGAAGAATTTCGTCAATCTATTAATTTTTACGCTACCGGTATTTTATTATTTTTGTTCTGCTGTGTACACGAATATAGTAGTAACTCTTTTTTAAATATACAAACCGGTTCATTACACAGCGTTTGCGTGTACGCTTGAAGTATAGGAAAATCAATTCAGTCAATAAGTATCTCCTAACAACGTTTCAATAATGCGTATTTTTATTGCCTTATTACCGTTTACTTTAATGGAATTAATTTCAGGATATTATCACTTTGAAGATATTATCCTGGCTAAATATTAAATAATAAAAATAAAGACTATTAAATAAAATTGTTCTTGTTAAAAAGAATTTATTTAATATCTAATAATGAAAATGACACAAGAATAAAGTGATTAATTAATTTGTGGATATGCAATGACAGGTGCATTAAATGTGTAAAAAATATATACGGGATATTTCAAGACGTTTCTGCTACACTTCATAGGCATTCCTCTTATCAAAATCATAAAAAAGTTTATATAAATAAGCAAATATTACCAAAAAGGTGCCTATTCAAAGTTTCCACCACTTTGAAGATACCAATGTTGATCAGTCTTAACTGTTTTTTCTTTTGTATGAAGCCGACTCGACCGAACCCCCCCCCCCCCCGACCAAATTCGAGATAAGCCACTGGCGCTGCTATGCGGACAGAAATGCATTGATGATCGCGATCCTGTTTCATTAAAAGATTCAGACCCACGTAATGTTCTATCAGCAGTTCACCTTTGCTACCGAACAAGGAATGTGGTGACGTATGCCATTCCACTGCACGCATCACTGTAATACTGTACTACACATTTAAAATACGTTTAACACAGTATCGGTGTGACTTGACTGTCTCTCACAAGATGTTTCTTGTAGCGAAAAAACACACTTTAACAAAATATTCAATAAATTACACTTACGTATATTGTACGAACGTTAAATCTAATACACACACAAAATTACAACTAAATACGTCTTCTGAACGTCTGAACAATGTTTTCGGAACCAGTAATACCCCACCAACACAAGCACGCACTATCATTCAGTAGACCCCCCAAGCTCCACAAGCGTCTCGGTAGCAAAGCTGGTGTGCGTACAGTAGGTGGCAATGTCGGTCAGTTTTTAAAGTGCCTCTGACTGTACACTGTACAAGTGCGAGCAGTTATTACTCGATTTCTGAACGCAAAACAAAAGTGTCCAATAGAAATCCACCGAGAATTGTAGAAGTGTACGATGAGAGTGTAACTTCATCTAATCTCGTGTATTAGTTGTCAGAGTAAAAAAAGGAAGGACATCGCCGTTTGATGAAGAACCCGTGGGAAGACGTCAAACTGCGTGCAATGATGAAACTGAACTCGTATTAAAGACCTTTTAGTAATCGATAGATGCATTGAATTAAATGATATTGATGCACACTTACACCAACAAAAAATTACGTCTTCTTCTTCTTCGTCTGCTTCTCCTCTTCAAGGATTAGGTTATATATAAACCTGATCCGGTACCCATCTCATCATCGGACGGCCCACGTCTCTTCTACCAATGGCGTTATAGTTCAGTGCCGCTTTCGGTAATCGATCCTCCGTCATCCTTTGTAGATGATCCCACCACTGTCTTCTGTAAATTGAAATAATTTCATTCATGTCCTTCACATCGAGTTCTGCTCGATATCTTCATTCCTTATTCTATCTTGCAATGTATAATTCTATTTAAAGTATTTCGAAAAAACTGCATTTCGGCACTTTGGACCTTGCCGCATTCCTTTTTTGCCATGACCCACGCCTCACTCACATAAATCAATTTGGGTATTGCAATTGTCTTATAAAATATAATCTTTGTGCTGTCTTGTTTTATTTCTAAAATTTCTCCACAAATATCTAAAATCGTACCACAAATAATCCTAAATTTATCTATCTTCTCTTTTATACCATATCCAGATTTATAGCTTTCTGCACAGCCAAGATATTTGAAACGGCTCACTTGTTCTAAAGTGCTGTTGTTTATAATTATCTTAGTCCTCACTGGATATTTACCTTTAAACAGAAACCTTTCGGTTACCTTTAAACCAAAATTTATGTTTATCGGATTATTCGCGATGCTCCGGGGTCACGGGCAGCTTCAGCCCGATGAGTGCCCAAAGAACTGACTGAACGACACAGTGCACAACTAATGGGTGTGTCCTTGAACAACAACCTGCTGCGTTATCGAAAGAAGCGAACTTCCTCGACGGTATTGTCACCGAGCAGTGGCTTAATAGCCGGGCCCGCAATGCGGGGGGGGGGTGATAACATTTCCTTTAATATTTCAAGAATGGGTACAAACAATTAAACTTTAATAAAACCAAATTTCCCCCTCTGTATATAACATTAAAAACCAATACATTTACTTCATTACTGTTATTTGTACCAGTACGGGAAGGATACCCGAATGAAATGTTATAAAACTGTGGCTGTCCCCACATTCCTGTATGCTAGTGAGACATGGACTCTTGGTAAAAGGGACGTGCAGAGGATTCGCCGAAATTAAATTTCTAAGAGGGACGCAAGGTTGTTTTCTCTTGGATCGGATAAGGAACGATGATATTAGACGCGATTTAAACATTGTACCATTGCACTAAAAGATTGAAGACCACAGAAGGAGATGATGGGAACACTTGAATCGCATGCTTGATGTGCGTCTACCTGTGGCTGCCTTGGGTTATCACCCTACTGGTAAGAGAGATGTCGGTAGACCGAGGAGGAGATGGGTCCGGAACAGGTCTAACGCCTAGTCCTTGGAGTGGTGATGATGATGATGACCTAATGATGTACTTTGGGGGAAAATATTGTTTTGTTAACTGCTTATCAGAGCGGTGATTCCAGTCAAGAATGCACCGAGCCACCACCGGGCAGGCCTTCATAGTTATTCGTGACGAACTAATAAACGGGCCAGAGTACTATTGGATCGCGTTGTAAAAGTTACTCCGACATTCCGGCTTCAAATTTAGGCTTCAGATGCCATAAAGAGACGCTAGGCCAGCCTAATACCGGAAACATTTTGGCAATTGTTGCCGTTTTGAGTGAGTAGGATCCATTGATGCAACAGACAATCAGTGGTCCAAACAAAAGAGAGAAGTATACGCCTATCAGTCCCAAAATTCAAAATGAATTCGTTCAGGTTTTATATAAAAAAAGTTTAAAGTATGTTTTGAAACAGATTGAATCTGCTCAGTTTTTCTCTGTAATAATGGCTACTACATACGATATTAACAGAAAAGATCAACTGAGTTAAAATATTCAGATTTGTCTCAATTTCTGAAGGTGAAGCAGCAAGGCTGCCAACTTAAAAATCAATGAAAGCTTTTTAGGATTTATAGAAATAACCGATGAAACTGACCTAGGCTTAGAAGAAGAGATTTTAAACAGTCTTGAGGAAACGTATTCTGTTTACGTTATATAATTCAAATAGTTGCTACACAGTTATAAGGAGGGGTTAGTGATCAAGAGGGTACAACGGTATGAATTAAGTAAGGGTAGTAGGGGACCCGCAAAGAATTCTTGCAGAGGAGCCCAGAGAAATGAGTTACGGGAAAGAAACATGGATTTACCACAATATCGCAGAAACAAAAAGGGACTCAATTGTATGGAAACGTTCAAGATTTCTAGTTGCAAACAAATTCAAGGCAAGAATTCAGTTATGGTGATAGGAAGGGTCTATTGTTCTTAATTTTCAATTCACAAAGGACA
Organism: Magicicada septendecula; assembly: GCA_034769895.1. Lineage (NCBI taxonomy): Eukaryota > Metazoa > Arthropoda > Insecta > Hemiptera > Cicadidae > Magicicada > Magicicada septendecula. The sequence continues at coordinate 57,897,767 of CM068375.1, read as the reverse complement.
AACAATTAATGATCTCGGCACTGAATGTTTACGCCAGTTTTGAGAAGCCACAGTTCGTTGAAAACGTGTTGGAATGCTGACCCGCAATCCAACTCATACTACCGAGAGAACACTTCAAAAAATCTTAAGAATGAGATGGGAAACTCTTGAGCACCCCCTCCCCTTGTAATCCCGATCTGGCTCCCCCGAGATTTCCACCTGTTCAGGCAGCTGAAGAAACATTTTTCAGGAAGTCGATATTCGTCTGACGAACAACTAAAAAGTGAGGCAATAGACTGACTCACAAATTTGGACTCAAGTTTTTGTGAAGAGGGTTTAATAAAATTAGTGTCACGTTAGGACAAATGTTTAAACCGGCTTTGAGATTAAATTGAAAAATACGCAACAAATAACTTTCATTTTGGTATGTAATTTAAAGTAGTTGTAATACAATGTATATTTGTTTCTTTCTAGTGTACCTTACTTTTGGAACCAATTTCGTACATAGCTCGCCTGCTTTATATTCTATGTTTATGTAAAAAAAATAAATAAATAAATATGCTGTTTTCTTGATTCAAGCGTTTCAACTTTATTTTAGCTTATTAAACGAGCCAAGTCTCAGTCAATAGTTAGGCATCTGACCGTTTGTCTGTTCGGGGAGAATAACGCACAACTTTGTCTGTTCTGGCGGTAACATATGAATGCGCCAACCGATTTTAGTAAAATCTGGCACACATGCCCGTACCTATACCCGCAGACCTCTATTATTTTTAAAATTGACCGCCCCCCCCCTCCCAAATGCGAGGCTAGAGGCAAAACTGAGAGAGGTTCAACATTTTCGCATCACGGCATAGGCAAGGTGCTGCATGTTCCGCCTTCAAAGTTTCTCCAGCCATCTCTTCCTGGGTCTACCCACCACACCTGTGTCTCTAAAGTTTTATATTTCCGCCTTGTTTGGCCAGTCTTGAATCTGACATTCTTTCAAAATGTTCTTTCCACCGTCATCATTTATAATCTTTTAATCTGACATTCAAGTTGAAAACTTGTAATTCTTCTCGTATGAATTTCATTCTTTTAGATCACCTTTTAACTCCTATTAAGAACGTTATTTCCGAGGCCTGTATTTTACTGTCTTGTTGGTCGTCGTTCCACAATTCACACGCATAGGACAGTACAGGAACTGCCATAACTTTGTAGGACTTTAATATTGTCTCTCCATGTACCTTGTTTGTAAAAATACGATCGATTATCCCACAGATCGTCTGAAACTTGCCTGACTTAACATCAATATCATCACTCTTATCACAGCCAATATCATTCCCGAAATAACTAAAATGGCTCACCTGTTCTAGAATTTGATTATTAAGTATTATTTTTGTTCTTATTTGTTCTTTGCCTCGAAATACCATTACCTGTGTTCTCATAGTTACAATTTAAAAAGAAATTGGAGAATTCTCTTATGGATAATTGTTTCCCTATTACGGGTTGACCTTCCCCTTTCGCGACGTGATTCGTCAATTTTACACTTTAAAACTCTGTAAAGTACTGTAGTATGGTTAAAACATTTAGTAATCAGCATGTTTATAAATGGATGGTTTATTTTATAATTTACAGTCTTCTACTTCTTCTTTTCCTTAACCCAGACCTTGGTGGGCTAGTAATTTCTTCCCTTCCGTAGTCTCTTAAACAATGCACACTTTCTTCTTCATCATCATCATCTTCAAGGATTAAACCAAGGATGGTTTATTCCGGTCTCAAACAGGCAAAGATTAGAGCTGGTTACTCCAGCGCTTCCTCGGACGTCCCACACGTCTCCGTCCCCTCGGCTTATCCGTCTGGCTAGTCCTTATTTGAGGCAATTTAGTAGTGAATGTGTCCCCTAGATATGTTACTAGCATATCGCAGAGTAAGACGTATGGTGGGGCTGCCACCTTCAGGCTTAACGTTCAGCCCGATTTTCTGTCTGGTTGTTCTTCCATAAACCGGCTGTCTTACCAGACTAAAGAGACCAGTTTTAGCTGTTGAGATCTCCATAAGGATCTTTAATGTGGTGATTTCTCCTTGCTTCCCACGTCGTTGACCAATTTCTCACCCCAATGGCAAGAGGGAGCCCTAACAACTACTTGACAATAACAAGTAGAGGAGGGACAGCTTATACCGGCTGTCACTCGGTCTCCAGAGCCGCGTAGGTGTTGCCCATCCCCCACCACTTGGAAGTGCGGCTGGATATTTCCCTTCATCAAGGAATGAGACCATAAAGTATTCTCATCCTATCCAGTTCCTTGGGGATGTACACTTTCTTCCCTTACTCCATATACTCCTGTCTAGGCCTTCCTCTCCCACTACGCCCTTCAACCATTCGCTCAATCACGGTGGCGAACCAGTTTGAATGGTGACCGACCACACTGCTTCTCCTTTCTGCAATTGTTTTAAACAGAATGCTTTTCAATATTTCACGCACTCTCTTCAGAACATCATCATTAAGCACTGTCTGTCTGCAGGCCCTACACCAGGACCAAATGTCAAAAGATTCAAGGTGGCTCCTCTCCAGTTTCCTCATTGCTTAACTTCTCCCTGGTTTCCAGGGATAGGTTTCTGGATAGTAGGCCTACTACTTATTTATCTGTAGACTATTTATTTATTAAAGTCATAAAATATAGCAGATTTTAAGCTGTTAATTCGGAAAAACGTCACATAACAATTCGTACGACAAATACCGCAAATTAATAAGTGAAATAATCTGAGCAATAATTTTATTCGTAATTTTTCTACCGACGTACCAAAAACAAAACTACAAATAAGCGTAAGAAAGCGAGTTATTCTCGAATACACTTAAACAAACAAGCTTTAAAGTTTGAAATTGAGATTGTCATTGTAAAAGCATTAAATATTATGGTTTTTATTGGAGACGTAGAACCAGGCGCGGATCCACGGGGAGGGGAAATGGGTTTAATCCCCCCCCCCTAAATGGTCACATCAGACGAAATTGTTTTCGTTCTCTTGTGATTGTAAAATGGCTTTGTGATTGTGAATATGATACAAAATTCATATCGCGCTACGTATGTTCATGGTTTTACTCTAAAATTACATTAAATTATAATTGTCCCGTACGTACACGTTAAATTTTGTTTGACACATAACTTAAATGTGTAAAGAGCGTTTTAAACTGCAAGTGAACATTATTAAAGGTACATGAACTGATAAACACAGATACGATTTTATACTTGTACGTTAATAAGCTTGTTGTATTGATAATAACACTGCATTTTTGTATTCACTGATTCCTATCATTTATACTTTAGACCAGTGGTTCCCAAACTTTTCAGTCCGCGGACCCCCTCCAAAAAAAAATTTCACGGACCCCATCTGAGTTCTTAAATAAAACAAACAATAATATGATACAAAGTCTTATATTAAAATTTATTAAAATAAAAATTCCCTGAACTTGCAAAATTATAATATTAATATCAAACATAGTTTTTATTTTGAACAATGAAGCTGGTTTTCAACAATTAGCTCTGCAATATTGGGTTTAATGTCAGATAATTTCAATATTAAGTTTATTTCTTAACTTTGACTTCAAGTACATGAGCTGGGAGAATGCGGTCTCACACAAACAAGTATAGGGAAACACAATTAAAGATTCATTTTGTTTTAATTGTCTCCAAGTCACGTTACTAATATTTAGAATTAATATTAGGCAATTACCTGTATTAACTTCCGTCTTGTGACTTCTTTAGTTTTTTCCTTAAAACAACGCGTTTCGAGAATAAATTCTCATCATCAGGTTTTTTAAAAATTATAAAAACATCAAATTCACCCAAAAGGGGTCGACAACTATTTAAAATACACAAACACAAAAAAACACCACACATATTAAACACCGACACAGTCCGATGCGCATCGTCTCGCCGCCAACGACCAACTGTTGCACTTTGTCTTATACGACCGTTATCATTGCCCGCTGACCCATCGATATCGATGGCCGTGTTGTACAGCAGATTCGATCGGAAAGAAACTTTGTCATTAAGTAGCTGGTCCGTTTGTAACTTAGAAGCCCTGTATATCTCATATTCCTCCACAGCGTTCATGTATGCACCCTTTTTACAATTATGAAGCAGTTTAAAGTTTGTGTGGAAGTCTCAGTACTTATGATTATACAGCATTAAATGCTGAGCGTAACTGGATCTAGTTTTCGAGATATCACTTTTGGGCAGGTGTTCTTAAAACGTTCGGCTGACGCCTGCCCGTTTGTCCTATATAGAATTTGTCACAGTCATCGCATTCAAGCTTGTACACTCCAGTTTTCTCTTCAGCCGGGATATGAGTTCTTTGTCCCAAACGTTTTTTGATGTTATTTGTGGTTTTAAAGGCCACTGCTATTTTACGTTTTTTCAGCTCATTCTTTACAATGACTGGTAGTACATTTGTGTACTCAGTTACTATAAATTTAGTATCTTCTTTAGATGGGCCGGTTAATCTGCTTTTACTATTGATTTTTACCGAGTGTTTTCTTATAAGCTTGTCTATGATTCCACTGTTATACCCATTAGCGATAGCTATACTTTTGATTATATTAATCTCTTCCACTCTGTCTTTTTGCTCAAGGGGAATAGCAAGCATTGAAGGCTTGAACGAACGCGTTGAAGGCTGCCATTTTTTGGGAATATGGATGGTACGAATCAGCATGAATAGTAATATTCGTGGTGGTGGGCTTTCTATAAATTTTGAATCTAAAACGGTCATTATATTTGCTGATAGTGAGATCAAGAAAGTTCAGGCAGCTATTATTCTCCATTTCTAGGGTAAATTGGATTTTCATGTTTATGCTGTTCATATATCCTTTCAAATTTTCTATTTGTCTACTCGTTCCATTGAATATCATAAAAGTGTCGTCAACGTAGCGTACGTACAATTTAATTTTGTCTCGCTGTTTATTAAGACTAGACATTAAAAATGTATTCTCAAAGTGGTTCAAGTATAGGTCCGCTAAAATCCCCGATAAAGGTGACCCCATTGCCAGACCATCCTCCTGCATGAAATACTCATTATCATAAGAGAAATAATTTTGTTTGAGTATTGTTTTTAGCAGTTGCATAAGTTCATCAATTTCATTTCTACCTAACCTATTTGTATTAATTAAGCTATTTCTGAGAATTGTCATTGTCTCATCTACCGGCACATTGGTGTACAGATTAGTTACGTCAAATGAAGCCAACCTATAATGTGGTGCTGATTTAATAGTTTTAATTTTTTCAACGAGATCGTAGCTGTTTTTTATGCTGTAGTTATTTACTATGTCAATGTTCTCTTTTATGATTTTTACTAATCTTTTAGCCGTCCTATAACCAGGGGCAGTCGTGTAATTTACAACCGGGCGTATTGGCATATCTTCTTTATGTATTTTGGGTAAACCCGTAAGTTCTGGGGCCCTGGCATTTATGGGTTTTAAATAACGTCTAGTGCTTTCATTGAGGAGATTGGGGCATTTATTTATAGCGTTGTTTAATTCCTTGACATAGGCGCTAGTGGGATCCTTGTGCAGCTTTTTAATATTATTGTTTTTTATGAACGCCTGTACCTTATTGGTATATATATTTTTGTTAATAATAACTACCGTATTACCCTTATCAGCTGTCGTGACGATAGCGTTATCATGTCGAAGTTTTTCGTAAACATTCCGTGCAATACGCGCGTCACGTTTGTACTTATTTTGCAGGTTAGCGATGTGGGTATCCTTCTTAATAACTTTATTTTGTTATTTATGATGGCACGCGTAAATAAGTACAAACGTGACGCGCGTATTGCACGGAATGTTTACGAAAAACTTCGACATGATAACGCTATCGTCACGACAGCTGATAAGGGTAATACGGTAGTTATTATTAACAAAAATATATATACCAATAAGGTACAGGAGTTCATAAAAAACAATAATATTAAAAAGCTACACAAGGATCCCACTAGCGCCTATGTCAAGGAATTAAACAACGCTATAAATAAATGCCCCAATCTCCTCAATGAAAGCACTAGACGTTATTTAAAACCCATAAATGCCAGGGCCCCAGAACTTACGGGTTTACCCAAAATACATAAAGAAGATATGCCAATACGCCCGGTTGTAAATTACACGACTGCCCCTGGTTATAGGACGGCTAAAAGATTAGTAAAAATCATAAAAGAGAACATTGACATAGTAAATAACTACAGCATAAAAAACAGCTACGATCTCGTTGAAAAAATTAAAACTATTAAATCAGCACCACATTATAGGTTGGCTTCATTTGACGTAACTAATCTGTACACCAATGTGCCGGTAGATGAGACAATGACAATTCTCAGAAATAGCTTAATTAATACAAATAGGTTAGGTAGAAATGAAATTGATGAACTTATGCAACTGCTAAAAACAATACTCAAACAAAATTATTTCTCTTATGATAATGAGTATTTCATGCAGGAGGATGGTCTGGCAATGGGGTCACCTTTATCGGGGATTTTAGCGGACCTATACTTGAACCACTTTGAGAATACATTTTTAATGTCTAGTCTTAATAAACAGCGAGACAAAATTAAATTTTACGTACGCTACGTTGACGACACTTTTATGATATTCAATGGAACGAGTAGACAAATAGAAAATTTGAAAGGATATATGAACAGCATAAACATGAAAATCCAATTTACCCTAGAAATGGAGAATAATAGCTGCCTGAACTTTCTTGATCTCACTATCAGCAAATATAATGACCGTTTTAGATTCAAAATTTATAGAAAGCCCACCACCACGAATATTACTATTCATGCTGATTCGTACCATCCATATTCCCAAAAAATGGCAGCCTTCAACGCGTTCGTTCAAGCCTTCAATGCTTGCTATTCCCCTTGAGCAAAAAGACAGAGTGGAAGAGATTAATATAATCAAAAGTATAGCTATCGCTAATGGGTATAACAGTGGAATCATAGACAAGCTTATAAGAAAACACTCGGTAAAAATCAATAGTAAAAGCAGATTAACCGGCCCATCTAAAGAAGATACTAAATTTATAGTAACTGAGTACACAAATGTACTACCAGTCATTGTAAAGAATGAGCTGAAAAAACGTAAAATAGCAGTGGCCTTTAAAACCACAAATAACATCAAAAAACGTTTGGGACAAAGAACTCATCCCGGCTGAAGAGAAAACTGGAGTGTACAAGCTTGAATGCGATGACTGTGACAAATTCTATATAGGACAAACGGGCAGGCCGTCAGCCGAACGTTTTAAAGAACACCTGCCCAAAAGTGATATCTCGAAAACTAGATCCAGTTACGCTCAGCATTTAATGCTGTATAATCATAAGTACTCAGACTTCCACACAAACTTTAAACTGCTTCATAATTGTAAAAAGGGTGCACACATGAACGCTGTGGAGGAATATGAGATATACAGGGTTTCTAAGTTACAAACGGACCAGCTACTTAATGACAAAGTTTCGTTCCGATCGAATCTGCTGTACAACACGGCCATCGATATCGATGGGTCAGCGGGCAATGATAACGGTCGTATAAGACAAAGTGCAACAGTTGGTCGTTGGCGGCGAGACGATGCGCATCGGACTGTGTCGGTGTTTTTTTGTGTTTGTGTATTTTAAATAGTTGACGACCCCTTTTGGGTGAATTTGATGTTTTTATAATTTTTAAAAAACTTGATGAGAATTTATTCTCGAAACGCGTTGTTTTAAGGAAAAAACTAAAGAAGTCACAAGACGGAAGTTAATACAGGTAATTGCCTAATATTAATTCTAAACAATTAAAGACTTCAAATCTTTTTTTGCGAGTTCAGGATAGTTAGCTAGCTGTAATCGCGAGAACTGTAATTTGAATAAACTGTCAGTTGAAAGTTCTGCCAATGAATCTTCTTGTAGCGTAAGAGAGAGGTTAGTTGACAGCCCATCAGCAAATGGATTCCTTATCCACATGTCACTATCATCCTTTACGGGAAAATATTCCCTTAGCTGCAAGTGCAGTTGCTCCAACTGAGACATAATAACGTTGAGGATCTCCTTTGGAACATTTTCTCCTGACATCTGGACGAAATCTGCCATGGAAGGGAATTGTTCGAAGATTTTGAAGTCCTAAACTAGTAATCTCGTTTTTAATCGTACATAAACGCTTTCTGGATCCACAGCTACAATTTTTTATCATCCCCTCGGTTTTATCTTGAACCTAAAAATAGTGATCCTACATCCCTGCAGGCTTAAAGTGAGTCCATTCAGATAACTGAAGATATCAGCAAGATATGATAGTTTCAAAATCCTGTCTTTAAGGTCGAAGTTGGAATAAAATAAAAAAAGCTTTAGTTGTATAAGAAGAAGAGTTTGCCGGGATGTCTGGCCGTGGTCTACGGTTTAATAACAAACCAAACGTTTTAACACCACCACTGGCTGCCATCATCAGTGGAATTCAAAGAATTCACGACCTCCTGAACGTAGGTTATCGTCGGCCTTTACCACAGTACTGTGGGCCTGACGATAACAACCTACGTTCAGGAGGTCGTGAATTCTTTGAATTCCACTGATGATGGCAGCCAGTGGTGCTGTTAAAACGTTTGGTTTGTCATTAAACCGTAGACCACGGCCGAACAGCCCGGCAAACTCCTTCTTATACAACTGACGCCGACCGAAAAAGCTTGAGAACAATTTTAAAAAAAAAAGCTTCACTTCATCCTCCTCAGTTCCAATAATTTAATCTGTTCCAATTCCCTTCCACACGAAAGCCATTATACTTCAGAGTGGATCAACAATTGCTTGTGGCCACTTCCCATTTCTTCACATATTATAAAGGAAATTTTTCTTAGATGTAGTGCTTATACGCAAGATACAGTACTTATACGTGGACTAAACAGCGCGATCAGTTCTGCGTTGATGCGGCGCTCTAGTCAATTCGGCTGGCAACCGGATCTGCTACACGACATGATTTAAAGACATTATTAAAGCCTTTAGTTTGAAATTACTTTTACAATTACAATTATTTTGAACCAAAAATAGAATATAATGGAACCTTCTACTAATTGTTTTGAGATTCTAAAATTTAGATTTCAGAACATAAAAAATCAGAGAAAATTACGGTATATTCTAATTTTTATTAAGTGTCCGAGGATCCCCTGAAACATTGTCGCGGACCCCACTTTAGGAACCACTGCTTTATACCATTAAATAATGGTGCAAAATTAGTACATAATTGCTTGCTCCCCCTCCAAATTGCTTGCTGGGTCCGCCACTGCGTAGAACGAAGAGGCTGGGACGACAAAAAGGCCGTCTTGGCCGCACGAAAATTTCATATTGGCCGGCACCCCCAACCCTCGTCTTCTGTACCTTCATCCATACTTGGTACGATCACTCGGAGACAATACATCATCTGAGCGATTACAGCAAAGCCATTATGAGCTCTGTATTACTTTCGTTGTCAAACGCTGTCTAAAGATTGCGCTTTATGAGACCAGGTATTATTGTGAAATACTGTCACAGGATAACCACAGACGTGGTCAGTGTTGCCGATTCAAGTGAGGGAGTCCCGGTGGTTTTTATGAACGTAGATGTCACTTTTTATGCTTCTCATTGTCTCCATAATTCTTTTTCTTATTCTTCTTCTACTTGGTCTGTTCCACAATTGTAACTCTAATATTTTGCAACACAATTAACTATTGTACGAACCAAAACATTAGTCGAAAAACTTTTTTTTTTAGTTTGGCACACATTTACATTCGTTGTAAATACACAAATAAAACTTTGTGACAAAATTTGTAGAACGTTTACACAAGAAACTATACATAAATGAAGTCAATTGAAAGCAATCAGAAGTTTAAGAAGTTCTACTTTTAGTTAGAACAAAACTAACCACTTGAAATAAACAAAAAAGCATATTACAAACTTACATAAATACATATTATATACTTACAAGCATATTATAAATTATTCAAGAAGTCTCCATAAACTTCTCAGATAATTAATTTTTAAAATTCAGTTTTGAGTACAAAAGTTTCATAACTTTTTCTTTAAAAATTCTTAATAAACTAGACTTTTATTTAATTTAACTAAATCAATGTTGATCCTACAGTTCTTTTCCAATATCAAAGAGATTTATGTTACAGTTTAAAATTGTAACATTTTTAATCGAGATGTTATTAAACAAAATGTTCTAAACGAAAGTCGAATTTCTTAAAAGTTTTTGTAGTTTCTAAATGATTTTATTTACATAGATTTTCCCATAATTAAATGTTCTATAATTTTTTTATTTCATTTATCTATTGGCAATTTAACAAAGTTAATCAATGCTAAATCTACAAGTGCTGTTTCCAACTCAATTTTTAGGGCTTTACAAAAAGTTTCTTGACAAGTACTTAAGGTATGGTTATGGGACTGTTTTCTTTAATTTTGTTTTAAATCAAGAAACATAAAAAAATTGCCCCAAGAATTCTAGTGTAGTCATAATCTTATTTTTCCACAGACAAAATTTTTCATTAGCCATAACTCGAACACAAAGTGATTCCTGACCCACATTCATACAAACATTTTTCTTTATTTTCATCCTGAAATTATTTTCATTTCTTTCTGAGACACCTGTGTGTGTGTGTGTGTGACCATTAACTGATGTTTTAAAAATTGTGTCTCCGAACCTCACAAAACCTTTCATTATTTTATTTAAAATACATGATGACTATGTGACAAACAACAACACATGTGAAAGGCATGCCAAGCAGAATCTCTATGATTAGACATCATGGGTTTAATGGCTCAAAAGTTTTTTATAGAGCTTCCTTGTGTATCTACTAATAATCAATAATGATTGAATAAATGGCTGTTAAATTTTCAAATGACTTTAGTAATAATAATAACCAATAATAAATAAATGTTATTATTTAGTTATTCAAATACGAGGATTGTTCAATAGAAGCACGTTTGATCTGCGCAGCTGTGACTTCGTCACCATGGCAATGGAATTCATTTCTTTATATTGTCTGTTTAAATACTAGTGAGGGTCTGTCAAAAACATTTGCAGTTTGCTCTTTTCTAAGTGTTGTGACTAGGTTGAAAAATGGCATCTATGAGACAGAAAATCCGTCCAAGATAATCTACATGCCGTTATTCAGTTTTTGGCCGCTGAGGGGCATCAACCAATGGAAATTTATACGAGAATGAAAGCTGTATATGGTGACTATAGTTATCCTCATACGGCAGTGGTTGAATGGTGCAATATATTTCGACAAGGAAGAGAATTCACTACAGATTTGGCCTGTTCCGGACGAGAATTCACTACAGATTTGGCCTGTTCCGGACCTGCACATGTTGCAGCATCAGATGAAAATGTGAGGCTGCTTTACGCGCAAATAGGGGCATCAAAGTTAGAGAACTTTCTCAAATGTTGAGCATCAGCGTGGGAACTGTTCATTCCATCATTCATAGTCTTGGCTATCACAAAGTTGCTGTTCAGTGGATGAGCAGAAAAATTTACGTTCGGCCTTATCATTATAGCATTTGATGTGCTATCAACAACAAGGTCCTTTCTACACCAAATTGTTGCCAGTGATGAATCTTGGTGTTAGCACGAACCAGAATTCAAATGTCAGAGTATGCAGTGGAAGCATGAACAATCTCCGAAGGCAAAAAAATGTTGGTCCCTACCTTTAGCAGGAAAAGTAATTGTCACCATATTTATTTATTATCAGGGCATCCTGCTTTCAGATTTTAAAGAACCTGGTGTCAACATCAACGCTGAGCAACATGTAGACAGCTTAAAACGCTTACGGGTCAGCGTCAAGAATAAACATCCCGGGAAGCTCACAAATGGTCTTTCTTCTGCATGATAATGCTCGACCCCATGTAGCCCAGATGATTCAAGATCTGCTTGGTCGTATGAAGTGGGAAGTCTTACAACATCCACCTTACAGTCTTGGCTTGTCCCCGTGCGACTACCATGTTTTTGGCCCATTAAAGATGGGCCAAATTGGATGCTGAGGTAGTTTGCTGTTAGTGAATGGTTCTCCAAAGAGCCGCAACAATTTTATCAGCAGGGAATCTAAAGATTAGTGCAACAGTGGGACTCATGCCTTAATGTTAATAGAGACTTCTTTTTAAATCGTTGAATAAAAAATGCTTTACAGCCTCTAAACGTGTTTCTCTTGAATAATCCTCGTAAACAGAAACAGTATTACCTATATTCTATCAACATGGCTGTGGCTATCAGAAACACAGCCAGTCAGAATTCAAAAATCTTGCCTATTGGTAAAGGTGAATTCGGCTAAAAATAAAAGCATATAAAACATAAGGAACTTCATGACACTACGTTTTGGTTAGCTATTCGGTATTTATTTTATTCCGTGATTTCTGCGGATCTGTCCCCGAATTCTAGATAAACTGCTGGACCCATACACACCAGAATCATCTAGAATCCTGAAACAGCTCCACAAAGTAATTCTCCGTAGGCACAGAATCGGTTAGATGATGCTGAAGGAGCTTCGTAACTGTACGTTTTGGTTAGCTATTACAGGGTGTCCACAGAAATTCTGTTTTAATTTTCCCTGACCTACTTACAGAAATTTCCCTGACTCACTAAAATGCATAGTACGTTAATTCTTTGAGCATTATATTTTACAAGGAAGAAAAAAGAAAACCCTTTATTATTTATTTATTGAAAAATACAAATACATTGATGGCATTTTAAAAATAAATATTTCCATTATTACCTAAAGGTAACACTTAGGTAATGTAAGAATGAGAGTATTTCTCTAGAACTTAATAAAATAATATATGAACAAGATAAAATGGACTAATTAATAGAACAACTTACATGGTAACAAATAATTATAATAATCAGCTATAGCTTTCAAAATTGAAAATGAACCAGTCCGACAGGATGAGAATGAAAAAGAAAAATATGCACTCCTTCAAAATTTACTAGTGTGATCTCTTCATGTTCTCCAGCAGTTTTTTCTTTTCCCCAATTTCTACATCCTCCATTTCTCTTTCAAGTTTCAACTTTTTTCTTTTTTCTTCCAACTCTTTCAACTGTAATTCAATTTTCCTTTTCTCTATTTTCTTTTTTTCCTCTTATGACTGCATTTCTTTTTTCTTTTCCAAATATGATTGATATCTTCTTCTTGAAGATCTGACCGAGGTAAGCAAACTTCTGTTGATAGTCACATTCCTCAAACCACCTAGATGCTTTATGCTATCACAAATAACTCTTTGGGACACAAGGGATTCTTCTAGAAGATTTTCAACTAGTAAATGCTTATTGACAGAAAAGCCAGATTCAACTGATGCATTACCATGGGATAAAATGAAACACAGCTTCATTACAGACCAGAGATCTTCATATTTCTTATCTTCTCCTAAAAGGCCGTAGTAAAATTCGTCCAATCCCATGTCATCAGATGTTTTGGAAATGAAATCGTTAGCTTCTTCAGTTAGCAAAGAAAACTGTCGTTTGGCCTTTATCACATATTCTTCTATGGTTGTGCAGGTTTTCTAGAACAACATCAATCCTTTTTTATTGCTAAACTGGGTTTGAGCATTATCATTTTAGGGTCTAAGGCAGTGAGGCCTCGTGCTAAATGTGATTTCAAAGGACATTTCTCTCTGAGTTTTTCTATCGTGGTGGTAAGGAGATTTTTGAACTCATTTTTAAAAACAAGTTTCTCTTTTTCTGAGCATTTAATTTGTTTCATTAAGCTTTCTGCAGCATAACCAACGTCCACCTTTTCTACTGAAACCAGATTGGCACTGTCTTGCAAGCCCAAGTTCATTAATTTTTGAGTAGTACTTGCTTCAGCTATTTTTTCATATTTTACAAATCTCATCATTAGGTTTTTCATAAGTTGTTCAAGTGAAGTAAAGAGATAAGGGACCATAGGCTTCTGACTTTGAAACCTTCTCAGGAACGGCTCAACGTCTGACAATATGCTTCTGAAAGCACTTAGTTTTGCCTTAAAAAATGGATTTTTCATAGCTTCTCTAAGGTATTGCAGGTTTTTGTTGTCTTTTTCGTTGTATTCTTTTACAAATTTATCGACATGATCAAATATTTTGAGAGCTTGATCTACACAGCAACCATTTTCCAGCCATCTTACTGCTGTGAACTTAAAAGGGAAAGAGGTGCTGGTTGTAATATCTGAGTATTTTGCTCGCCGAGCTGGGCTACCTTTGAAAAGACTGTAGAGCGATCTAAAAAAGTGAAAAAGTTCCCAACCAGATTTGGAGATCCCAGTCTTCAGGGCTCCATTAACTGTATGCAAACTGCATATGCCAATATCAAGAAGGGACTTTCCCTCAGGATTTAAGCTTGCAAATGGCTCTCGAGTTTTTTCATAAAACTGAGGTTAACATTCGGCCCGTCCATTGAGATTTGCAAAATATTTCCTAAAGGTAAGGAGAGCCCTTGAATAAACCCATCTAACAAGTGATCTGCAGTTGCCCTGCCTAAAAATACACTATTCCAATATGGTGTTGAAACTTTCTGAAGGTTTACTTCCCAAAACCTTACACACAAGTACATTTGTCCTCTTTGAACAAATTTGTTCAGAGATTCATCAAAACAAACAACCTAGTCAGAGCACTGTTTCATGTTATTTTGCAACATTTCTTGAAAATATGGGGCTAACCCATGATTTATTACATAGGAAGCCTTAGTCTTGCCCATAGAAAAGCTCCGAGCGATTTTACTGTCTGGAAACATATTTTTGAAGGCTGCAGAGGTTTCATCACAAGAGTTTAGAGACATTTTCCTAGTGATGACGTGGAGAGCCCATATTGCTTCGGCTGACGTAACATCATCTTCATTCACACTGAAACTCTTTAAACTTGTTTGACTTGTTCCTGGCACTACTAATAATTCTTTTGTAGCTGAAGTTGAAACCTTTGAAAGAAAAATATTACGAAGAATCCTGGGACCAGTTAATGACGTACATGGCTGGAGAATAAGATATAACCATGAATTGTATCAAATGTATAAAGAACCACCGTTAACACGGTACATAAAACTACAGCGTCTAAGGTGGGCTGGTCATGTAGCCAGGATGGGAGAAGAAAGGATACCACAAAAACTATTGTATACCAGAATCCATGGAAAAAGACCAGTGGGAAGACCAAGGAGAAAATGGGAGGATGCGGTGGATGAGGATGCAAGAGAGATATTAAAAGTGCGTTCCTGGAGGAGGATGGCTGCTGACAGAGGAGAATGGGGGGAAAAATTGAAGGAGACCAGGGCCCAACAAGGGCTGTAGTGCCATAGAAAGAAGAAGAAGAAGAAGCTGAAGTTGAAGGTGTTGGCTGCACATCTTTTAATGGAGATGGAGTAGTAAAAAAAGAAATTGCCGGCTGGGAAGCCTTTGCTCTCATGTTTTTTACATGAGTTGGTCCCTTAGCATGAGAAACAATTGCTTGTTTCCCCATATTGCTTAGTTTAAAAGATTTGAGACACACTTGACAATAAGCCGAATTTGCATCACTAACCACCAAGTCCAACCAACCACTAAATTCCGGAAACACTTTACTGTCCAGCCAAAGTTTATTAAACAAACATTTCTTGTTAGCCATTGTAATGAGTTTAAGTCAGCAGCCTAAAAAAACTGAAAATAGAAAAAGAATTAGCTAAATCGGTTGAAAAAAGGACACAAGGGCACAACAAAAAATATATAATTGTTGTGCACTTCTTGTGAAAAATACCTGGAAAAATGCTACAATAGTCTGGGTTACGGCAGACTAGAGCATTCAAAATTCCCCTCAAATCCATCATAGGGGAAGATTTCCCTGACTTTTCAGATTTTTCACAGGTTGCGGCAGACTAGAGTAAAAAATTACCCTCAAGTCTGTCATCGGGGAAGATTTCCCTGACTTTCCAGATTTTTTGTTTATTTCCCTGACCAACTTTTTTTTCCCTGACTGTCTAGAATGTGGACACCCTGTATTAGGTATTTACATTATTACGTGATTTCTGTGGATCTGTCCCAGAATTCTAGATAAACTGCTGGATGCATACACAACAGAATCATCTAGAATCCTGAAACAGCTCCACAAAGTAATTCTCCGTAGGCACAGAATGTGTAAGATGATGCTGAAGGAGCTTTGTTACTGTACGTTTTGGTTAGCTATTAGGTATTTACATTATTACGTGATTTCTGTGGATCTGTCCCAGAATTCTAGATAAACTGCTGGATGCATACACAGCAGAATCATCTAGAATCCTAAAACAGCTCCACAATGTAATTCTCCATAAGCGCAGAATCATCAGCAAACTGCAGCGTATTAACAAATTCGCTTTGTCCTAGAGAAATACCAGTTCGTGAGCAAATGCTCTGCCACCTACGAATGACATCGTCCCAATGTATAATGAACATTGGTTAACTATATTTAATATTACCTTGTGTCTCCAGGTACACTGGTGCTCCTCCTTGCAACTTCAATGTTTCTTTAAAAACTACGCGTTTCGGGACTCATGGTCCCATCATCAGGTTGGTAAAAAACAAGAATCACTCACATGGAGTACGTCAACTTAATAAGATATAAATAAAAATAAAAAGTTTCACTCGCACATACCGCGTGTATACAATTACACAACTACACGATGCGCATCGTATCGGAACTTGCAAGCGACTAACCGTTACGCATCGCACTATCTCTACCTTTATCTATGTGTTGTTCCAACACGCGTATGGCCGTGTCATACAGTCCGTTGGACTTAAAAGAAAGCTTGTCGTTCAAGAGCTGATTACCAGAAAACTGTTCTGGTATTTATAAAATAGAATGAGAGGACTGCAATAATTTTTATGTTGGACAAACGGGCAGGAAATTTCTGGATAGGTACAGAGAACATCTCCCTAGAGGTGATATCCAGAAGATAAAATCAAACTTTGCCTTGCATATAGTCAACCAGAACCATAATTACTCGAGTTTTCAAATTAGCTTCAAGCCGTTGCATTTCTGTAAAAAGGGCAGGCTTATGGACACGCTGGAAGAATTTGAAATTTATAAGGCCTCAAAAACCCAAGGTAATCAGCTCTTGAATGACAAGCTTTCTTTTAAGTCCAACGGACTGTATGACACGGCCATACGCGTGTTGGAACAACACATAGATAAAGGTAGAGATAGTGCGATGCGTAACAGTTAGTCGCTTGCAAGTTCCGATACGATGCGCATCGTGTAGTTGTGTAATTGTATACACGCGGTATGTGCGAGTGAAACTTTTTATTTTTATTTATATCTTATTAAGTTGACGTACTCCATGTGAGTGATTCTTGTTTTTTACCAACCTGATGACGGGACCATGAGTCCCGAAACGCATAGTTTTTAAAGAAACATTGAAGTTGCAAGGAGGAGCACCAGTGTACCTGGAACACAAGGTAATATTAAATATAGTTAGTTATATGCAACTTGGAGACCACAACACAATATGAACATTGGTTGTTATCGCCCAATGATTAACAACCAACTAATTGAACAAGTCTCTCACTTTAGCTACCTAGGGTATGATATATCATACGAGAACAATAGAGACATAGACAATAAAGTACATAAGTTTCAAACGATGTGCAGCTCCATAAGAAGAACACTAAAAAACAAGACGTGGAAAGATACTCAACTGAAGTTTTACAAGGTAATGGTTGTCCTGTTTCTTAATGGAAGTGAGTCATGGATAATAAGAAAAAGAGATAAAAACCGTATACAAGCAGTGGAGATGAACTTTCTAAGATCATTCAAAGGTTGTTACAAAACAAGATCAATTTAGAAATTACAAGATTAGAGAAGAGTTTGGAATATACAACTTACATGAGAAAGTAAGTGTTGCACAGAAGAAATTGGAAGGACCATCTGGAGCGTATGGATTATTGAAGACTACCAAAAGTGGCAAGTAGATACAAACCAGCTAGAAGAAGAAGCACAGGGAGACCAAACAAAAGATGGGAATAAATCCTATGAAGCCGGAACAGGTCACCAAGGCCTAATCCTTGTTGGGGAAGAAGAAAAAGAAATTCTTATTTAAGGCAGTTTTCCATTCGCTGAAGTCTCACCAGGGGAAATAATACTAAAATATAAAAATTAATAATATACAAAGTTAAAATAAAATACATAAGATTCACATATTTGATTCGTAACCTAAAAACCCCACACCTGTAATAAGTGGCTACATCTGGTCAGTGATTATGCAGACGGTACACAGATATGTATGTGACGTTCTTTTATAATAAAACATTTTCCGTACTTTTGTTTTTCTGTAGCATCCAATCAGAGGTTAATTTTGTAACAGCACACGTATAAAGTGAACCAGCTACCTCCTCCTTCCCGCTACAGTCAGTCATCTTTTGCCGAACTGACCTTTTTGAAAATGTTTGTGCATAATTCACATCGTTTGCTTGGTTGTTATCAATTCTTCTCAATAGGTATTTACATCATTCCGTGATTTCTGTGGATCTGTCAAAGAATTCTAGATAAACTGCTGGACGCATACACAACAGAATCATCTAGAATTCTTAAACAGCTCCACAAAGTAATTCTCCGCAAGCGCAGATACTGAAACTTACATTAGTGGAAACAAATGTTACAACACACACAAAAAATCAATCAGTAAAATTACATAGGAATAGTTAATCTGAGTTACCTTCCACCTGTATAATTTACCACTTTGCTTATCTTGGTGTATCAGGTAGTGAAAAATTACAAAAAATATATATTTTTTTAAATTTTAACTTAGAAAATTCTAATTTTGTTCTGTTCACGGTAGAAGACAAATATCTTTACACCTAAAACATGTATATTGCATGTAGTAATGTATTAACACACTGAACCTACATCACACAAATATTTCCATATTTGATAAAAATAAAAATTCTGTAAGCAAATAACAGTGTTCTGGAAAGAAGTGGAAAAGGGCCAGTCTCTGTGGACAGCAGAGTGAAAAAGAGTGCCAAATACACAGAAAGACGCGTAAGGAGTGTATAGGGAGGTAACAAAAAAGGAAGTGTTGTATAGTGCTAGAGGATTTTGTTGACAAAAATAACATTTTCAATAGGGTTTCCCGTACATGATATTTTTCACATATAAGTATGTATAACTTTGAAATGAAACAAACATATTTGACTTTTTTTTTTTTTTTTTTTTTTTTTTACGTATGTCATAACACAGTTTTCACTGAAACTGAAATCACAACTGATACTTAAGACAAATATTTTAAATGTTCTCAAGAAATTGTCAAAATTTTGCATTTTCCAAAGTGTTTCTTTGAAAAATCACAAAAAATTTCTTGTCAATCAATATATGAATCCAATTTGGTTCAGAATGTGTTTCATATAGTTTTCTCTCAGAGAAAAATTTTCATAAATGACAGATCTTTGGACCTCGACACAAATTTTGGCAAAACTGAACAGCTGATTATTGGAAGAGAAGGCAGTAGGATGGTACATTATAAAAATAGTGGTTGTCCATCTAACAGTAAACTAACAGACTTCTATGGTTCACTCAACTCTAGGTGCAACAAAAGAAAACTGTATACATCATCTTCACAATTTTTGTCTCAAGCTCACACGGCTGCTAGGCCACGGTGGGTTGCTATATAACAGCGACATTGTCTTGAATCCCACCCTCGGGGATCTTCTTCAGGCCACAAAAAGCGAGTGTGTTGTGAAACAGCTACAGCGGATCTTGGCCGAACGATACCCGACAACTTTTTCAGATTAGAGCAACCCAAAAAAAGTTGCCGGGTATCATTCGGCCAAGATTTGCTGTAACTGTTTCACGACAATATCACTTTTTGCAGTCTGAAGATCACCCGAGGGTCGGATTCGAAACGTTGCCGACAATGTTGCTGTTACATAGCAACCGACCATGGCCTAACAGCCCGGTTTTTAATCATTTTGATAATTTTTTTCACAAATCACAAAAAAGTATTCAATATACATGTAAGTACATCCTAAATTAACTAACAAGACCAGGTATACAGGGATAAATAAATTTCAGAGTCAATAAACAGTAAAATAAAACTTTAACATCAACACATGTATACAGCACACAATGTTGTTACAAAATTTACATAAAATAGTATAATTTTAATCTGAAACAGACGACATACAAAAACAAAGAAAAAGTTAATAAATATTTTATTAAAAAAAAAGAACACTCTGGCATACTGCAGCTATTTATACCACTTCTGTTCTTAGTTTAATTCTGATGTAAACAAAGTGATGTGGGACATCTGAAACACTATTTGCTGCTTGAATTAGAGACATGTCACTCTGACATACGGAGTACTGACAGGGTACATTTAATTTTGTAAGTGTAAATTGTAATAATTTGTCCTGAC
Organism: Magicicada septendecula; assembly: GCA_034769895.1. Lineage (NCBI taxonomy): Eukaryota > Metazoa > Arthropoda > Insecta > Hemiptera > Cicadidae > Magicicada > Magicicada septendecula. The sequence continues at coordinate 57,877,456 of CM068375.1, read as the reverse complement.
CAAACTAAAATTTGTGAGCATGTCAGGCCAACGGTGAAACATGTTATAACACCACTTAATAGCTTCTTTATTAACTGTTTAAAAATCATAACAAAACAAAAAAGTTTATTTAAAACGAAAATAGAAGCTGTCATAATTACCAGTGTACTATATATTATCTGTTCTTGTCAGAGAGTAATTCAATCCCTTCCATATCTATGTCAGGAACTTGTATCATCACTGAGTCAGCGTTATTACTGATAAGACTGTCCATGACCCCGGTAATGTGGGTCAGTTCCCAGAACTTATCTTTTTAATTATATGCTCGACACAATGACAGCACTTGTCCGCCTTTGTTTCAACCACCTCCTTCTCTACAAATTGTTTTATATCAGTCAGCTTACAAAATTTTGTTCAGAATACAGTGAATAAGAGGAAGTGCCCGATTTAAGTCATAAATAACTCTCACATGACTATACAGACATTCTGCACATATGCATAACACATTACTGTGTGAACAGTATCAACGCCCCTGACCAATAGTGTTTCAGATGTGCCACGTGCATTTGTTTACATCAGGACTGAACTAAGAACAGAAATTGTATACTCTCTTAGCTCATCTTCAATTGAACACTTATCTATAAAATCTGTTTGGAATATTATATTTACAGCATACATTATAGGGCCATATATCTTCTTCTTAAATCCATTAACATTTATTAAAAGGCCTTTCTTCTTCTTACATTACTAAAGCTACTTACTTTTAAACTATATAATATATATACTTTGTGAATACAAGACAATTTCACCACACACATAAAATAAAATCAATTTTCATAAAATGAAAATCAGAACTACACATACACAGTGAAGAGATCAAAACATATAATATTAATGGTACACTTTTCAAATCGTTCAAAACTACAATCTTTATATTACATATTTATATGTTACAAGTGATAACTGTACGAATGGCAGTCTATACAGTACAATGTACAAAATATACAGTAAAACCTTAACCTATGTTAACGTATTTGAGAAAATCATAACACACAATACAAAGTGCATATTTTTTAATGTTTTACACGATAAAGAGCATTTTGCTCCAGTGTCCATGTGGAATCTGAACACTTTTTGTTATTTATAAGTTTGAACTTTGCTTATTATATTCTACTAGCTTGAAGGCTCCTGATAACCACCTTCAAGTGACTTAACTCACTATCAGACTGGAATAGAAGCCTCTGCTACTTTTGTAATAAGTGAAGCAAGTTCTCAGTTTCAACTAAACCATTTGGGATTTGTTTGTCTGTCTAAGAGATGACTCAAAAACTACTGAATGCGTGATAAAACTTAGCATGCATGTCCATACTTTTACTGACAGAGCCCAATCGTTTTTTGGGATTCATTTTCCATTGTTGTTTGCAGGCGATCAGGCTATTCTGTTGGACTCGGAAAACAGGTTGCAGATGGGTATACATTTGTTAAATCGAATCTGCAAAGACTAGGGATTACAAATATCCACACTTAAGACTCAGGTAATATCTTTCCGTCGAACTGATCCCGTATAGGCAAAAATTGTTATAGATGATACTGCCCTGGTTCAAGTCAGCAATTTTGAATACCTGGGCTACAATGTGTCTTATAATACAAGCAACGACGTTGTGAATAAGCTACATAAGTTCAACCTTATGTGCGGGACCGTCAGGCGAACTCTTACGTCAGCAAGTAAAGAAACACACCTAAAATTCTACAAGGTGATGGTCTTTATGGGTCTGAGAATTGGACTTTAATGAAAGGCCAGGCCAGTCGTATTGAAGTGACTCAAATGAGATTTCTCAGGCACATAGCAGGCTTTACTCTCCATGATCATAAAAGAAACACAGATATACAGCAAGAACTGAATATTATGAGTATAACTCGACAGGACTGCCCAGTATCGGCTGAATTGGTAGGAACATCTTTGCCTGACAGATGACTATGCCGTATCCCTAAACAACTATGGAACTATAAGCCATAGTTGGAGAGTTGTGGGACGTCCAAGGAAGTGCTGGAGTGACCAGCTCTAGACTCTTTGTGGTCCTAACGTACATCATCTCACGTTAACGTTTACTCGTTGTAGGTAAAGAGAGCTGTGGGACGCCCAAGGAAATGCCGGAGTGCCCAGCTCTAGACTCTTTTACTGTGGTCCTAACGTACATCATCTCACGTTAACGTTTACTCGTTGTAGGTACAGAGAGCTGTGGGACGTCCAAGGAAGTGCTGGAGTGACCAGCTCTAGACTCTTTGAATGTGGTCCTAACATATCATCTCACGTTAACGTTTACTCGTTGTACGTACAGAGAGCTGTGGGACATCCAAGGAAGTGCTGGAGTGACCAGCTCTAGACTCTTTGACTGTGGTCCTAACATATATCATCTCAAGTTAACGTTTACTCGTTTCCACTGAAGATGGCAGTCGGTGGCACTGCTGAAACGTCTGGTTTTGTTCTTGGTTTACCTTTTGTTGTTACTAAAACTGTAGTTATCATTTTGAAATGTAAAACATCAATAAGTATCTTGTAAACAATGTTCAATAGCACATATTTTTATTGTGAAATTACCGTTTACTTTAATGGGATTTTCAGGATGTTATCACATGTTATTTAGCTATTTTGAAGATTATAATATTGGTTATTCTTAACACTTTTTTTTTCTTTACATGAAGACGACATGAAGCCCCCCCCCCCCACCATCAAAGCCAGATTCTACACACGCCACTGATTGCAGCTGATGTTCACACTACGACTGGTCTGAAAATGTATGAAATGAATGAGAATTTTGTTGGAATCATGAGTTGTTTATCCACTGCACATCTCACAGTCATTGTTCAAAATATATCATCAGATATCTATACCACTGAAGCAGTTTAGAAGTTTCATTGGGTATGTCGCTGTACGTGAGCTGTTCAGCACACAAGGTAGTGTGGCCAGCACTATGCTCAGACGACCATTATTACCCCAAGCTGTCATTGCCGCCTTGATTGGTGAGTGGTCATTTGATTTTATGATGCGCTCAAGACAATGGACACAGAGGAAGACACAGCTGATGTTTTTCTATGGCCATGGCATTGCCAACTTTAATGTATAACAGTGAAACATTGACTCTCCTGCTAAAAGATATTTCTAAAATACAGGCATCCGAAATGAATTTTTTTAACAGTTGTGAGGGGATGTAATTTGAGGGACCATCTTAAAAACGAGTATATAAGGAAAGGCCTCAATGTACCATCATCAGTTATTGATAGAATAAAAGAATACAGATATAATTTGAAGTCTCATGCATGAAACCATAGTAGACACGCGTATTCCTAAACAAGTGATGTACTACAGACCAGCTGGTAGGAAGGATCAAGGGAGATCATGGAACCAATAAAGGAGACTCGGTGAGGTCAGAACAAGCTGTAGCTCAATCCATGGAGAGAAGAAGAAGACTCAGAAACTGAACCCCTGGACCTTTAAATTAGCAGCCAGGCATCATACTCATTGGTCTATTTAATTCTAATTAGGCTTTTATTTCAATCTTAAAATCAATCACTCGAAAGTGCTCATTGGGAGTCGCAAACTAGTACATACAATAATAACTGACGTTCTACATAAAGACTCCACAATCCACTAAAGAAAGTTAGTTCTTTTTTTCATGTATCTTTTGTGTACTAAAAACAAACCCATACAGTTTACATTATTATTTATATCCTTGAAACTGTCAATATTATTTCCTCATTGACTACAGGTACCAGTAGATTTTTTTTAGCTTTCATTTAGTGTTTGCATTTTAAGCTCTCTTTCTAAATACATATTTAACGACAACACAATTCAACTACTCACAAGATAAGAATATTAAGATAACAATTATTTCTCTCGTACATCGCCTACAAGTACTGTTATCGTTCACTTTTATGATAGTACAAAACCTTCAAATAAAATAAAAATTGTACAAACAAAATACTAAAAACATTCTATATAAAATACAAACAATGATACATAATGTATTAATTATTGTATTCATGGTCAAAGATATGTACAGCTGAACACAAATTGCTTGTTTATAGTATAGACAAGAAATAATTTTTTCTTTATTTGAACATACGTTTTTGAAACTGAGTATTCCTATTCTATACATTTCAGTTCATGCAATAAATCCATGTATTTGAGAAAGCAAACAAGCAAGGATGTATTTAAGGAGGGGAGCAGGCTGGTACAGGCTCCAGCCGTCCCCAAAATTTTGAATGCATAAAATTAAACATGGTATAAATAAAAAGAAAAATTGCATATTTAAAATTTTTGAAAGCTGTACTCTCACAGTCAGCTCAGATAACAGTTTACTGTATATACTGTTAGTTGACAATATAATGTTTTTTCGTCCTCATTTGGATCTTTTGTTCTTGGAAATGTGAACACTGCACATTGTTTTTCTGATTTCTCATTAAATAAATCTGTGTTCACCCAGTTCTCATTTGTTACAAGTAACAGAATTTCAACATGAACAAATCTTATCAAGACATGCTTGATTTTATATAATCATTTATGTAATAAAGATTTTTGTTCATGTTACAATTTTATTACTTACAGGACATGAAAATTTTCATTTTTACTCTGAAACAAAATTCTACATGCGTCTTTGCATGTGAAAGTATAGAAGTGATAAGAAAATATGTTTCTACCTCAATGAGTGGTACGAATACAGCTTTTTGCCCAAGGATACTGTGACTTACTGAATACTTCTTTGGCCATGGCTACACTGCAGCATCATTCTAAAGAGTTGGAAACTAAGGTGGCAAAGAAAAAAAAAACGAAAACCAACAGCAACTTTTAAATTCTATCAAAATGGCGTTCATATAATACAAAAATTATAATAATTATGTGGCGTTTTCCTTGTTTAATCTGCTCAGTGTTCCGCATAAAGCAAGAACACGTCCATTTCAGTTGCAAGTACAGTCTGATATTGTGTACAAAAGAACTAGGTGACCAGCTACTAGCCAGTTCACAAACATCAACAGAGTCACGGTTCACATCAAATCATAACCTACCACTTGTCAGGTGTTTCCAAGACAACTAAATGGAAAAAAAATGAACAGTGAGCTAATAGTTTATGTGCTCACCTGTAAAACAGTGTAAGCATTTTTAAATTGGCATAATTTCAGTGGCATGTCAGGAGCAGTGTTGAGAGAGAATTCCTTTCACACAACAACACTTTATTTTGGTTTAACTCACATCACTTCATTTTTCTTGAAACAAACATCAGTCAAGCTACTGAAGATGCCTCATTATAGTGTGGTTGAAACGTTTGGTTTTTAACGATCTTAAAACCTAACGTTCGAAGCTACGTGAACATTATCAGAAGGGTTTGCTCAGCTTTACGCTACCTGAGGTTCATTCACATATAAGCACGAACTGACAAAAGAATAAATGTTGAAAACCACCACCAACCTACACAATTATGGAGAGTTTTCGGTCACACTGACCTGAGGATATCAATATCATATGGGTGAAACGTTGTTGTACAAGTCATTTTTGATGTGATCCATACTGGTAGAATACTTCAAAAACAGAATGGCAGAGAATACAACTATAGAAACAATATATAATAGAAAAATACTACTTACCCTACGAGTCTGCTGGGCAGAATCAGGAAGCACATAGCAAGTTCACACACGAACAACGTCAGAGATAAACAATGCCGTTTAAATATCGAACTGAGCACCTTGTGTCCACCTACAGCTAACTCCACCCACCATGACATATATACGCGTACTACTACAAATTTCTTATCCAAAGTTTAGATACATCTTTACTAGGTTGGCTGATACAACTACCATTTTATAGCTATAAAAGATGCCTCTAACATTTTAGTTTTGTGACGGCAGCAACAGACATTTGCCCCCCACCCCTTTGTCAGCCTGGGAGCCATCAGATACTTTCGGTGCAAACACCTGGCATGTATTGTGTATTGGGAGGCTTCAAAGCAAGAAATTCAGGAACTGGCAGCCCTCTGATAGGCCCACAGCGACACCAACCTGTGAGGCATAAAAGCAGTGCAGCCAGGCCACAAAATTTATTCAGCTGGACAACGCGAAGGAAGCAAGATTGGAGAAGGGAGAAGGGAAGAGCAGAAAATGGAGGAGAAAGAAGAGAAACCCATCAGCTGGGATAGCAGGGGGATCTATATCACGCTGTCGAGTGAAGAGGACTGCAGCGCAGAACCAACAGCAAGAGCAGCTGCCGAACATCACCCTGCCGCTCGCATGGAACGCTCACCGCCGCCATCACAGCAGCAACTAGCATCCTCACCCAATGGCTCTTTTAAGGGCCACAAACATGGTATGGTGTATGATTGGTGCCATTTGTCTTATGACAGTTAATTAGTATTAATTTCCCACTAGTATAATTTACAAGTATTACTTTCCATATTAGAATGATTTATGTTTATTAGTATTAATGATAATTTTTTCTGCTCAGTAGTCTCTCAGGGTAAGCAGAATTAAATTTTACATATTTCTTCAAATCTTAGAAATAAAACAAGACACAGCACAAGGATTCGATTTTATAAGACACTGCCCACATTGACATACGCGAGTGAGGTGTGGATCATGCAGCAAGACTGAGGTGTGTGGCAAGATCCAGAGTTCTGAAATTCAGTTTCTTCGAAATACTTTAAATTATATATTGCAAGACAGAATAAGGAATAAAGATACCAGAACAGAACTCTAAGTAGAGGACATAAATGAAATTATTTAAGTTTACAGAAGACAATGGTGGACCATCTATAAAGAATGACAGGATCAATTGGTGAAAGCGGCAGTGAACTATAACGCCATTGGTAGAAGACACATAGGATCCAAGCGTCTAAGGATGAGATGGGTGCTGAAACAGGTTTATATGACCTAATCTTTGAAGTAAAGAAGAAGAAGAAATTTATAATTAATGCTGGTGGTTTTTAACAAGATTTATTCTTTTGATGGTTCACGCTTGTTAGTGCACAAAATTCAGGAAGAGGCCTAACATAGTATTTAATGTATTAATTTAATTTATAGGTATATCTACAGATGACCAGATTTTTTTTTTAATTTTAAAAACAAAACGATCACGCCTAAACCAAAAAGAACTGTTCCTGTTATCATTGAATGCCATGATTCCTTCTTACACATTATCAGACTTTAACAAATGCACTCTGGTGCCATATTTGTAATGTAGGCTTATTGCAAATGCCTGTTTGTCACCGACAAAAACATTTCTAGGAATTTGTTTGCTAGTGTTTGCGTCACAGTTTATGATTCAGTCATATTAAGATACCAATATTCTGAATTGCACAAAACTGCTGTTAAAAATGGCATATTAAAAAGATATGGATGTTGAAAAATACTAAACATTCAAATAATCTTTATTAACAAACAAAATCAGGTGACATTATTATTACCTGATGTGCATTTTGTCATTAAATCGAAGAATGTTTGCATGTACTGCAATCTGTATACATAACAAGGTCAAGACTGTCCTATTTCGGGAATGAATGGCAGAAACATGTAAACACGGATGCCAATACGCGTGACTTAAAGATGCAGTACGTATAACAAACCATAACGTGCTTTTTGGACTTCAAACAAACACACAGTTATACAAACAGACTGTAACAAGTTGACGTTACACTTTTGTCTTATCTAACTTTTTTTTTTGTTAGACAATGACTAAGTACATAATACTTTCGATGCCTATTATGGATGGATGATATCATTCTTTAACACGTAAGTGTTTTAGTCAACTGTGCTAAGCCTGTGTCTGTCTCAGAATGTCATATGCAATCTTATACAAAATACACTGGTGCATTTTATACAATATACAATCAAAAAGCATTTTATACAACTATTTTGTATATTACCTGTATAATGTTGTGCACTCTATCAACTGGCTGAAGTTTTTAGTTCAAAATAATGTATGTAAACAAACAGTATCATTGTGTGTTGTTTGTTTATTCAATTTGTAGTGTTTACATTCTGTGTTGTTTTGGTCTGTATTTGTAGGTTATGTAATTTGACACACCACACATGGCATAATACTGCCAAACAATAAACAATAACAAATTTTGCTTTTTTTGTGACAGCAAAATACAGACAAAATTACTTTATACAGGAAAACTGGTATTTAATACTTTCAGTGTCAGCATGTTAAAAGATTATTAATACCAGAAAACTTGGCATTTTCAAGATTTTTTTTAGCTGATAGTTCATTTACTCTTTGGTCAATGACAATGTTCTAGACATCAGAATAATAAACAGTTTTCTTTGAAACTATAGGAAACATGTATATATGTATCAATAATAAATAATTACATACTGTCAGACAAACAATATTTTGTATTTAAAAAAAAAAGTTTAACATATGCTTTATTACAATTATGAATTTTTTTTAAGTACAAAACACTGCTGCAGAAAATTCAGCAGTTTAGTTTATATTCTTCTGTTGCAAAAAAAAAGGAAAATTCATCAGTGTTTTATTTTCTAACGCTATTTTGCCACTGTGTGATTCATGTTAAATTATATAATGTATGTATGACCATAGAACACAAAATGGTAACAAATGTTTACATAACTTATACTGAACTAAATAATTCTGTTAGCTCAGAGTGTACAATATTATAGTTATTATTATATTATAATATTATAGTCACATTCAAAAGAATTGTAAAAAACACTTTCTGGCTTTATATAGCCATTACCAAATGGCATATTAAAATATTTTGATTTTGCATAAAATCACATTCAACAGTCCATGTCAGATACAGGCCCATGGCACAGCTGACTAAAACACCAAGCCCCTGGTGCACACGGACCCGTGCCATTGAAAGTGTTTTCATTACAGAATATTACAGTAAGCTCTAAAACATGTAGCTGATACACACATCACAATAATCCTACAAACACATAAATTTGAGCAATGTGTGAACTTTCAATAGTCATATAATAATAGTCTGTGATTATTAATAACATAACCTTTTTATGTAGTTCACGTAAATAATGATACAAAAATAATGTTGCCGAGCAATCTAGATTAGCAATCTCATCAAACTACATGGCCAAGCAGTGATTATACAGATCTAAAACTATACAATTTAGTTGGTACTGTCCCAATAAACCTATCTGCACAGATTTTCAATATTTTGATTAAGCGATTATTAGCATCGATATGTAGTGAATATCGCATATAATTTTATTTTGATGAAAGAATTAGTTAATATTTACGGCTGTATGTTATAAACTATGTTATAGTTTTTTGATGACTGAAATTTTCTTTTGTCATGTTTTTTATGAAAAATTTTTTTAGCACTAATATAATAGCGATGTGCGCTTGTGACGCCAAAAGTTGATTCATTGAAATTACACATGAAAACCTATATACCTTTAATGTAATGCTCTTTTTTTTTTGTAAAAACTGCATAAAAAATTTTCAAGTAAGCCTGTTGCTATACATGTCTCCCTTTTTGTGACTGAACTCGTTTTCCACTAGTACTCGTTTTTTCACTAATAGATGGTTTTTGTGCAGATCACTGGAAAAGGAACTAACTCGAAGTAAGGAGGGTGCTATACATGTTTTCCATTTTTTTGTGTTTTACTTAAAATTCATTTGCAGAAGTTTTCGAGATTTTACTGAATAACATAAAAGAATATTGGCCACCTAACAAATAGCAAATCTTGCTATTTTTTGTTTTAACCTTACTATTCAGAAGTAGTTGTATTATTCACTTTACATTTATGATGTTGTTTTTGTTAAAAAATGCTACTTCTTTATTTTAAATGTTACACTATCATAAGTATTGTACAGGGTGGGGCGTGGGAACTTCTTTTTTTGAAAATGAAATAAAAAACTGTACACATTTCAAAACTCGTTATTCTTATTTTTCACCTGTCACACAACATGAGAGATTTGATTTTACACTATTTTAAAAAGAATGTCTTTTAATTGTCGCCCTCCATTGTCAATACACTGATTCAGTCGAATTCGGATGTTTCGGTCCACTCTTTCAAGCATGTGGACCGGTATATTGTTCTGTAGGTGTTCCAGGGTGTGTGGACAATCGTTATAAACCAGGGATTTGAGATAACCCCACAGGAAATAATCACAGGGGGCTAAATCAGGCGAACGCGCAGGCCAGTTTACGTCCCCTCTCAGGGAGATCAGCCGCCCGGGGAAGGGGCTTCTCTCAAACAATCCATTGAAACCCTGGCTGTGTGGGCTGTGGCCCCATCTTGCTGAAACCACACATTATCCAGTTCCATTGCTTCGAGACCAGGCAAATAAAACTCTTGGATCATTGTCAAATAACGGTCTGAATTCACGGAAACAGCACCACCGTTTTCTTGAAAAAAGTAAGGGCCAATGATCCCTACTCTTGAAATTGCACACCATACCGTGACACGATCCATTTCTTTTGGACACATTCCCCGTTTCCCTGAAGGCGTCCACCCACAATAAAATGCCCCACCCTGTATATGCACAATAAACGTCATGTTTTTTCAATATGGGTTTTATTTCTTTAAACAGTAAACTAAAAACCAAAAAAATTTTGTTGACAAACCAAAACATTATATATTTTCACTTTATATTCAGAAACAGAATAATTTACAATTAGTACACTTCATCTCGTGGTATATCGATACAATCGCATATCAAAATATCGAAACTGTAGTGGGGGTCCACAAGAGGAGTGTACATTACATGGTACATTGGGAGTGTACCATTTAGTTTTTATAAATTCTGACATAATGGAAGAATATTTACTTCTAACAGAGGCAGTGGAAACGGGTTGTATGACACAAGGAGGACACAACATCAACTGACATATTGGGTGCCATAAAACTGAACACATTTTGTTATCACAATATGCAGTATGTAAACACGATGATCAGTTAAAATCCTGACCCTGCACGACTCTTTTAGGCTGGCATTACACTACACGTTTTCACCACTGACAGGTTAAAACGGTCCATTTGGCAGGATGATCGTTATTATGAATCACACCTGACTCACAAAACGGGGCAAATTTATCGGACCACAGTCAGTTGCGACACAATCGTATAATGGTCAGTTGCGACCGAGGTGTAAATTCGAAACCGGTAAATTGTGACCAATTGCATTTTCATGTTATTATTATTATTATTATTATTATACAGATATTACCGTTATAATTCTATTCAGTCCTAGCCAACATAACATAACCTAACCAAACCTAACCTAAACTAAACTAGTTTAACAAAAATATTGGAAGAAAGAGGTTACTTGAGCAAATAAAAAGTTACAGAATAGAAATTTCATGAAATTCAGAATACCGATGTTTCTAAATGACAGATTCGTCCAGTAAGTGAAACTGCGGGGCACAATTGACCGCGTAAAATTAGGTAAAAACGTTGTTTCGTCGCAACTGACTGAGACTAAATTTATCCTACCTTAAACATTATTATTTATACGGTCCAAGTCACTTTATATAGTAAATAATTTACCTTAATTGAAACCGTCCAGTGACTTCAAGGATGATATATTCATTACACGTTTTGAAGTCATATGACCCTTCATCAGATAATAATCACTCACAAAGAGATCATCAAATATTAAAATTCACATGAAACACACATATGTATAATTGCAAAACGTATAAGAGTGTCCAACACAGTGCACTGCGTGAGGCTTACCGGACACTGAGCAAACGCGTGTCAGTGTCACACGCGTTTGCTTAGTGTCCAGTAAGCCTCGCGCAGTGCACTGTGTTGGACACTCTTATACGTTTTGCAATTATATATATGTGCGTTTCATGTGAATTTTAATATTTGATGATCTCTTTGTGAGTGATTATTATCTGATGAAGGGTCATATGACTTAAAACGCGTAATGAATATATCATCCTTGAAGTCACTGGACGGTTTCAATTAAGGTAAATTATTTATTATCCTACCTGTTGACTTCACGCAGTATACTGCTATACATTAATTATATTTATTCTGGAATATTTATTTACATTTTAAAATATACAGGTAGTGTAAGTATATTTAATATTTTTATATTATAAATACGCTATTATGGTAGTATTCATATACTATTCATTTATACCATAAATTTATAGGTAATATTTACATTTAATCAGTGGCGGCTGGTGAGATTTTAGTTTGGTGGGGCTGCACTACAATTTTCAACTTTCAACATTTACCATTATCGTAATAGGCCTATTAGTGAAATTTATATACTATTACTAGGTCTTTTATATTTTAATATTCATGTTTAATATGGTAACCAAATCACTTGTACGAATTAATAAATTATTTACCTTTGACATTTTAACTTCTTAACGATCTCGCAAGAGTGATAGTTTTACCTTTTTAATATCTGATGATGGAGCATAAGCTCTGAAACGCGTCATAACGAAGCACAAGAAATCACACGGCGGATAATTTAAGGTAAATAATTTATTAAGTCTTTTATATGTATTGAAGCTGAAGCTGTGACAAAACATTGGTCCAATCCTCTTTGGTGCTGCTGCTGTTGCTGATATTTATGATTATGATTAATTATGATTTAAGTTCCAAACACTAAAGGCCTACACGTTAAAATTCAAACAAATTATAATTTTTAATTTACACATTAAACTTATAGACATTAAAATTTTCAAATCAAAATATAATAGTGAGTTGTGTTCTTAAATAAAATCAGAAATAAATTACTGTTTCTTTCACAATTTTGTTTTAACATTAAATGTAGTCCATTCTCCTTTCTTTGCAACTGGAAAACTTATTGATAACTTTGTCATTACAATGAATAATATTTTCAATCATTTCTTTTTTTGTCTTAACATTGTTAAAGCACCAAGACGCTCTTGTGTTATTGTACTTCTTAGGAAACTCTTAACTCTTTTCAACGTGGAGAAGTGCCTCTCGGGCTCAGCAGTAGTCATGGGAGTAGTTAGAATTATTTGGAGCAGAGTGAACACTTCTATGCAGACTCGGCAATTCCTGTATCCAATATGATTTTGTAAGTTCTCATAACCTCTGAATTACTGCGGAATTCTTGCCTCTCGTACAAAACAGACAGTTCAGTTTCCAAACGTTCTTTACAAAGAAAGGGTAAGCTTCCAATAGTTTCAGCAAATTCGGGTGAAGAACTTATATTGTCTTTGGAGAGGGAGAAATTTAACAGTTTTGCTGCTGACAGATGTTTATTAAAAGAAAATCTCTCTTTTATCTGATATCAAATAATATCACACACCTCCTTTGCAGAGACAAGATTATGTGATAATGTTTTCCTTTCCTTCATGAGTGGAGTGTCTTCTTGTTGGTCAGTAACAGGAGAAAGTCTATTTCTTTCATTCATGATTGCCTCAAGAAATTTATTTACTCCATTATGATACTACTGGAGTTTGCATTATCATGCTGCAGGTATTTATATAAAATATCCACATGAGACATGATGTAATGAGAAAATTCTAGCCAAAAGTTGAAGTCCTGGTCATTCAGCATACGGAGAATACCTGCAGCCGTTTGCACAGTGGAATGACTTTTGTCAATGTAAAGTTTCTCAAAGCATACTATTAGACTTTCCTTGTTTTCAAAAACGGTGTTCACTACCCGGCTTTTAAAATTCCATCTTGTGTTTGATACTCAAGGTATTTGTTTAGAAATACTGTCTAGAATAGATAATCGTGAGCGTGACTTCGAAAAAAATGCAGGTATAGCGGCAAGAGTACTGAAAAAAATACGAGGTGAGTTTTGTGATGCTGCCTTTTCTATAATTAAATTTAATTGATGCGCATAACAGCGCACAAAATGTGAATATTTGTATGACTGTTGAATTATTTTATGCACACCTCCTTTCTAGCCACTAAAACCGGGGGCTCCGTCGTAAGTCTGAGCTATAAGTTTGTCACTGTCGCCATTCAGGACTATATTTACCTGTTCTAAAATGCATTCTGCTAACACTTCAGCATTTTGGGTTAAAAAATCCCCAGAATCTTTCATGCACAATTCCGTTCAGTTCATAACAAAAAACAATAACTTGTTGCGTAAGACCTGACACATCTGATGTATCATCCGACATTACTGATAAAAATTTAGACTGTTTAATTTCAGCACGTATTTCATCACGACACACCTCAAGGTACAGTCTAGAACTTCGTTCTGAATTGTCTTAGACGTTCTCTTACACATTGTTGACTTCATAAAATGACTTTTAAGAGACTCTTCTAACTTTCCAGCAAATTCTAACAATCCTAGAAATACACAAGGAATCGACAACTGTGAAGTTTCATCGTGACCACGTAACGGAAGTTCAAATTTTCCGCAAAACTTGACGCAGTCAATAATTTTCGAGACAATTTCTCGATTCTGTCTCACTTTTTCATTGTGTTTTTTTGTTTGTTGTTTGTCTCTTAACTGATGTGCAATGTTTACTTTTCCTAACATAGCTAAATCAATTACATTCTTCATATGTTTTGCTGAATCTTCGTGTTTTTTTACTTTCTCGCCTAAATGTTTTAAATCATTCACTCCAACCTTTGTCCAAGTTGCATCACCTCCAAATAATAAACAAGGAAAGCAAAATAGTGCATTCTTTTCAGGACAGCCACACAACCACTTATGTTTGGAATAAATGGACACATTAAATTTCCTACAATTAGTCTGCTTGACAATGACCGAGAAATTAATAAATCAGGAGTCTCGCGACCTAAATTCTTAATTTCATTCTTCTCTGATAACGATAACGATGAAAAACCGATGTTCTGCAAATATAAAAACACTATTTTTATTCATATTTGTTTTAAAATTGCAACGATAAAAATTAGCACAGTCTACAAACACGGAACACGCCGTCAGCAAACAATTTGCACGCACACGTTCGATTTCTCGACAGCTTCGGGCTGGACTAACTGCAGCCCAAGTTTGGCTTATTAACAAAGCGTTCTCCCACCACGTGCCTCAAGCGCAGACGCAACGCGCACTTGTCAAAGTAGGGCACAGCCCGCGCCTGCCACATATACGCATCAGTTTACACGACCAACAGTTGTGGCTGAACGCAAATACAAAAATTTATTTCTTATACTGGCGAATCTTTGAAGAATACATAATTTCCTAAATAAAAAGTTATTTAAATACAGTAATTAGTTTTCCTTGAAAATTTTAGGGAGGGCTGCAGCCCTGCAGCCCTTATGGACGAGCCGCCACTGCATTTAATGGATAAACATTTGGTTTAGTTTCACACATACTTCTTTGTTAGTCCTGACAACTGTTTTATCAGCTTCTAATCTATCATCTTGAGTTCATATCTAACTTCTGAAGCTTCTGTAACTGGCGAAACATTTGTCAGGAATAATAAAAGTATCTGTAGAATTATACCAACCATTTATTTATTGAATTTAAGTATATTTAAACTGTTTTACCAGGTGTCGGACCATTTTATCAGTGTCAATTATAGGTAATATACGAGGTCTATCTGCAAAATTTCTGAACTCCGTAAGCCGTGCAACAGATAGCACTATTAATGGATATATGCTGCAATGTAATATGCTGGGCCTTAGCAGCAACACTGGGTAGCAGCCCAGAAAAACTGCAATGTAATATTTTTTTAAATAATCATACATCTGTTTGTGTCAACAAAAGTTACAAACATGTGCTGAATTTTAAAATGAGTGATGTTAATGAGCAACAAGTTAATGTTAATTTTGTGTTAAACTGGGAAAATCCATCATGGAAATATCTGAAATGTTACAAACAGCATATCAGGATGAGGTTTTAAGCCGGACCCAAACGTATGAGTGGTGGAAACATTGATATTAAATTGTCAGTTTTGGGCCAAAAATACGACAACAGTCATTCCAGATCCTCCTTATTCACATCTAGCACCAGCAAACTTTTATTTATTCTCAAAATTAAATGTGAAGTTGAAAGATCATGTTTTTGGTTGATCAACTTGATAAAGGAAAATTCGCTAGCCGAACTGTGCAATGTCCCAAATGAAGAGTTCCAGGAATATTTCAGAGGATGGAAGAAACGTATTTTGGGAGCAGTGCATTCGAAGTGGAGAGGACGACTTTGAGGGCAACAAGGCTGAATAGGTATGAGGAACATTACTTAATTTAAAAAGTTCCGAAACTCCTCACAGACAAACCTCATACATATTTATTGATAAATATGAATAGATTATCTGATGCAATCAAAATTAAATCTATTTGTACAGTTGAAGCAGATGGACTATTCAAATTTAACTAATCAGTTAATCGTAAGTACTGGGTCATCATTTCATACCACAGAAGAGTTGATGTTCAGTGAAATACTGTGGCTGAATTACAGGAATATGAAAAGTTTTTTTAGTACCGTTGCATGCTGAAAACATCAAAAACATTGGTCTATGCCAATTAGATTTAAAAACGAAATATCACAAACAAAATAAATTATCATCACAAAATTTGAAAACGCTGCACAGCAAACACAAAATGTGACAGTGTTGTCAGTATTGTTTATATTTACGATATTGATTGATGACTCATTGGGCACTTGGTGAATACAAAGGTTTATAATAGAAAGGTTTTTAAAAATATACAAACAATTGGTAAGTGTTTGTATTTTTTTTTAATCTTTGTTTATATTTACACCCACATGTAGGCCTACTTACGCATGCTTTGTCTAGTCTACCACAGCATACATCCAGTAGTGTGTTTGTGTGTTCCTTTAAAAACAATGTGTTTTTCATCCTATCAAACCATATGGTGTAAACATATAGTGTAACGTCAGCTTTGTATATAGCCAGTCTAATTAGATGAGGAAAAGACAAAAAGACATAGAAGAGGTATAGGCTACAAATTAAAAAATCATCCTGTAACACACACACACACACACACACACACACACACACACACACACACACACACACACACACACAGAGGATGTCCCCAAAAGGTGTGCCAAACTTCAGGAATTAATTGTACTCATTAAACTAACGCTCAGAATAGAAAAATGAATTATTACTGCCGACCAAGATGAGTGTAGACTTGAAATTTGGTATAAACTATACATTTGCCATTTCGTATAAGTACAACACACCAAAATTTTATCTGAAGAAATATTTTTAATGGTGGTTGATTAAAATATTTAATTCTAAATTTCACAAAAAAAACGTACTTATAATATTTCTTATTAGATTCAAAATTTACCCTTTTTTCATAACCCAATGGTAGCTCCTTTAAGGGTTTGGTTA
Source organism: Magicicada septendecula (assembly GCA_034769895.1). Classification (NCBI taxonomy): domain Eukaryota; kingdom Metazoa; phylum Arthropoda; class Insecta; order Hemiptera; family Cicadidae; genus Magicicada; species Magicicada septendecula. Next base: position 57,860,217 of record CM068375.1, on the reverse strand, counting down.
AAATATAATGTAGTTATTACATTATTTCATAACAAAACACATGATCTATTTTTACACTCTATGCATTTTTACCAATACCAATTTCTAAAAAAAGTGTTATTTTAAGTATGAACTAAAAAAAAAACTTCCATTCTTAACAGTGCAAAAAGAAACAAATACTTTACTGTGTTCGATTTATTGTAAAAGTTTCCTGGAAGATCAAATTTATTATAGAACAGACACATCAGAGATGCATGTGCCTAGCACATCTTTCTAGGTAATTTGTAAAATTCATACTATTTAATTTTTATTATAAATAATGTTAATTTCTTTCTTCTCAGTATTGATTACTTTATTGAATAGTGTCAACTGTTAATTTCAACTTCAAGCAGGAAATATTTTCTTTCACCGTTGGGGTTACAGCAGGTTTTAAAGAGGGTTTGGGAAGGGGATGAAACGGGGCAGGAACGAAGAAGTGTTGTTTTTTCAAATTTCAAATCTGGTCACCCTACGCTACCGGAGTGTACAAACTGCAATATGGAATAGAGCTGTATAAAAAAAAAATCATCTTTCCATAGCATAATGCAAATCATTCTTTTACACAGAACAAAAGTATAATCAATGATGATGCAAATAAGACACAGAATAAGAGCTGTTGAAACAGATAACATGTAGAAATGTTCATACTGTTACGACGGTCTACTGATCGTCGTATGGTACAGTGGAAAACAAAATACAAGACACTAATCACCAGCTTCAATAATCACAATTAAATAGTTAGTAATCGACAAGATAGTCTCTTATAACAAATCAAATAAACATTGTTCAGACGTAATAATAATGGCAACGAGTCTCACACAATTATAAAACACAACAGCCACAATGTACGAATTGCATGCAAATAAATCGCAACTCAAACTGAACTGAGCTGCTGGTGCCAGAGCTGTTGGGATGCGCGTCGTGAGACGTCCCAATGGTTTCCTAGTTCCAAGCCTCCGGAAGGGGCTCCTGCCTAGTGGTCATGTCCAGATGGAATATTTATTTAATTAGTGGCCACTACAATGGCATGCTCGCATTAGGTAGTTCTAGTGCCGAGGCCGTTTCCAAGAATACTTCTTGAAAATGGTCGGTACTTGCCTAGGCCAGCTATGAGTACTGAACTGAACGTCGCTGAGTACTTGTATTTATATCCTGCTGAGGTTCCAGAATATTCCCTAATAGGTTTCTACTAGAAAACACTAGAATGTAATTGACTGTAGCCTTGAACACAGCGTGCACGGACCGGTATGGTCTGGTAAGTCTTGTTGTGGATGCGTGACAAGTGTCACGTAATTGTCTTTCATCTTAAAATAGCAGCAATACATACGCACACATGCATTACAGCTGGACTCCGCTGGAATAGCCAAGAAACATGTAGCATGTTCTATAATGTCATAACAATGCTTTACACATGAGACAGAATCAAAAATGATAAAATTTGAAGGCAAATAGTCACCTACAGCTATGAAAACTTTGGAGAACAATAAAAAAAAAACTCCCCCAAGGCTCTAAGCAGTTGAGATGGACTTGCGAAAGTTGAGTGTCCCAGCTCCAATACATTAGATATGTCCTGTATGGGACATATAACTGTCTTCTACCAGGCTGTTGGCAGTTTCTCCTATATCAATTATAGGGTGTGGAATGATTTTAACCAGTTCTGGGCCACTGTTTTTGAAAAGCTCTGCGGGAAGATCATCAGAGCCAGAAGCTTTGTTGTTTTTATCTTTCTATTGTTTTTGTCATATCCTCTTCATCAGGACGCTCGATGAGTTCATGTTCCTCTAGCTCAGGTGGTAAATAAAGAAAAGACAAAGTACCTACTGGTTACACATAGAGCAGGTTTTAGGCCTCAGGGAATCAGGTTTTGAGAGAAAGATGGCATTTATGAAAGATGTGAGAATTTTAAGTATTTGGGAGTATATCACAGATGATAACAAAATGACTCGCAAAATTTATGTTCAAATATCAGTTGGCAAAAGGTGTTTTTATGTTCTTATTCTGAGATCAATAATATAAACAGAAAGTTAAAAAATTAAGATCTACACGACCATCTTAAAACCCACTGTAATATATGGGCAGCTAGGGAAGAGAGTTGGCTTAAATGATGGGAAAGATATTGAGAACAATTTACGGTGTCAGGAGGGATGGAGAATATGCACAAACGAAGAGCTTGGAAGCCGGATATTGTTACTATAAATTAAAAGAAATAGAATTCATTGGCAACATACAAATTAAAGTAGGTAACAAAATTGTCTGTAGGTTTAAAACATCCAAAGGGTTATTGCAAGGCTGCCCAACATTGCTCACGCTGTTTAAGATATTTTTAGAATATGCATTATCCATGTGGAAACAGAAATGCCATGGAATGGGAATACGGTACCGATACGAAATGAACACCTGTACACACTATGCTTCGCCGATGATCAGGTAGTTATAGCCCAGGATGAAGAAGATCTAAGCTACATGGTCAGAAAGCTGAATGAAGAATACACAAAGATGGGATTGGAAATAAACATAAAAAAGACTGAATACTTGGCAATTAGAGATGAAGAAACAACAAATTTAGAAGTAGACGAAAATGTTAAAATTAGAGGAACAGACAAATTCAAGTACCCAGGATTCACACTGAGTAAACAAGGCACAATGGAAGAGGAAATAAAAAGTAGATTAGGGCAGACTAGAACAGGGATCAGACAATTACACAGTGTTATATGGGACAAAAAGATTAGAAAAAGCACCAAAAAAATGATATATCAAACCCATAGTCCAAAGCATTATGATGTCTGCAGCGGAAGTATGGGTTATTAACAAAAAGAATGAAAGCAAGATTCTTGCAATGGAGATGGAATATTGGAGGAGGTGCTGTGGAATAACGAGAGCAGACCGAATAACAAACGAGGAGATCAGAAGAAGAATAGAAATGGAAAGAACTGTAATTGACTACATCGAAGAAAAAAGATTGGTGTGGTACGGTCATGTCCGGAGAGCCCAAAATAGGTGGATCAACAAAGTGACGGAATGGAGTCCATTAGGGAGGAGAAAAAGGGGAAGACCAAGAAGATCTTGGAGGGACGAAGTGGATGAATCTATGCAACATGTAGAACTTGAGGAAGGACAATGGGAACATTGGAAAAATTGGAAATGCAGGTTGAAGGAAGGGAGATGGCACTAGCTGTAGCAACCCTATTATATATATATAGAATTCATTGGGCATGTCACGTACAGCACACAATGAATGATAGAGCTGGATTCAATAGGAATCCACGTGGGAGAAGAATGAGAGGGAGACCCCAAGGAAAAGTGGGTTGAAGATATTAAAGAAAACCTGCACTGCCTGGAAGTAAGACAGTGGCACAGACAAGCACAGGACAGAGGCGTGTGGGGACAAGTAGTGTTGGAGGCATGAGATGTAGCAGTGAGAAGAATCATCATCATCATCATCATCAACAACAGATGAGTCGTACCACCAACAACAAGCCTAGCCTTAATATGCTGTGTGTGTGTGTGTGTGTGTGTGTGTGTGTGTGTGTGTGTGTGTGTGTGTGTGTGTGTGTGTGTGTGTGTGTGTGTGTGTGTGTGTGTGTGTGTGTGTGTGTGTGTGTGTGTGTGTGTGTGTGTGTGTGTGTGTGTGTGTGTGTGTGTGTGTGTGTGTGTGTGTGTGTGTGTGTGTGTGTGTGTGTGTGTGTGTGTGTGTGTGTGTGTGTGTGTGTGTGTGTGTGAAGGCTGTACCTGGACCCGGCCACCTTCAGAAAGTGAACACAATATAGAATCAAAAGTAAACATTATTAATTTAATTACCTTGTATCCGTCAGTGACTTCGTTCTAGCGTTTTTTATATAGGCGCGTTTCGTGACATGTGTCAATTCATCAGTAATCCTCGTCAAATGTTAAAATTCATATAAAACACATACAAACACATTTGCACATATTTACTAAATCACAATAACGACACACACATAACACGATGTAACTTCGGCTCCGCTGGACCAGTCCGCCCACGCGTGTAGTTGCCGAGCCACTAATTAAATTAAGTCAATCCTTATCACCAGTCATTACCGTCATGCGTGATTATATTTAGGGCTGTATCATATAGTGAGTGAGATTGAAACCTTAATTGTTCGTTTAATATACTGTTATTGTTGATATTCTTGTCTTTAAATGATTTATAAATCTCAAACTCGTTGAGAGCGTCCATTAACCTACCCTTACCGCATACATGGATTGCTTTGAAATTAGTATTGAAATCTGTGTAATTATGGTTATGCATCACTAGATGGCACGCATAATTAGATTTGGTCTTGTCTAAATCATTCCTTGGTAGATGTTCCTTGTATCTTTTCAAGAAAGACCTGCCAGTTTGACCCAGATAGAAACAATCACAATCATCACATGACATCCTGTAAACACCTGTTTTCTCTTCTAACGGGAATGGTTGTTTTATGCGTAACAAACTAGAAATATTATTATTTGTTTTAAACGCGACTTTTATATTAAATTTAGAAAACACATTGGATATAATGTTAGGTAAAAGGCTACCGTACACTGTCGTTATATACTTTTTATTATTATTTTTATTTTTGTTAACTTTATTATCATCGATGGTATTATGGTGGGATCTAGTTTTATATAGGTGTCTCTTAAGAAGTCTGTCTATCATCGAACTCTTGTACCCATTCGCTATTGCTATGTGCCTTATTATATCCAATTCATCCTGAAAGTCCTTTTGGTTAAGTGGAATCGTTACCAACCTATGAACAAAACTGTTGTAAGCCGCCATTTTCTGGCTATATGGGTGATGAGAATCGGCGTGTATTGTAATATCTATGGTGGTGGGTTTCCTATATATTTTATATTGAAATTTATTAAGATACAAAATTAAGATTTATTAATTTTAACATTTATATAATTTTAAGATTTATTAATTTTAACATTTGACGAGGATTACTGATGATGTGACACATGTCATGAAACGCGTCTATATAAAAAATGCTAGAACGAAGTCACCGACGGATACAAGGTAATTAAATTATTGTAAAAAAGTGACTTGGATACTATATAAAAACAAAATAAACATTATTCTGTCCAACAAAGCAAACAAATGTTACACTAAGCTTCAACACAAACAATATATATCTAATAGATCATAATTGCGCTCTTCTTCATTCATGGCAATAGTACCAATGTTTTAGACAATTTTCCACTCTGTCTTTTTTTTATCAATTTACCCGACACCCTATTTGGTCCCATTATGATGCAGCTAAATTTTTCTTGTTAGAAACGTAAATAATTTTTAACACTTTAGGCTTCTCAAAATGAATATTAACCGACAAACAAACATAATCACACACAAAAAAACAATTAAACCGATAATGACAATATCATTTACAGTGAACATATGTGAACATATATTTAAGTTTCTCTTACAATATCTAACAAATTTACAATCTACATCTCTCATCTAATTAAATTAGTCCAAAAATGTACATACAAGTTACACACTTTTGAACTGGTAAACTTTTAACATGATTTGTACAAAAATACAGACTTGAAACACTATAAAATCTATACAATAGCTTATATATATATATAAACATTTGAAAATCACTCGGCAATAAGTTAAAGAGCAACAAAGAACAATTAATCAAAGTACTTTTGTCAACAAGGCGACTGAACACTTGTTTCTGAGTAGGCAAACCAAGGCAGATAAAGGAGAACACACAAACAGAAATATACAAAATATCAAAATCAAAATGAAAACGCACAAATTGCAATTAACTGTTATTTAATAACTACTGTACTTCTGTGGTCGTAACAACACACTCTTCTTCAACAGCAACAATCTGTTCGGTTAAATCTTCATGGCTACCATCACTTTTCATTTTCTTTTCCGGCATGTCATTTTGACTCTCCATCGATGTCCGCCGTTTACTCGCTAGACACTCTGGTCTCTGTGTAACAATGCCAGATCTCGTTTTCCTTGGCTGGTGTTCCGTTTTCAACTGAATTTTCTCAAGTGCCGTTTTTAACGGTAACAAACCGACAGCGAATGGCACATCTTTAGTTGGAGAAATCACACTAGTCTCTATACACTCTTCTACAATTACATCGCCCATAACCAAACTGCTTTTCTCTGAACTGTTTAACGTTGACAACAGCATGTCGTCAACTGGTTCCATTATAATGACTTCGGATCCTGATCTTTCGTCCAGTTTTTCTTCTGTGTACACAAAATGAAAATCACCAGTATCTTCCATCATCTGCTTTTCCGACATTTCAGTCTCTTGAGTCAAAACCATCTGTAAATTATTATTTTCTTGATTGTGATGTTCACTGTGTAGTTCTTTGAAATCCTGCGTTATTGCATTACTCCTGCTCTCCGAGTCTCCCATCATAGCTTCCAAGGCTTGCTCTACTCCTAACTCTTGACTGTCCAATGAAATTTCAGGCGCCTCGTCTTCACAATGACTACTGTTCACACTGTTATTTTGTACTTGATCTAACACCAAATGCTCTGTATTTAAACACGACTGTACACCTTTGATCTCAACGTTTAGAAACTCGGCTCCGGCACTGCTATCTTCGTTCTGACTCACACCGTTCACAATCTCCGCACAGTCATTTAGAGGTTCATTTTCCGGGTTCGCTGCAGACACACTGTCTAACACTTGATGTTCCATAACACTCTGCGCAGCTTCTTCACAAACCATGTCCAGCAAACCCATAACATCCTGATCTCTGCTACCATGATCTTCACTGTTTGTTTGTTCCGTTAATTCTGTTATCTGTTTATTACTGAGTTTTGGTCCGTCAAGTTGGTACCCTTCAATCTTTTCTCCATTTCCATCTATGAATTCTAACGATACTATCTGAGAATGATGTTCTGTTTCAGACAAGTTTGGTTCGGTTTTTTCTGGTTCCTCGGGAAAATCCACATTCACGGGTTTTCCTTCTAAATTCTGTGCACACTCCAACACCTGCGAAATTATTGACTTTTTATAATTTTTACCTAACGTTAATTTTACTTCCGCTATTTTTGTTTTACTACCTGCTATTCCAACTGTTGAGATATTATTACATTTTATCTCCTCTCTGTTACCATTCAACAGCTTCTTCTTTTGTACTATTTGCTCATTCAAAGCCTTAAGGGCATTGACTTCTTTAGACGACACTACATACTTAGCAACTTTTGCGTTATCGGTGACCTCAAACAAAATCACAGCATCCGGATCAACTTCCGTTTCGGTAGCAGCACCGCTTTTCAAACTTTCTAGAACCGCTTCCTTGATTACTTCCTGCCACGATGACTTACTTTTCTGTTTTACTTCTCTGCTCACGGCTTTATTTTGTGGTGTCGTGTAATCTTCATCATCAGACCTGCTGGCCTGCATCTCCTTAACGACAAACTGTTTGTTTGGCGTCATATACTTTGTTTTAATTTCTCTTTTATTATCCTTCACTACCCGGAAGTCATTATCAACAGACAATATAGTCCCTCCAACATCGTTTTTACCATCTTTAGTGGTCATCATTATGGAGCCGTCTTGTAAAACAACCCCTTCGCCGACTTCACCCTGCTGTAACGTGGCCTCAGTGACTTGGAACTGTAGATCTTTATTACTACCTAAAACGTTCATTAAGAAATCTTCGGTTAGTGTGACATAGTTACCGTCTCCACTGTCGATTAATACTGGCACATCGGTCGGTAACCCTGCTTCTTTCAGAGCGTCCAAATATTTACCAACGTTATTCGATTCACCATCAAACTGACAAAGAACCATTTCCTGTTCAGAATTAGACGCACCTTTCTGGCCAAACTTTTCGTCTTGGTTTTCTTCTTTTAACTTCTCGGTCCCGTTTAACTGTTCTGCTTTGGAAAGTAGTGAAGCGAGCAGGGGTGATTTATCCGTTGAATTCAATACGTTGTTGTTCAAAAAACTTGAATCTAAATGTTTGAACAAAACACTGTCCTTCTGTTGTATGTTCTCCATTTCTTTCTTTAGATTTTCAACAGCCATTTTACAATCTAAATCTTTATCTTTACCCCTACCGAAGCTGAGATTATTCTGCTTTCTTCTGCCTCTTCTTCTGGGTTCAAAGTTAGGCCTTCTTAAAGTCTTCATTTCCGGTGATATTAGAGTGCCATTCTGAAGGGTAGTGGTGGTAGTGGTGTTTTGGCCTTCTGTAAAACTACTGTTGTTTCTAATCACTTTATTCACACAGTTATTTGGACTGATTCTTACATTACGGCCACCGGCCTGTAGGGTCTGACTGCTGTTGTTACCGGAAAGCGATAGCAGGATCTGCGCTGACTCTGTCTGTGGAACTGGCGACGTACTTATGATGGCTGCAGGGTTACTACTGGGAGACAGGACTTGGGTTGGAACTGTCGCAGTCCTTCGACCACCTCGACCGACTCCTGGCCTCCTTCCTCGACCTGGTATAACATAAATTTCACAATACAAATTAGTGATCTCAGACAATTGAGCTGGCAAGGTGAGGTGGAGAGGTAAGAGCTTGCTTGAAGTTAGTCAGCTTCTCACCTCTCCACTCTCTGCCCATCTCATTATCTGATAATACATAACTCAATGTATGTACAGTTGTACAATATAATTTTACACAATTGTATTTATCAATATTAACTTACAAAGTGGTGAATGTCAACTCTGATATGTCGTTGCCTAAGTGCCAACGTCTCAAAATTGGATATATTTTCCCTCCAAGGTATTTTGTTATTTTTGTTTGTTAATAGTGTGTGCAGATTGTGCCACAATCTTATACAATACTTTTAGAAGATTGTAGGGAAATTTTCCTATATAATACGATAATTTGTTTCCATTAGTTTTGCTTGAAAATTATTCCAAAAGTAGCGTCACCTACAGAGTTTCTTTTTGGTTACGTTGTACGTATTTACTGTACAGTGTTTGTTTACTTTGCCTTTTAAAGTGTTTTTACTGTGTTTGTTCTAATATTTTAAAGTAACTGTGTTTTAATATGCATTTACGCAAAGTGTAAAAACTGTAAAAAACTAAAACCTAAACAAGTCGGCTATGAATTATTGTGACTGCATTTTTGGTTATGATTGACGTACTTACTGTGAAGTTTGTTGAGAGTGCTTTTCAAGTCTTTCACTGTGTTTGTTTTAATATTATTAAGTAAACATATCCAATGACTATTTAAAATAAGTGTGAAAAAAGAAAACTACATGTAAAGTCATGAGTTATTGCAACTGTTTTTTCGTTTATATAGTTACAATTTTTTGCAGATTTTTGGTTTTTATCTGAAAGATTACAAATTGGAAAATGTTTTGTGTACAATGAAAAACATTGGTTATGTCAACTACTTTTCTTTCTAATGGGTGTCAATTATAATATTTTTTCCACCCACAAATAAGTTTATTTACTATGTGATAAGGTGACACCAAAAAATCTGGTACCTGGATATTTATGTTCTTTATTGTTTTCTCCTTAACGTTACCTTCAATTTGCTATATAATGTGACACATTCTGACTATAAACAAAAATTTCATGACATTTTACTTCCATGTTCCTTAAGGAAATGGAAGTATGGTGATGGCAAAAAAAATCGTGTTCGAGATTATTGCAGATTCTGATTGTACTATACTCAAAACATGAAAAAAAGTCATTTTCCGAAAAGTGTCTGTGTGTGTGTCTGTAATTTTTTTCTATGGCAAACGATAACAGCCGCAAATTCAAACAGAATCCAATAATGTTTTGCATACAGCCCTGAATTGTAGTTCTCAAGACCTGTTGGTTTTGGTGAAGATCGGTTAAGGGAATAGGGTAGTTTACCTGCAACATTTTATGTTTTAACAAGGGTAATTTTTTCTATGACGAACGATAACTGCCGTAAATTCAAACAGAATCAACTACTCTTTTGCATACCTTCTTGAATTATACAGAACGCAAGGTCTGTTGAAGATCGGTTAAGGGAAAGGGGTAGTTTACCAGCAACGTTTTATATTTGAACAAGGGTATTTTCTATGGCAAACGATAAGAGCCGCAAATTCAAACAGAATCAAATAATTTTTTGCATACAGCCCTGAATTTTAGAGTACTCAAGACCTATTGTTTTTGGTGAAGATCGGTTATGGGAAAGGGGTAGTTTACCTGCAACGTTTTTTTATCAAGGTTAATTTTTTTCTATGGCAAATGATAACAGCCGCAAATTCAAACAGAATCAAATAATGTTTTGCATACAGCCCTGTATTGTAGAGTTCTCAAGACCTATTGGTGTTGGTGAAGATTGGTTAAGGGAAAGGGGTAGTTTACCTGCAACATTTATGTTTTAACAAGGGTAATTTTTTATATGACGAACAATAACTGCCGTAAATTCAAACAGAATCAATTACGTTTTTGCATACCTTTTTGAATTATTGTAATGTGCCTATATGTCTGTTTTAATTATATTGTATTACCTATAATAAGGAGACATACCTATGGTACTTGTATATGATATTACCTAGAAAAAAAGGACCATAACTATGTACTGACATATGGTATTATTATATTGTTTTATTTCAGTAATAATGTAAACGTGTAGTAATATAATACTTTATTACTTTATTTTATTTTATTATAATATTATAAGCCATGCAGTATGGGATTTTGAGCATACAGTATTAGATTGCTATATTATTGGCGACAGTCCGACTTGTATATATTCACTTTTCTAAACAAATTTCGCAATACTGGATGACATCAGAATAATCTCATACTTCTTGGCGTCAACGCTTAAAGTCCCGCGCCCATGTGCAAATACGCGCACTAAAACTAGAAATAACTAGTAATATCCATGTTCTGGGAATTACTGTGGGGAAGAGACAGAATGATAGAGAGTGAACAGGGTAACTTGTACGCATGCGTAGAATCAGCCCCAGCTATGAATTGTAAAATGTAAATTCAATTATTACATAATTATTAAATACTGAAACACTTCATTATAGAGGACTCAAGGTCTGTTGATTTTGTTGAAGATCGGTTAAGGGAAAGGGGTAGCTTGCCAGCAACATTTTATGTTTTAACAAGGGTAATTTTTTTATGACGAAAGATAACTGCCGTAAATTCAAAGAGAATCAAATATTTTTTTGCATGCATCCCTGAATTGTAGAGGACTGAAGGTCTATTGATTTTGGTGAAAATCGGTTAAGAGAAAGGGGTAGTTTAACTGCAAGTTTTATGTTTTAACAAGAGTAAAGTACTTAATTTTGATAAATAAAGTATCCTGATAAGAAGCTTATAATAATCCACTGTAGAAACATAGATGAAATATCTATAAATGAAGAGGTTAGGTGAACGGGGTGGGGGTAATTTTCTATTAATGAAAATTATAGTTGAAGGGGGAGGGGAGAATTTTTTATATGTGTACTATGTTATCGGCAACAAAGAAGTAGTTCTTTGTTAAAATTCCTTCACGGGCTGTTTAGCCGTAGTCCAATGTTGTCTGCAAAACCAGACTTTTCGGCATCCATCGACTGCCATCATCGGTGAAAATCGAGTGCGAAAACGTGAGGTGGTATACGTTAGTGACCACAGTACTGTGGTTAAGGCTGAAGCAATAAGTAGAAAGAAGTAGTTTCTACGGAAATATTTCATTTCGAATATGATTTTAAATATAAATCTTAGAACATGGAAGTCATGTATGGTTCTCCATACCGATATTTTACTTTAAGCACACATAACAGTGAAATGTTCCTTGTCAGTACAGAAATTATAGTTGCCACGTGTGTGTGTGTGTGTGTGTGTGTGTGTGTGTGTGTGTGTGTGTGTGTGTGTGTGTGTGTGTGTGTGTGTGTGTGTGTGTGTGTGTGTGTGTGTGTGTGTGTGTGTGTGTGTGTGTGTGTGTGTGTGTGTGTGTGTGTGTGTGTGTGTGTGTGTGTGTGTGTGTGTGTGTGTGTGTGTGTGTGTGTGTGTGAGAGAGAGAGAGAGAGAGAGAGAGAGAGAGAGAGAGAGAGAGAGAGAGAGAGAGAGAGAGAGAGAGAGAGAGAGAGAGAGAGAGCGCGCGACAGTATACACTATAATATACATTTTATATTACTTTAGCATCATGTTTTTTTAAGAATACAAAGTTTTGCATGTATACAATACAGAATTATTATTTTACATAATTACTTTTCCAATTGTACAAATGTTACGTCCCCGTGGTTAACTGATATTTTGTATTGACTGTCTACACCACTTACGAGGTGCTACCCATTTGTGGTATGACCTGCTGCCGCTAGAGTGTGCGAATAGTACCCTTTGTGAATTAGTGTGCCAACAGCTGTGACAGTGAGAGGCCGCATTCTTGAGTTTCATGCATATTTGTAACGTTGTGTTTTGGTGTTGTGGTAATTTTATAAATAGCAGATTTTACGGAGCAAAGAACCTGCATCAAATTTTGTTTAAAACTTAAAAAACTGTTGCAGAAACCAAACATATAAATGAAATAGAATATAAATGAGGACTCCAATCAGAATAATTCTTGGAATTAATGTCCTCCAACAAGTGAACAAATACAGTTATCTGGGAACCACAATTATAAGCGATGGACGAAGTTTGTAACTGTAAGTGGAAATTATACATAGAATCAGGCCAAAATATCGTTTAATAAAAAAAAACCCCTTCACTTCAATTTGACCCTTTCAGTGCGACTCATGCGTTAATCCATCACTGATAGTACTGTGTTTAAGAAAATGTAGCACTGAAAGAGGGTTAAGGGTAAGATTAAGGGTAAGACAGAATTTGATGAAGGCATACGTGTGGAGTGTAACCCTCTGTAAGGGTGCGAAACATGGACGATATGAGAAAGAGAGAAGAAAAGACTTCTCAAATGTTCAAGATAAGCTGGAAACAGAAGATTACTAATGAAAGCATCCTTAGAAAACCTCAGAGGACAGAAGCTTCCTACGAAACTTAAAATTGTAAGTTAATAGGGCACATAGTCTGACATGATGTGCTTGTGAAGAGAAAAGGAAAAATAACAGGAAAGAGTCATAGAGGAAGAACCTGTTTAGACTACATGAGACAGATTATGGTCAATATGACACAAGAGAACTGAAATGGAAAACAATGAAGCAGATGAATGGCTGGCTGCTGCCAACCAGTCTGTGGGCTTGCTAACCCAGAGAAAGATGATTTCAGTAGACGCTAACATCAGATGCAAATTGCTGCACTTCCTTCCTCTTGCTGAGCAAGTTTACTTATTTAGTAACCTGTTTCAACTTGTACTTTTTTTTTTTTTTTTGTGTGTCCACTGTTTCCGTTCTTAGCTTAATCCTGATATAAACAAACAGGCGTGGCACATTTCAAACGCTATTTGCTGCTTGAATTAGAGGTGTGTCACTGTGACAGAAGCAGTACAGACAGGGTACATATTGTATTGATACTGTATAAACACACGTAAATTGTAATAATTTGTCCTGACCAAAGTAAAATTTGTGTTACAGTGTCAGACCAACAGTGAAACATTTTATAACTGAAAACTTGCTTAGCTCTTTCAATAATAATATTAATAATAATATGAGGCATACAAATAGGCGATCTATACTGCCTAACTCCTAGACTGCTTAAGCGGTAAGACAGGAGAAGCCATTATTTTTTTGTTTCAGAATTATTTTTTCCCCCGAAGATGGCTAGTAATTTCTAGTGTAGCCAAAAACATTGTTTGTTTTAGCATTGTTTAAATATATGACAATACAAATTTTTCATCGCTGTTAGCGTTTTAAAATATAGTTTCCAGGAATTTTGGTTCAGTTTGCAAAGTGGCTTATATCACAGACTTTCTGTAACATATCATCTATAGTCCTACTCTTTTTATCACACAACATAAACTTACCATTACCTTTATAAGACGAAATGTTGGTGAAGTCTGTGGTACTGGTGGTACTCGTAACTGCCGCTGTGCTTATAGTGTTCTGTGTTGATACAGGACTTTTTTCGCCCAAAGCATCTTTGGACATTGAAGATAATCCTTTTACCTGGTTAAAAAAACATTAAGCACTTGTTACATAATAAACATTTAGATATGAGTATTATTACAGACATGCCTGTTCAGTTGTGACTTTGGATTTTAGTATATACAGGACAATAAACACGATAATTTGTTCTAAAACCAATTTTGATAAAGAACTTGTACCAATAAAGCAAAACTTAAGATACAATTATTTTTTTTAATTACAATGAAGAATGTTATTTATACCAATTCCCTATGAACTCGAAACAAAACCATCAATGATTATCATAGAATAAAAGATCAAAGTGTACCACTGATGATACAAAAAAAATCTTTCTTCCACTAGTTAACAAAAGCATCAATGGTACAGCTCCTCCAGTCAGAAGGATGGCAGTGGGAAGACTTTGATGTAATAACGTGTTCTTAATTGTGCAGTACTTCCTGACTTTGTCTACATCCACCAATCAGATTGCACTGTTAGTAAACACAAGGTTAATGCTGTGCTGCCTCAATTAGTATTCATCAAACACAGCTGATCACATTCAATGGAGCCAACCCACTATGTTGTTGGCATTCTGCTGTCAGTTGAGCTGCCATACATTGATACGAGATAAAAAATTAATACCACTGATAGAACCTCCTTTGATGATGACTGTCATTAATAAATACTTATTAAACACTTTAAACTTATACAGACCACAAGTCACACTGACACTGAATTAAAAAAAATAAATAAATTAAAGAAAATGTTTCCCTAAAACTTAGTCCTTGTTTTGTTCATCATCGTTTTGCTTTGTAAAACAATCATTTTCTTCACTAAGTTTGCATGTTTGGGATAACATTTTAACACCTTCCAGTCTAAGCCCAAGTATATGTCGGACAGTATACTTTGGAGTATACTTTGACAGAGTATACCTCGGGCCATATATTCGCTCGCTTTACTATCACAATACGGGTACGTATTGGGTTTAGTCATCACAAAATCGTGTACACCGGTTTGAATTTTCATAAATATAATCGATATTTAAACAGCTGATACAATTTGTTTTTAGCATGATTTCTAACCTCTTTCACTGTGCGTTTATCATTAATGTGTGTTCATTGTTGTCTTTCCAAATAAAGTATTAAATGAAATTAATGTAAAGCGTTTATGTATGCCTGAATGTTTCCAAATCTACCACAAAGTTACCAATTACCTCTAGAACCTGGGTGTTCCCAATTCTTTTTGACAATTGACATTTTGAAAGAAATAGTATCATTTTATTTGTAACTATGTGTATATATTAATATGACATTTTAAAGTAATGTTTGAATATTTTTTTAATATGTACTACATATATACTGTTACGACGGTCTACTCGATCGTCGTAGGTACAGTGGAAAACAACAAAATACAAGACACCAATTAAGTCGTTAATTACCAGCTTTAATTTCCACAGTTAACAGTTCGTAATTAACAACACAGTCTCTACTACAAATCAAATAAAAATTGTTCACACAGAAATAAAATGTCCTCTAAAATTAAACACAATTGTATTACAATTATACCGCCCGATTATAACACACAACACTTTATAATAACCACTTGAACGCGCACAGTAATACTGCCCGAGAATAACTCTCGAACCGCAATGTAAATATATCGCACTAATACTGAACTTAAGACCGCTGCCGCCATGTATTTATACCTGCGCTCACAGACCAGAATGTTCCTAATTGTGTCTTAGCGCTTGTGTGAACTACGTAATTAACTGCGGCCTTGACACAGTCTGCACGGCTGGCGCCTTCGAGAAACCTCTCGAAAATGCATCGACAAGCATGTACGCCACACACGTTACATCGAGATTCTTCTGGCACATTCGACAAACACGTAGATTGTTCTGTGATGTCGTAACAATACTGTTGAGAATATACTGGAAAACTCTACATTCATTCTTAAGTAAATGTACCTGTCATTGTAGAAGTCAAAGTTTGTATTGTGCGGTGGGGGGTCGAGCTGCCTGGGCGGAGCCTCAACCCGCACACATGCTCGTTTTACTTAGAGAGTCTAGAAAAGTAATGTTCTCGAAGTTTTAAATAAAAGGAAAGATCTGGAAGCTGTTTTTCTATATAAACAGAGATGCACTCGACAAGTACAGTTCAGTTTTAAATGTGCTCTTGTAATGTGTATTTCGTGTGTCCGTTTTATGTATACTTGCTACTAAACTGTTCCTTCAATAAAGAGTGTGTTTGCTCCTGTACTTAAATTATTCATTATTTTTACCCATACCTCAACAGGTTATGGGCCCAGTGGCATTTTAAAATTGGAGTGCAGTGTGTAATTTGAGTGCAAGTATAAAATATTTGTGCAAAAATGGAACCGAATATAAAAATTGAAAAACTTCGAGACAAAGATAATTGGCATCAATGGCGCTAACAATTGCTTCATGAATAAGAATAATGGACAGCGAAGATGGTCGAATAATCAAGAAAGAAGTAACTCGTCTTCTGGACAGAAGAAATCAACATCGAGGATAGCACTAATAGTTGACAAAGGCAGCTGTGGCAATCGGGATGATCTCTGGATTGTGGATCGGGTGCGACGGATCATATGTCGAAGCATCGAGAATGGTTTTCAACGTTCGAAGAATATACAACACCAGTCAGTGTAAGAATGGGCAACGGTATGACAATGTCTGCATATGGTAAAGGTAATATTGACTTTGAAACTTATAAAAATAGTGAACGAGTAGAAGGTACTATCTATAATGTATTATATGTTCCTGATTCAATGTATAATCTGTTTTCTGTTAAATATGCGGGTAATAACACATAATGCTACGAGATGTACTTTAAAGCATGGTAATGAAATTCTTGTAACTGGTTCCGAATATGAGCCTGGTAGTTTGCTAAAATTAGACATTCAAACTTTAATTCCAAAAGAATGTAACGTGGTAGAACAAAAGAGTAGATCGAGCATTGCCAACGGTAATGTTTTACAATTATGGCACGAAAGACTTTGCCATCAAAATGTAAAACATGTGAAGAATTTTTTGAAAAATTTAAATATAAAATTTACGGATGAAAATTTCCTTTGTGAAGGTTGCGCTTATGGCAAAAATCATAGATTGCCTTTTCACAAAAAGATCGATCATGCCACTAAAACTCGCGAAATAATTTATACTGACGTTTGTGGTCCTATGGAAGTAGTCTCTCAGTAGAAAGTTATATTTTGTTTCTTTTAAAGACGATTTTTCAAGTTATAGAGAAATTCATTTTATTCGAGAAAAATCTGAAGTAATAGAAAAACTAAAATCATTTTGTATCGGGGTTGAGAATCAATTTGCAACAAATATTAAAGAAATTCATTTTGATGGTGGTAAAGAATACGATAATAAAGCTGTGATCTCTTTTTTAAATAGTAAAGGTATAAAATATTCGATTAATGTTCCATATACGCCCGAACAAAATTCAATTGCAGAGCACGATAACCGAATCATTGTAGAGGCTGCTCGATCAATGTTATATTCAAATTCAAACTTACCTCTATTCTTATGGGCAGAAGCAATGAATACTGCTGTACATGTAATTAATAGAACAGGCCCAACAAAACAAAATAATAAAACTCCTTATGAGTTATGGAATGGAAAAATAGCTACTGTTGATAGATTTAAAATATTTGGAACCAAGTGTTATGTACATATATCAAAAGAAAAGCGTAAGAAACTTGAATTATAGTAAAAAATAAAACCATAAAATAGTTTTTGTGATTTCCACTCGTCAATTTATTAAAATTATAAAACCATGACAGCTGTTTCGGCAACACAGTGCCTTCATCAGATGGTATAAGCTGACTAATTTTCGTACAAACAATACAGAATATAAAATATAATACAAGTGCTGTTGTATAGAGAGCGATAGTAATCTCGTGTCAATAAGATTTATACACATTACACAAATATATAACATAACATATACCAAGTCTATTTATACAAATTAAGCAGAGGCGAGCTATTTAGATCTAACTGATCATTTAATAATACATTTAAATATTTGTGTTTATTAATTTCAAGGGTTTCTAATAAATCAAGCTTTGGACCTTTATCAGATAAATGTAAAATTTCAAAATTGTCATTATAACTATGGTCTTTTTCTAACAAGTGATTTGCATAATTTGATTTGCCATCATTATATCTAAAACTATAATTGTGACCATACATTCTTTTTTCGAAAGATCTACCTGTCTGTCCGATATACACTTTATTACAAGACCCACAGGATAATTTGTATACACCAGACTTTTGCAGTTTATCTGTTTTACTCTTATTATTTTTAATATATTTTCCCAAAGAAGACTGCGTCTTAAAAGCTATATTTACATTCCTTTGCGTGAAATATTTACCAATATTATCAGAAGCAGAACCTATGTAAGTGAGAGTGTGATATCTTTTAATCTGTGTTGAGGGAGGGTAAACTAGTTTTAAAGCTTGTGAATACAATTTTTTGTTTAACAAGTGATCTATGAGGCTAGGTTGGTAACCATTGTTGACAGCTATTTGTTTAATAATGTTAAGTTCTGATTGGAAATTTGAGTCTGATAACGGAATACTAACTAGTCTGTGGATAAAACTGTGAAAAGCAGCCAATTTATGTGAGTATGGATGTGTGGAAGTAATGTGTATTGTCATATCTGTATGTGTAGGCTTATGAAAAATACCGAAGTCTAATTTATTATTGCATTTTGTTATTGTAAGGTCTAAAAAATTGATACTATTATTATCTTCTAATTCTAAGGTAAAGCTAATATTTTTGTGTAAATTGTTAATAAAATTAAGAAAGATCTGTAATTGTCTACGTGTACCTAGAAAAATTGCTAAAATATCGTCCACATATCTATACCAAAAAATAAACAGTTTGAAATAAGGGTGTGCTCTAATTTTAGTTTCTATGTAGTCCATAAAGATTTCAGCTGCCAAAGGGCTAAGTGGATTTCCCATTGCAAGCCCTTCTTTGCCAATATAGATCTTTCCATTAAATTCAAAGTAGTTTTGATTAAGGCAAACCTTCAGTAAATTCAAGATATCCTCTCTCATAAAGGGGTTATTACAATTTTCAATTAATAATTTTTCTACAATATCTATTACATCAGTCGGTGGAATACTCGGAAACAAATTTTTCACATCAAATGATAATAAAACAGCTTTGTCTGGGATATGTGAATCTTTAATTCTGTTAATTAAGTCTAGTGAATTTTTAATACTATGTGTTGACTGAAATTTGCATTGTGTTTGTATAATCTTAATTAGTCTTTTAGATAATTTAACAGAAGGAGCAGTTACATATGATACCACTGGTCTAATTGGATGGTTATCCTTATGCAATTTAATTAAAGAGTAAAGCTTTGGTGGCTGAGGATTCATTACTGATAAAAAATCCAAATCTCGATTATCAAAGAAAGAACAATTCTTTATAGCCTGTTTAACATCTATTTGAAATTTAAAAGTCGGGTTAGTATCAATGGGTTCAAAAGAGTTCAAACATTCAAGTGTCTTGTTTACATATTCGCCTTTGTCGATAGCAATAACAGTATTGCCCTTGTCAGCGCGGGTAAATATTATATTATTAACTACAGATTTTCTCTTAATTGAATTAATAGTTAGTCTATTTTTATTGTTAAATGGTAGAGTCTTAATTTGTTTCGCATAAAGAGAAGTTAATTTATCCGCTACAATGTATTTGTTCAATGGTATTGATTCGGAATTTTCATGAAATTTATTGTACTTATTACAAGCTAACTCACAATCCACACCTAAAATTTCAAACTCCTTTTTATAATTTGACGGTTGTATATTATATTTGAAACCCTTTTCGATCAGTTTAGTTTCAAAACTATTAAAAGTTACGTTGGTCAAATTCATAAAACGCTGATAAAATATATGGTTAGAAAATTTGTTATTATGCCCGCATTGTCTATTATAATAATTACCGCTATTACTAACCTTAAACATTTTCAACTTGTTTAACTTACGTAACTTACGTAACAAATACTTAAATCAGTTACGTAAGTTAAACAAGTTGAAAATGTTTAAGGTTAGTAATAGCGGTAATTATTATAATAGACAATGCGGGCATAATAACAAATTTTCTAACCATATATTTTATCAGCGTTTTATGAATTTGACCAACGTAACTTTTAATAGTTTTGAAACTAAACTGATCGAAAAGGGTTTCAAATATAATATACAACCGTCAAATTATAAAAAGGAGTTTGAAATTTTAGGTGTGGATTGTGAGTTAGCTTGTAATAAGTACAATAAATTTCATGAAAATTCCGAATCAATACCATTGAACAAATACATTGTAGCGGATAAATTAACTTCTCTTTATGCGAAACAAATTAAGACTCTACCATTTAACAATAAAAATAGACTAACTATTAATTCAATTAAGAGAAAATCTGTAGTTAATAATATAATATTTACCCGCGCTGACAAGGGCAATACTGTTATTGCTATCGACAAAGGCGAATATGTAAACAAGACACTTGAATGTTTGAACTCTTTTGAACCCATTGATACTAACCCGACTTTTAAATTTCAAATAGATGTTAAACAGGCTATAAAGAATTGTTCTTTCTTTGATAATCGAGATTTGGATTTTTTATCAGTAATGAATCCTCAGCCACCAAAGCTTTACTCTTTAATTAAATTGCATAAGGATAACCATCCAATTAGACCAGTGGTATCATATGTAACTGCTCCTTCTGTTAAATTATCTAAAAGACTAATTAAGATTATACAAACACAATGCAAATTTCAGTCAACACATAGTATTAAAAATTCACTAGACTTAATTAACAGAATTAAAGATTCACATATCCCAGACAAAGCTGTTTTATTATCATTTGATGTGAAAAATTTGTTTCCGAGTATTCCACCGACTGATGTAATAGATATTGTAGAAAAATTATTAATTGAAAATTGTAATAACCCCTTTATGAGAGAGGATATCTTGAATTTACTGAAGGTTTGCCTTAATCAAAACTACTTTGAATTTAATGGAAAGATCTATATTGGCAAAGAAGGGCTTGCAATGGGAAATCCACTTAGCCCTTTGGCAGCTGAAATCTTTATGGACTACATAGAAACTAAAATTAGAGCACACCCTTATTTCAAACTGTTTATTTTTTGGTATAGATATGTGGACGATATTTTAGCAATTTTTCTAGGTACACGTAGACAATTACAGATCTTTCTTAATTTTATTAACAATTTACACAAAAATATTAGCTTTACCTTAGAATTAGAAGATAATAATAGTATCAATTTTTTAGACCTTACAATAACAAAATGCAATAATAAATTAGACTTCGGTATTTTTCATAAGCCTACACATACAGATATGACAATACACATTACTTCCACACATCCATACTCACATAAATTGGCTGCTTTTCACAGTTTTATCCACAGACTAGTTAGTATTCCGTTATCAGACTCAAATTTCCAATCAGAACTTAACATTATTAAACAAATAGCTGTCAACAATGGTTACCAACCTAGCCTCATAGATCACTTGTTAAACAAAAAATTGTATTCACAAGCTTTAAAACTAGTTTACCCTCCCTCAACACAGATTAAAAGATATCACACTCTCACTTACATAGGTTCTGCTTCTGATAATATTGGTAAATATTTCACGCAAAGGAATGTAAATATAGCTTTTAAGACGCAGTCTTCTTTGGGAAAATATATTAAAAATAATAAGAGTAAAACAGATAAACTGCAAAAGTCTGGTGTATACAAATTATCCTGTGGGTCTTGTAATAAAGTGTATATCGGACAGACAGGTAGATCTTTCGAAAAAAGAATGTATGGTCACAATTATAGTTTTAGATATAATGATGGCAAATCAAATTATGCAAATCACTTGTTAGAAAAAGACCATAGTTATAATGACAATTTTGAAATTTTACATTTATCTGATAAAGGTCCAAAGCTTGATTTATTAGAAACCCTTGAAATTAATAAACACAAATATTTAAATGTATTATTAAATGATCAGTTAGATCTAAATAGCTCGCCTCTGCTTAATTTGTATAAATAGACTTGGTATATGTTATGTTATATATTTGTGTAATGTGTATAAATCTTATTGACACGAGATTACTATCGCTCTCTATACAACAGCACTTGTATTATATTTTATATTCTGTATTGTTTGTACGAAAATTAGTCAGCTTATACCATCTGATGAAGGCACTGTGTTGCCGAAACAGCTGTCATGGTTTTATAATTTTAATAAATTGACGAGTGGAAATCACAAAAACTATTTTATGGTTTTATTTTTTACTATAATTTACAATGGATTTTCACCAAGTAAAGGCATCAAGCATTAATTAAGAAACTTGATAAAAAATCGATGAGGGGTTATCTGGTCGGATATCATGAGGATTGTAAAGGTTATCGTGTATATGTTCCGGAAGTGCGAGATGTCATTATAAGTAGAGATGTACTTTTTAAACCTGAAAGAGTATTAGCTGATTCAATTGTTTTGAATTCTTTGAACAATAATAATAAAGAAACTGAAGAAAATGAAATTATAACTCCTAAAAATAATGAACTTTTACTTAAAAATGAATCAAATGAGTTTGAAGAAAGAGAACCTTTACAATCTTCAAATAGCGATAACAATCAAACTGGACAACAATAGCGCGATAGAACAAAATTAAAACCTACAGAATATTATGGATGTCTGATCACGTTTATTGCTGAAAAGTTACCATCTAATTATAATGAAGCAATTACAAGTAAAGAAAAAGATAGTTGGCAAGTTGCAATGCAGGACGAAATGAACTCTTTGTATGAAAATAAGACATGGGTATTAGTGGAAAAGCCAAAAGATAAAAAGGTGATTAACAATCGTTGGGGTTTTGTGAAGAAGCTCAATCCAGATGGTACAGAACGTTATAAAGCGCGGTTGGTTATTAAAGGTTATTCGCAACAGAAAGATATAGATTATAAAGAAACTTTTAGTCCGGTTGTTCGCTTTGATACAATAAGATTGATACTTAGTATTTCTGCTCGTGAAAATTTACATATCGGTAAATTTTATATAAAAACGGCTTTTTTATACGGTGACTTAAAGGAAGATATATATATATATGAAACAACCTGAAGGTTTTGATGATGGAAGCTCACGCGTATGTAAATTAATGAAAAGTTTATATGGATTAAAACAAGCACCAAGATGCTGGACTGAGCACTTCACTAATTTTCTTGTAAATTTAGATTTTTGTCAAAATACGGGTGACCCTTGTTTATACATATATAACAAAAATAATACTATGTTGTTAGCAATTTATGTTGATGATGGACTTATTGCAGCTTCAAATGAAAGTTTGATTGATAAATTGTTGAATGATTTGAGTAAAAAATTTAAAATTACTAGTACTAAAGAGTTACTAATTATCTTGGAATGGAAATTTGTAGATTGAATGATGGGTCTGTTTTCAATCATCAAAGTACTTATATTAACAAAATCTTAGAATAGTTTAATATGTCAGAAGCTAATATTGTATCCACGCCAATTGATTGTAATCATGATGAATATTTATCAAAAACTATTGTAAGTAATGTACCTTATCATGAAGCTGTCGGCGCAATTTGATGTTTTTGCAAATTGTAAGTCGTCCGGATATAAGTTTTGCTGTAAATGTTGTATCTAGAGTTTTAGACAAACCAAGTGTAGCTCATTGGTCAATTGTTAAACGAATTTTACGTTATCTAAAAGGTACGATTGATTTTGGATTACTATATTGTAAGGATGGCAACTTTAAAGCTTATAGTGATGCTGATTATGCTAGCGATACAGTTACACGTAAATCAACTTCTGGCGTAGCTTGTATGTATGCAAATGCTGCAATTATTTGGCGAAGTAAGTAGCAACAATCTGTATCATTATCAACAACCGAGTCAGAATTTGTAAGTGCAGCATTAGCAACAACTGAAATAATGTGGTTAAAGAAGCTATTTAATGAATGTGATTGTAAGACTGATAAATATGATTTATATATAGATAATATGAGTGCATTAAAACTTATAAGTAATCCTGAATTCCATCAAAGGACAAAACATATTGATGTGAAATATAATTATGTACGGTATTGTTTTCAAAATGGAGAAATTGATGTACATTATGTTAAAAGTGATGAACAAGTCGCTGATATACTTACGAAAGCTTTGTCAAAACCAAAATTTGTTTATTTAAGATCTAAACTTGGACTTAAGAGTAAAAATGAATTTTTTTTTTTAATTAATGTGATTGTGAGAATGTAGAGTTTTAGGGAGGGTGTTGAGAATATACTGGAAAACTCTACATTCATTCTTAAGTAAATGTACCTGTCATTGTAGAAGTGAAAGTTTGTATTGTGCGGTGGGGGGTCGAGCTGCCTGGGCGGTGCCTCAACCTGCACACATGCACATTTTACTTTGAGAGTCTAGAAAAGTAATGTTCTCGAAGTTTTAAATAAAAGGAAAGCTCTGGAAGCTGTTTTTCTATATAAATAGAGATGCACTCGACAAGTACAGTTCAGTTTTAAATGTGCTCGTGTAATGTGTATTTCGTGTGTCCGTTTTATGTATACTTGCTACTAAACTGTTCCTTCAATAAAGCGTGTGTTTGCTCCTGTACTTACATTATTCATTATTTTTACCCATACCTCAACAAATACATACAAAAAATGTTAAGAAATACAGAGCCAGGCAAGCTGGCAAAATCGGTCAGATGGGAAAGACTATCTAGGTAACTATACCCTCAGACTGGAAAGGTAAATTTGACGTATAGCTGGCGTTTTCATGTACTTACTGCAATAGTAATTTTTGACACTTTTGTCAGGTATTTTTGAAAAATGTTTCCCATAAATACTCTGACATGGCATATTGTCTAAACTGAACAACTGAATACTGAAGTGAAATCAGACTTAAATATGATATATAAATCATAACACATAATAGAACTTTCAACAGATAGCCCTGTACCTCAGTATAAAAAAAAGTTTTCTAAAGTTATTTTCTTATAAAGTTATAATACAGGGTTCACACTGAAATTTTGAGTTTGATTTCCCTGACTTTCCCTGACTCTCCATGACCAAATCCGCAAATTTTCCCTGACCAGTGTATGCGTTATTTTTTGCGTACAATACCAATTTTTCAATATATAAATTACCTATTAAACATTATTGTAGCCTATTTACTCAGTTTAAAATATTAGTTTTAGTGAAATTTATTTTTATTTGTAAGCATGAAACATTCATACATTATCTTATTGAAAATTTACTTTAGTATGCTTAACATTATAATCGTCCACCATCAAGGATGAATTTAAATAAATATTTATTTTTTTTAGTAATCGGCCTCCACCTTCCCCATAGCCGTCCAACGCACTCCTTTTTATTTTTTCCAAAAAGTAAACAGTTGTATTTATACAAAAAACACTATCAAAATTAATTAGCTTAAATTAAAAAATTACAATAAATATACATTATTAGGTTAAAACTGCATAAAAAATCTAAAGGAAACATACAATTGCATTTCCATGTGAAAATATCAGTCCTAATTTAATAATTTGCCACAATTCTGAATAACATTGATTCCCAAGTAATAAGAAGAAAAAAAAAATCATCAAGTCTCTTGGAAGAACAATCACCATCCAAAAATACTTTGAATTGTAAGTGAAGGGTAGAATGAGCTTCACTGCAAAGTTGAGTGTACAGTAATCCCTCGCCAACCGCGGGTTCTCCAACCGCGGAATTCATTTATACGCGGTTTTATAAATGCGCAGTAGTTTCCAACCGCGGGGCTGAAATTCGCTTATACGCGGTTTGTAGCAGCATCCGCTAGGCAGCGCTTCGTGCACACATATCCCTTCAAATCGTATTGAAGTCAGTCAGTCGCGCGTTGCTCTTCTGCCATGACGTATTGCGTGTTCTTTAGTTTTTAGTGTGCATTGTTCTTATTATCTAAGTGTTAATTTACTCTTTTATAAACTATCCTTTCGTCATAATGTGTTCCAAACGTTCGGAAAACATAATTGGCGGTGATAAGCTAGCCAAAAGGGCTAGGAATGTACTTTCGCTGGAGAAAAAGCTCGATGTTTTGAACAGGTTAGGGCGCGACGAGAGCGCTGCATCTGTGGCCAGGTTAATGGCTGTCAATGAGTCAACTATAAGAACAATAATGTAAAATCTTTACAGAGCTATTTCCATTGTGTTCCAAAGATTTCATTACCATTTGCATTGGTACGCAGTTGTTACCGATTTCAAAACGGGGTCTCTTTCTGATCATCGTCAACAAACACAGTAAGAATTTTTCAGTGATACGATACATTTAAATTTTTCTATCAAAATTTAATTTTACGATCTTAAATGGATTCTGTCAGAAAGTATCCGCATTTAAACAATGATTTGCAATTACCACATCATGAGCTCTCTTCCCATGATCTTCGATATCGCTTTGATCTGCACCAACCATTGTTTTTCCCTCTTTAAAAATTCTTAAACTAATCGTTCGCCTCATGCAGGCTTCCGCGTATGCTTAATTGAAAACCAGAATGTCTCAGAAAAGTTTTAACCTAGTTTTGCTGCAAAATTTCATATGCACACGTTGTTCTCGCGGTCTTTCTTAATCGCTTTGTCACTAATCCGCCGGCCAGCGTGTGCAGCGGTATATCACTCAATGTGATATACCTCAAAGACTACTGCTAATAGCGGAACACAATAAGTGGCAGTTTGTTGTCAAAAACTATCGCTAAGTGCGCGCAAAGTCCTGGCGCGTCGTTTGTGCGGGTTGATGTTTTACTCAAAACGTTTGGTCTTTTTATGAACACACCTCGTATAATTAAGAGTTGTACAGTATTTTATATTTCTGGCTTTGTTTCAGATTCCCCTAACCTTACTTTTCCCATATAAAGTTAACGTCACCAACCGCGGATTCACTAACCGCGATGTTTTGTAGGAACCTAACCCCCGCGGTTGGCGAGGGAATACTGTATTGTGCTTTTGCTTTCTCAGCAACAGAATCTGTGATTCGGTTATTGGTGTACAATGCCTCTAGCAATAAACCAAATCTTTGTTTCCCTAGCTCTGGCTGATGAAAAATTATACTAGGATCCAATGATGAGACCCCTTGGACAGGCTTGTACTTCAGAGGACATCTTTCTAATATCTTTTCTGTCATTTTGACTAGCACAGTCTGGCATTCAAGTTTGAATTTTAGGATATCACTTTCTTTTGAAGTGGCTTCTTTAAGAAGTTTTTTTGTATAAAATCCGAGATCAATACTTTTTACACCACGCAAATTTTCTTTGTCATGTAAATCTAATGAAAAAAGCTTAGTTGTTGTAGTAAGCATTTTACTGGATTTAAGAAATCTCTCCATCAAATTTTGTATGAGACTTTGAAATCTGTGAACAGGAATGGACCAAGTGGGTCTGAGGTTTGGAACTTTCATAAAAATGGTTCACATTCCAAGGAAAGCATTTTAAAAAAAGCCAGTTTGCATTTCAGAAATATATCTTTGGTTTGAACAAACATTTTTTAATGGTTTTGTTTTGAGATATTTTTGGCTGTCAACAAATTTCTTTATATCATCAAAAATACTTAAAACTCTGTCAATAGAAGGCACATTTTCAAGCCATCTGGTTGTACAGTGTTTTAAAGGAAAAATAGATTTTCCAGTAAGTTCAATGAAGTCAGCACGGCAGGCTGGTGAATCATTAAAGATGTAATAAACATCTCGCAAAAAGCTATCCACTTCCCACTTTGCCATCTGTAACCCAGTTTTTATCACACCATTGACAATAAACACCAATATTAATTAGATGTTTTTCATCTGGATTTTCTTCTTTGATCTTTTCATCCAATTTTTTAATAAAACTCAAATTTACATTGGGACCGTCCATTGACACTTGGAGAATGTTCTTAGGCTGTAATGGAGTTATTCCTGCAATTAAGTTGTCTAGAAGGTCTTGTGCTGTGGCTCTATCCAAAAAAACACTATTAACATATTCAGTACGCACCCTACTTCTACTGACATCAAAAAACTTTACAAATATGTCCATCTGTCCTTTTTGAATGATCTTATTCAAAGATTCATCGAAAGAAACGACGAAATCATCGCACTGACATAATCGTGATAATATTCATTAGAAAAATAGGGAGCAAGTCCATGGTTAATAAGGTATTTACATTTGCTCGGCCCCATTTTAAAACTTAAAGCTACGGCACTATCCAGAAACATTAATTTAAATGTTTCTCCTATATCTGCACATGAATTTGAAGACATTTATTTAGTTTTTAAGAGTGAACAATTATTTTTAGTCATAGTGAAACTATATTCTTTCAAAACAACTACAGTTTAAAATATAAACTATAGGTACATACATATTCAGGTCCATTACAGAGCCGCAAAGAATTCATGCAGTTCTTCATGAAACTTGGATCATCTTCATACATTTTGTGTGACTGGTCATAGTAAAAAAATTTCCCTGACTTTCTGAAAAATATACTTAATTTCCCTGACTTTCGGCATATCTTAAAATGTTTCCCTGACTTTCCCTGACCTTCCCTGACTTTCCAGGCCAGTATGAACCTTGTAATAGCTTTTTATTTATATATTTATTTATTTTTATTATTAACTGATCACTGTAATTTAATAGCAAACTAACAATAATTATTGAAATCAAGATCCGAGCTATTGGGCCGTAGTCTACTATAATTACCATTCTGATGGAAGTTGATATCAGACGTTTAGTGAGAGTCTTATAAATAAATTAATAATAATTCAAGCAAACAACACTGATCACAAAATATCAAAGGCAACCATCAATGGCATGGAAACATCGCTCCTAAACCACATGTAGGAAACATCGTTTAACAACCATCGGCCATCCATGCTCATCCCTAGTAAGAACTTCACTGACTTCAAATTAAATCTGTTTTAATTAATTTAAACTTCACTCTTTATTTAATTAAGCCGCTTCTTTTATTCTGAATAACAATAATAAATTTAATATGTTTATATTATTTTAATACAAACCGAATTTTGTGCATGTCCATATTCCATTTATAAAAATGAGCAAAAATATTGAACATACGCATTGGTGTTTTGTAACCATCAGTCGTGTATGCTCATTCCTAGTAAGGGACTTCACTGACTTCAAATTGTGTTCCACTCTTTATTTTATTAAGTTGCTTTTTTATTATTAAAAATAATAATAATATTAATATTTTTTTTTATTATTTTAATACAAAACACATTTTATGCATGTTCATATTCCATGTATGAAAATGATGATAGTCATTACATACGAAATGTTAAAAAATACCCCCCCCCCCACACACACACACACACAACAGTCACACACTAATATTCACAGGCATTATATCATAAAAGTTACCTCAAAAAATTTGGCAGCTTCCATCAAAGGATTTAAATTTTCTTCTGTAACGCTAGTCTCTCCGCAGTACATAAATTCAATCATCGACTTCAAAACAGAAAACTTCATATCCTTCAAAACAATTAGCGGATGGTTTCCAAGTTGCCTCTGTAAAACCTCCTGAAAAATAATACATTACGGCTTTTTCCTACCTAAGGAGGGACAAGTAGGCGGGTTACTGAACAAAACTTGTATTACCATTATAAGTAGAAAACGGTCTGTCAACAAAGAGTATAAAACGTAGAAGTGTAACAAACATGTCTATCACTGGTTGCCCCTCCTAACACGGACTGAGAGCCATTTGTGTAAATAAGTATTAAAGTTATACTAATCACAAATATCCTGACTTTATTTTGAGTTATTTTAGCCAGACATTATAGTTAGCTATACATAGCTAAAAAAATGAAGTTTATGAAAAAATAAATTAATGTCAAAATGTTAATCAAAAGTACCAATAATTATATTTTTGATCTTATACAAGTATACACTCATTGAGTTGAATCTGCCAGGATTTGGATTACATATCTATTGAAGACCAACGTGAGGGCTGTTAACAGAGCTAACCCATAAGAGCAAAAATCGTTGTAGATAGTACTCTTGTGGAGCAGGTCAGCCACTTTGAAACTCTGGGCTGCAATGTGTCTAACATTATAAACAATGATACAGTGAAGAAGCTGCACAAGTTCAATCATGTGTATAGGATCATCAGGAGAACTCAACATGTACTTGTAAAAAACCAAGTCTGAAGTTCTACAGGGTGATGGCTCTCCCGACACTTCTCTATGGGTCTGAGAATTTGACTTTTATGAAATCCCAGACCAGTTATATTCAAGGGACCAAAATGAAATTTCTCAGGCACATGACAGGATATCCTCTTCGAGATCGCAACAGAAATGTCAATGTATGGCAGGAGCTGAATATTATGAGTATATTTGATAGGATTGCCTAATATCCGCTAAAATGGTTGGAACACCTTAACCGAATGGATGACTTCCCCATCCTCAAACAACTATGGAATTATAAGCCGAAAGGACAGAGAAGTGTGGTGCATTTAAAGAAGCATTGGAGTGACCAGCTCTAGTCTATCGGGTTGGGACCAATAGAAACCATTTTTTGTTTAATCCTTGCTGAATATGACGATGATGATCTTATACAAGTTAATTAAAAGAACAGAATATATATGTTGCTTGTGGTAAAGTACAATAAAACATTTAAGAGATGATTACTGTTCTTAATGTGACAATGTTGTAAGCCAAGAACAGATTGTAAAGCTAGTGAACAGATTTTAAACAGAGTTGAACAAGATTAAGACAAGAATTGGGCTTAAGAACGCACTTGGTAGTTAAAATGTTAAAATACATTGAATTTTTTTTCCAACTGAAAAGAGCAAGAAGTTATGAGGACCAGAGGAAAAGTGCCTTTGGTCAACACAAACTACAGTGTAGATAGTATTAGGATGCTATGTAGGTAGTAGGAGGTATTAGAAACTAAAAAATGATTTTTAAAAGTAGTCGGTAAAAAGAGATACCCGAAAACTCAAAAATATTTTATCGCAGTTTACTTTCCCTGGTATAACAGATTGTTAAAAAGGACTCAGTACAGTACGAAACGCAGGATTCATGCACGGAACTCTAAACCATTTATTCAACTTTTTAAATCTACAACCCGTAACTGTAAATATGCAAATTATCAAAAGCCAGTAGTCACAAATAAGGTGACATTACACATAGCACAAGTACAATGGCTGTTACAAATTTTGAAAATTATCTTGTGGAATGCAACTGGTGGAGCTGGCATATGCCAGAAAAACGTTTCTTGACTTTCTTCCCACTGTACAATGTTTTTCTCATGTATAATGTATTGTAAGAATCTAAAATTAGTTTTGAAGCATATTCGATTTATTTTAGTTTTAAGTTAATTTTCAATTTAAAATTACTTTTAAAAAATCATACAATTATTATCACATAATATCAATAAACAACTAAATAAAAAAATAAAACCCAAACAAGGAAGATCCCACGACTTCCGAGCCACCAGGTATTATTGATTTGGCATACGATTCTCCAATCATAAGCAGTTCAATTTAATGAGTTTCACAGCTTTGAGATAATACCACAACTAAAATTAGACACAACATAAAACTCCTATGAAATAATGTAACAACAATCTTAAGAAATTTTAAGCAACATTTAAATTCACATTTTCTGTAACCACAAATGCATTTATGAACATATTACGGACACGTTTACGTACACTACCAAATTGTATAATATAGTCACATTGTTGATAAAACTTCTGTAACAAATATAACTTTTGGTATCTATAATAATCTGACAGAATTAACATCTCTCAACACTCAGTTATTGTATATTGAAAATCACCTTCTAATATATTTTGTTCAAAATAGTGGGCAAGTTTTGTAGCTCAGAGAACTTCCTAGTTTTGTCTTTGACTTACTTCTTCCATTATTGATACTCCAACAGAATGAGTGAAGAGAGTTCCCAGATTAAACTCAACCATTTAGCATTTGTCTTTCTGTCTATCTATCTGTTTGGAGTATGTCTCATAACTTTTGATTTCATCAACCAATTTTTGTAAAGCTTGGTGTGTGTATCCATACCTTTACCCACAGAGCCTGTTATCTTTGAGATTGATCCCCTTAAAATAGGGAGTAGGAAAAAATGGGGGGTCAAAACTATGAAAAATCACAAAAAATCATGTGAGGTATCAAATTAAAAAGAATTTTAACCACTTTTTGAATACAGTGTTGATGTTTAGAAATTTCAAAATTTTAGGACACCAGGCTCAAAATGGATATACAAATTAAATTGTAAAAATCCATGTCAGTTATCAGATTACAGGAAATTTTAACCAATTCTGAATACAGTGTAAAACTAAACACTTTTTAACTTTAGAGGCAGTGATGGTCCAAAATGTAAGTCAGAATTTTTACAAAATTGTAAATGTTTGTGGGACACAAAATTATGAGGAACTTTATTCATAATATGAATTGATATTTTTAATGACCTGATACAACATCCCTTGCAAATTTTGAACCATGTTGAAAAAGTTTGTAAACTATGTTTGCAAAAAATATTCCACAGTGGCCTACACACACACGCACGCATGCACGCACGCACGCACGCACACACACACACACACACAGGTGGAAACATGTATAAACTTATTAGCCTGAACCGCCCAAATCGTTTGTCCTAAATATTTTATCATTTTTAATCTCTTAAACGTTGTTAGTTTTTAAACAAACTCATTTATAATTATCACAAACGTGTGCGATAACTAAAATTTAAAGATTTACCATGTTTCATTAGTAATAACTGGCTTTTTGACAATGCTGGTGATAAACAATTCAGTTGAGGGACTTTCAGCCCTTCACAGAAGGAACAACTAGTGATAGACCCGTTTATTGTCCTACACACGTTTTTTGCTGTCTGTTTATGGATCTTTTCCACTTGTAAGGCTTACACTTCATTTTCGTTCAGTACAAGGCCTACTTGTCCCTCCTTAGGTGGCAGTACAACTGGTCTTATGAATACTGGTACAATATAATTGAACTTATGAATAGTAGTAGTTCAAAACATTCTAGTATTATTACTGCTGGCCAGTATGTCGAAGGGTTAGTGGTAAAACTACCCAAGTCACAGTTTTAATGATACTTTAAGATGTTTCAAAAACAACATTTTTTTAAGCATTTCCCTTGTTCTTTTTATTTTTTAACAGCTATGTAATCAATAAAAAAATTGTTTGATTCTGTTTGAATTTGTGGCTGTTATCTATCGTTTGTCATAGAAAATACCCTTGATAAAAAAACGCTGCAGGTAAACTACCCCTTTCCCTTAACCGATCTTCACCAAAAACAATAGGTCTTGAGAACTCCATAATTCAGGGCTGTATGCGAAACATTATTTGATTCTGTTTGAATTTGCGGTTGTTATCGTTTGCCAAAAAAAAAAAAATACCCTTGATAAAAAAAAACGTTGCAGGTAATTTCCCTCAACCGATCATCACCAAAAACAATAGGTCGTGAGTACTCTACAAATCAGGGCTGTATGCAAAAATTATTTGATTCTGTTTGAATTTGCGGCTGTTATCGTTTGCCATAGAAAAAAAATCTAAGACAGACAGACACACAGATACACACACAGACAGTTTTCGAAAAACGACTTTTTTTCATGTTTTGAGTGTAGTACAATCAGAATCTGCAATAATCTCGAACACGATTTTTTTTGCCATCACCATTCTTCCATTTCCTTAAGGAATATGGAAGTAAAAACAGAATTATCACTTTTGCACACCACTATAGAAAAATTATTCTGATTAGCGCTTTCAAGCTTCTCAGTTCATCGTCCGATCTGACGATTTTTTTTCCGATCTAACTGAGAAGCTTGAAAGCGCAGATACGAATAATTTTTCTATAGTGGTGTGCAACAGTGATAATTCTGTTTGTGATTATAACCACTAACACAACTTTCTTAATTAAACTTCCAATAAAAAAACTCCATCAATAATAATAAAAATTAAGCTTGAAAATCTGTTTTATGATTTACTGTTGCACTTTGAAACCTTCAATTTCAGTTTTCCGTAAATTCACATGAACGGACTTGGGTAGTTTTACCAAAAAAACCCATGACATACATGAGCTGACCAACTACTGTACTACCGCAAAGAGAGTTCTAACACTGGACGAAAGCTTAATATGATCTGCACATGTGCCAGTTATTACTCCAAAAACAAAAACATTCAGTATATAGTCCACGTGGTAGGAAAATCGCTGTTGCATTTATTTTGCCTGACTGTTTAAATCAATGTATTAAGTATAGTTATGTAATTAATCGTGTAGAGTAGTCACGGATGCCACCAGGTGTGAGGATTTTACCCCTCGGTGATGAAATTTGAAGGCTAAAATCGTATAGGGGAACTGGAAGGATTTCCTTTCAACAGTGACTATTGTAACGATGGAACCCTTTTGAAAAGTCAAGAGCGTCTTTTCACCCGTTTCTATACTAGTCAAGTAGTTGTAGCATTTCACAAAGTAACACTCAAATGCCTTCTAGAGTGTTCAACAAATAAACATTAAGCTGGCACGCCGCAGTAAGGATGGAAAGTTATTCTGAAACCCTGCACGACCTATAAAAGCAGGAGCATCTGGGTTTGTCAGTTCAGTTACGGTGAGCAATTTCCTTCGTGCAGATCGAGTTATTGTTGAAGATTAGTAGAAAGTGTTTACTGTGTTATTATTAGTGTGGAACTCTATTACATGACATTATTATTGTGTGAGGACAAATTGAACTTGAATTATTGTACGAGTTGATTAGAAATTATTAATTCTGATTAATTAAAGCTGGTAAACAGAAATTCCAACGGTGTCTGTATCTGTTTCCACTGTACCATTCGAAGATCAGAGAGACCGTTGTAACACTATGTTGAACGCCTAAAATATCTGGAATTTCTAGGAAGAAAAAAAATTGACATTCAGTCATTGGCTTCAGGAGCAGCCTCTCTGAGGACATTGTAAACCTTGACAGGCAATGTAGTGTCTTTGGGAATACAAATAAAAGGTGCTGGTGAAAGATTACTAATCTTTTGGAGGGAAATTAAAAATACAAAGAAAGGCATAATACTCAAGTTTTTCCTACTTTTGTGGTATATATATATTTACTTTACTACACAGTAGTGGGTCTGTGGAGAGGATAGTCAATAACATTAACCTTAATAAAAACAAAATTAGATGTAAATTAAGTACTGAAACACTTTCTAGTACACAAATAAAATGCTCCAAACAAAGAAAGTAAATCTTGTTTGCATTTTACTAAAAATGGTGCAATGCAGGCCAAACATCGGTACTGTGCATGTATGTACATTAGAAACAGGTATCGCTGACTGAAAATTGATTTTATGACTTTAATTATTGGAATGTTGCGTAAATATATCGGGCTAAAAACCATTAGTTGAAAACGAACAAGAAAAAGTTTTCTCAAGCTTAAGCTCGATCTCTAAACATCTCTACACACGATCTTTTTTTTTTGTCATATTTAAAAATTTTTTCAATGTTTACGTTATTCTTCTAATAGTATTTAAATATTTAGAATACACTCACACTCTTTAAAATATTATGCTTTATATAAAAGCATATATATTTTTGTGGCACTGGTGATTTTTATGCTAAAGTGAGGAAATATTGAGTAGCTGTGGGGAAAAAGTGATTTGATTGACTTGGCAACACTGAATGCCGTGTATTTCATGTGATTAATAGAGTGTACCCTCATAATATGGAACCACATTATGGGTGCACTACTGCTGCGCGTTGGTAGAAAAATGCTTACATTACACAAGCTTTACCCCTCCCATATGAGAGAACTCTCTTTGTGGCCATTATAATAAATGAGGCAGCTTAAAAAAATATATACTCATACCTGACAAATTTTTTTAAATTAAATTTAAAAGCTATTCCAAATTAACTACAAATATTCACTCAACACAATAAGCAAACATAAATTACAGTGTTGCAGACCACTATATAAAAAATTCCCAATTAGTGTTATCGGCCTCTCCGCTCATCATCAGATCGGAAGTATATCTGTGATCAACAGACATTTCCAATCTAATGATGAGATGAGAGTCTAAAAGCACTAATCGGAAATTTTCTTGTATAGTGGTGTGCAACAGCATAATTTCTGTTTGTGATTATTACCACTAACATACATGTATCATTTACAGTATATTGTAACAATAATGTATTGTTACAAACTTAACGAAATAAATAAATAAATTGTGTAACACACAGGAAAACTAAAACAGTAATGTAAATAATTACCAGTAAACGTAAGAAAAACTGCTTACTTACAAGTATTGTTTTCCTTGACAAAAAAAAACAATTTACATACATTATTTAATATTCATGTTGAATGCGGTATCCAAGTCACTTGTACAAATTAATAACTAAATTACCTTAAATTGTCCGCCTTGTGACTTCTTATAATTTTTCTATGACGCGTTTCAGAGCTTATGCTCCATCATCAGATATAATTAAAATAAAACTATCACTGTTACCGAGGTCATTACATAATATAAAATGTCAAAAATTTTTGCATATAAACGGCGGGCGGAAGTAGGATGCGCACCCGTTCACGTTCAAATTGCCACTGAGAGGTCGCTACCTTATCTTAGTGCCGGCAAGCAGTTTCAGGGCCGTATCATACAAGTGGTTTGAAGCAAAGTTTAGTTGATCATTCAACACACAATCGCGACTGCTTGGAACTTACATACATAAGTTCCAGTATGGACATTTAAAATGTTACAAAAATCATCATCCAACTCTAGAACAAAATCACAAACCATACTGTCCAACATTAATATGTCTTTAGAAACACTAAAAATAACTTTATTCACAAAATATACTTAGTCACAATAATGGGAATAAATCAACTAATTCGCAAATTTATGCAACATTTTCTGAAAAATCAGAACAGGCCAGGAGGAAAAATAGCTTGGCTTCCAAACCCTAATCTTCTTCAAAGTGACTCTCTTGTAACCTCCTCACACTTAACCTAGCAGTTCTTCCACACTAGTGGAAGTCCTGTTTCCATATTTTTGTTGTGTTCTACTTTATATACAACTGAATATCAGGGCTTTTTCAGTGGTATCTTGAGCTTGAGAAACAACCAGAAATCATACATCTGACAGTAACTTGCCAAACATGAGGAATTCAGTGGCTAGTTAAGAAGGCTTGAATCAGATGTGACGAATGGATGAAAGGATGGTGTCCAGCTGCTTCTTATGCGACTCCCACAGATTCAGTCTTTTGCGCCCAATTGCATCATAAAGACAACACATAGTTGATAATACTGTTTGTTAACTGTTTGATCATCAGATTCTTATTTTTTATAATTATTCCGGCTGTAAAATGTTTACACATTTTCCAGAACCAAAGAATACAGAAGTGATTGAATTCTCATCTTCCACTTCTGCTTGTCCTTCCAAAGATTTTCAATTTCTCATTCCCTCAATATAGTCTGAATTTCTTCTATCCAGGTCCCGGTCTCTTTTCCTTCTTCCTGGTGGGGTCCATTCCATAACTCTCCTTGGCAATCTTTCCTGTGCCACTCTTTTCGTGTGTCCATACCATTGTAATTTTTTTGTTTGGATAAAATCAACAATTGAGTTGTTCACATTCACTCTGCCCTTACCGACTTCATTTCTAATTTTCTCAAGTCTGGATACTCTTGCCGAACATCTCCAAAAGTCCATCTCTGCTGTCATTAATTTTGTTCTTCTGTGTATATTAGTAGTCCAAACTTCTGAGCCATTAAGTCATGATACTTCTACAATAGTTTTAAATATTTTGGTTTTAGTTTCTACTGTAATTTGTTCATTCCACAGGATTCCATTTAATGTAGATATAGCCGTCTTTCACAAATTAATTCTGGATTGTATTTCTTTGCCTTACTTTCCACTGGCTGTAATTTTCACCCCTAAATACTTGTATTTTGTATTCCTTTGTATGTGAAATCTTCCCCATGTCTTCCTCCAATATCAAGTCTTGATGAAGGTCACCTATTGCCATCTATTTTGTTTTATTCATATTTACCTTTAGTCTCCAACTGTTTGATCATCAGATTCTTATTTTTTGATGTGACAAATTCACAGCAGTAAAAAAAAGTGTCACCATCACATAAATTTCCTCCTGACTTACCCTGCTGTTTTGGGCTTGCAGATGATCAGGGATTTTGTTATCCAGCTTGGCCAATTGTCACATTACACCACACAGTCAGTCATGAGTCTATATAATATAAGAATTTCAAAAATAGGGACTGATCAGTTATAAAATGAGAACAAATGAAAAAATCAAAAATTCGTTAATGGTTACAAATACATACAAACTTACATTATTTTACTATGTAGGCACCGCTTCGTTCCAAACACTTCCGATATCGTGAAGCAAGCTTTTTCAAACCTTCTGCAAAAAATCAGTCACTTCTGAATTGAGGTTTTCAACTCGTCAGTTTCCTCAAATCGTTGAGACACAAGCCAGAGATAGTAGTCACTTGGGCACAAGCAAGAATCTCCCATCAGAATTGTTTTGTTTCAACTGTGTGGGCAGCTGTGTGAGGATGTGTGTTATCTAGAAGGAGAATAATTCCTGACCTCAGCTTCCCCATCACTGGTTTTGAATGGCATGGCATAGTTTAGAAAGTGTTTCACAACAGATTTGCGATGTGTTGTTTGTTTCAGACTCCGTGAAATTGACAAAAGCAATAAATAGCAATAAACACCAAATAAAGATCGAAGCATTTAGACACTCAATAAACATGTCTCAAGAAAACTAAAAGCAATAATTTACAAAATAATCCTGCAGTTGGTTGTTATGTAATGTTTGGAGACATGGGCAACAATATCTAGGAATCAAAAGAAAGAAAAAAACAATTAATGGGCGGGAACATAAAATTTTGTGAAGAATCTATGGACCAGTAAAGGAGTATACCTGGAAGATTAGGACCAACCAAGAATTACGAAATCTATATAATGATTCAGACTTGTAGAAAGTATTAAACCCAAAACAATTAAGTGGCTTGGGCATATTCAAAGGATAGAAGACAGAAGAGTTCCAAGAAAGGTTTTTGCAGAGCAACCTGGAGGGAAGGCCTGAGAGGAAGACCATAAATTTTGGTTGGTGGTTGGATAAGTTGCAGAGCGACCTCAGACAATTGGGAGTTAGTAGGTGAAGACAACTCTCTGAGCCGTTGTTACAGAGGCCAAGGTTCTGCAAGGATCAGAGTGCCACAGAATAAACAAATGGTGAATGAGTAAATGAATGAATGAATGAATGAATGAATGAATGAATGACAAAGAGGCAGATTACAAGTATACAAAATATTATAATTTCAACTTTCAAACATTTTGTCTACGATTCATTTTTTTTTTAATTATCCCAATTTTTC
This sequence comes from Magicicada septendecula, assembly GCA_034769895.1. Classification (NCBI taxonomy): domain Eukaryota; kingdom Metazoa; phylum Arthropoda; class Insecta; order Hemiptera; family Cicadidae; genus Magicicada; species Magicicada septendecula. The sequence continues at coordinate 57,820,816 of CM068375.1, read as the reverse complement.
TTTATTATTTGACTAATTTAAAAAATTTTACAAATTTCAAATTTAGTACCATGAAATGATAACAAATTGTGGTCATTTTATATTCAGTACAATACAGCATAAAACAATGACAAATGTGGGATATGATATTTCCAAAATTATAGGTACACAACAACGTTTTTAAAACTTATACACGCTTTGTTAAAAAGTCCCATTCTATGGCTCAAAGAGAACGTGAATAATAAACATCCACCCATACTACAAAGTACTAACGTTGCCTTAGTGTTATTTACAAGTTGTCATACAAATATTATTTTACAGGAAGCAAGTAGAGACAGATACACTGGTCATGGGGAAATTTGTTTTTGAGGTGGTGGTAACACTGCCATCATAGCTGGCCGATGCTGATTTCTCATGTTCGGCTCAAGTAGTGCTTTAGATATTAACACGAAAAATACCAGTACCAGTATAATGTCCTGACGGAAATTTATAGATAAATCGGAGCTCTTGATAGTGACATTGACTAGATAAAATGTCATTAAGTGAAAACACGCTTAATAAATCTTGAAAAAATTGTGGCATCCTGCCAAAGGAGAAAGATAAATGTAACTGTCAGTTAATGACTTGCAAATCAATATTTAAATTTTTTAGTCCAGATCTTTACTTTCTAGACAAGTCTCCTATTTATAATACAAACAGTAAAACACTATTTCATAACACGGATTATATTGACTTCAAAACAGTCACAAAAATTTGGTCTGAGGTTTTCATGGCAGGCGTCAAAGTTGTTAGAATTACTACTTGCCAGGCTGTAAGGCCACGGTTAAAGTTGTTAAATGCAGACGTTTCGGCTATGCCTTCGACGGCCAACTTCAGTGCAGAAAAGGCTCCAAGACACTGACTGAGGTTATGTAGTCAGTGACCACAGTACTATGGTTAAGACTGTCAGTGTGTTGGAGCCTTTTCTGCACTTAAGATGGCCATCAAAGGCACAGCCAAACATCTGCATTTAACAACTATGGACCACGGCCTTACAGTCTGGCAAGTAGTAATTCTAACAACAAAAATAATTACAACATTCCTACAAACACGCATTCTTATAAGCTTATAAAAGTTACAGAACTTGAAAAACTCACCTCGAAGTATGGGCTACAAGCTGCTAGGACTGACCTATGAACTTTCAGTGTATGTGTGTTACACATCAGTGTGACATCTACAAACAACTGATGTTCCAAGAGAAATCCAAGTCGGTTTGCGAGATGAGTGGCATGTTCGTCCCAGTGTACCATGTACCTAGTCCCCATCTTCTGTAACATTCAAAGTGCACTTGGTGATTTCATGATCGGTTCGCAAATTTTTAATCAAAATATGTACTTGATAAACTTGTAACGTTAAATGTATTATGAATATTTGTGGGGGCAGAATCGAGCCAACCACACACACAAGCGCACACAGAGGGAGGAACCAACACACACACACACACACACACACACACACACACACACACACACACACACTCACACACACACACACACTCACACACACACACAGGAACAAAGCATAAAATTAAACATAAGAGATTTTTTGCTGAATCGCGAAAGTCAAGAGTCATAAGGCCTGAAGGACCAGACGAAAGACTGGAGAAGAAGGGAAACAACATATTTTAACATTACTGAAATTCTTCAAAATGAGCAAAAGAAGAGAGTTGATGTCAGCTGATGTCTACAGTGTTTAGTTCAAAATTTTTGTTACTCATAAATACATCCGATCTTGATACTTCACAGGTTTCTTATGCAGCAGAAAAATTTCAAAGCCTTTATGATATTGACACAGAAGTAAATTTTGTTGAAAAATATAACCACTTTTAAACCCATTTATTCACTATAAAGACAGAATATCAGAAGAAAAACCTCTCTTCCATTTCTTGACAAAAAGTTAGCTAAAAAAAAACCTTAACCAAATCTGTACACTGTCCTGAAAATGTACAAGTGTAGTCCAGTAACAAATTGTTCTAAGGAAAGATGGAACGATTATTTTCAGCTATGAAAATGATTAAAAACTTAATCTGAAACCTCCTGCAAGAAAGATTCATCAATCTTGGAGAGTTTGCCATAAAACCAGACATTATAATGAAACAAATAAATAACATTGGTTTCATGGTGACGTAATAAAGACATATTTATTTCAAGGATATAATAAAATATACTTGCAAACTGAAAGGCATGAATAAAACCACCTGTATACCATAAGAATATAGATACAGGTAAACGTATTAAACAAAGAGTCTTTAATAATAAATAATTACCTTTATTCATCTTGTGAATTCTGTTTTCAACATACAACATTGGAGTGATCAAACAGCATTCTCACAGTGTGCACCAGACATCACAAGTTCCTTTAAATAGTGATGTATTTTTGTTGTAGATGTTTTTAAATAATTTTATTTTAATTCTTGAAGGATTAGTAATCTAATGATGGAACTTTTGTTCCAAAACGTGTAATATATATTGGAAACTGACATCACAGGACAGATGAAGGCTATTATTTATTATGTTGTTGTTGCTGTTGTTGTTTTCCAATGGCTCCCCCTTGGTACATTTAACCCATTTGGTACCGAGCTTCCCAATAAAGACCACTATAATTTCTGAGTTCTTGCATTTCCCGGTTCAGCTTCACACACTCCAATAGATGATTTTTGTTCATTTTTGAGTATTCTCTCCTGCACAATACACACTCTTCTGTGGTGGAAATTTTTAATTTGTAGAGGTGCGCTGAGAGACAGTCATGGCCAGTTACCAGTCTAAAGTTGGCGACTGCTTCCTTCCTGGGTTTTCTACAGTTGTTATTCCATAACTGTTCAATCCCTGACCATGTTTTTCTTTCTGATATGTTTCTTGCTTCTTCCAGGAAGCGAGAGTTTGTTTTCCTTGTCATCAGTCTTCTTAGGATGCTGAAGTCATGGGTACTTTCCCGGTGGTAGAGCATTGTCCCTCGCTTTGCCAAGGTGTCTGCTGTCTCATTTCCCGAGATGCCTATGTGATATGGGATCCACTGAATAACTATCTCCTTGTTAAGTGCTGTAGGCTGCCTGGTGAGTCGTCTTGCTTCCAGTGTGCTCCTGGATGTTGCTTCTGTATTAGAGAATGTTGCCTGGATGGCAGACTTAGAGTCCACTAAAAGGACAGCTTTTGAAAAGGAATTTGGCCTCCAAATGAGGTTTTGTAATGCCACTTTGATAGCCTCTACTTCAGCATCATAACTTGATTTATTCTGTCCCACTCCAATGTAGTGAGAAAACAATGAGGAGAACACTCCTGCTCCACCACAACCCACTTTATCCAGCAAGGATCCATCAGTGTATACACGTAGCCAGTTTTCCTCCGGAAATCTCTCATTGATGGTTGTTAGCGTTATCTGTTTTAGTTCTTCTGGAGATCTTGTCTTCTTCTTAACATCTTCTATCAGACTGAGATGTACTTCATACCTATGAAAGTCGAGTGGATTTTCCAAGGGGCACTGCTGTTGGTATGCTGTGGTATTGAAGGTAGTTGCTACTTTGGTTTAGCCAGATCTTTTGCGTTTTGAGTCTCTGTGCTTCCATCCTCTCATGAACCCATGACTTCTCAGGTAGTGATTTAATTCTGAGGTTTAGCAGTGCTGCCTGTTGCTTAATTTCCTCTGTTATTGGTTTGTTGCCTGTATATAGTTGTAATGCTGTAACTGGAATTGATTTGACGCCACCTGTGATGAGTCTTAGGATGTTGGTCTGCAAACGTTCTAGTCTGCCTTCATCTGCAGTAGTGCTTGTGATGGTTCCTTCACTGCCATAAGTTATTACTGGCTTGATGTATGTTCTACATGTCATGTTTAGAACTTCTTGTGAACATCCCCATGATACTCCGGTGAGACGTTTTATAAGGTTTGTTCGTTTGTTTACCTTCTTAGTTATGCTATCAATGTAGTGTGTCCAGTTAAGCTTATTATCCAGGTTAACACCCAGGTAAAGAGTATTTTCAGATTTCTGTAGGAAGTTCTCGCCTACTTTTAGTGAAAAGTCAGGGTTTCTATGTTTCAATGAGAAGTACTGGTAAACGGACTTTTCTGCATTAATCTGCATGTTGTTTTCTTCTGCCCACCTTTGCAGGGCGAGGAGGGCTTTGTTCATGTTCTTTTGTAGAGTGATGTCCTGTCCTTTCTTGTTTGATCCCCTGGCCCAGATGAGCACGTCATCGGCAAACATGCACATCTGTATTCCTTCAACCACTTTCACTCATTTGACCCAAGTCATTTATATAGATATTAAAGAGGATTGTACTATTCACAGCTCCTTGTGGTAGGCCGATTTTTACTTGTTTGTACTTGGAATGGTTGTTGTTGTATCTTGTTGAAATCCAGCGCTGTTTCAAAAATCTCTTCAACCAATTAAACATGTTTTCTGTGATGTTAAGGTGCCTTATTTTATTTATCAGTTTGTCCCTCCATACCGTATCGTATGCGCCCTTAAAGTCTACGAACCGCCAGGACACTTTCCTTTCTGTTGAATGCACTTTTAATGTCTTGTGTTAAACGGGCTATTTGGTGTGATGTTGATGGATTTGTTCTGAAGCCTGCCTGTTCTGGGGCAAGCAGTCCTTCTCTTTCTAAGTAATAGTTCAATCTAGTTGCTATCATTCGTTCCTGCACCTTTGCCAATTGTGATGTAAGGGCAATGGGTCTATAGGATGTTATTGAGTCTGCTGGTTTGCCATGCTTGATTATGGGAACAACTGTTGCTTTTGTCCACTCTGAAGGCTGTTGAGTTCCATATTTTGTTATATATTGCTAATAATGTACTGCGACAATACAAGCAAAGGCTGTAATGTGCGTACATAATATATTGTAAATATTTTAGTTAATTTCAATAATATATAATAGACGAGCAGGTGTGAGATTGGAAGCTGGTTTTGAAGCAGGAACCAACAGGCAAACATCACGCGATTACCACTCCATGTGTGTATACAAGTAAATAATGTGTGTGCGTGAAGGCTGTCTGATCCTGAAAGTTGCAATCTCACCCCTCAAGTAAATGACAAATTAAGAAAATAATTAATTTTAAGAAAACCATAAATGTTAGTGAGAAGGTAAAAACTTCTAAAAATATGTAAAAATCGGACATGAGTGCAGTGCGAATTGTACGTAATTCGGACAATCAATGCGAGTACAGTGCGATTTTTAATGCGTCATAATTATACTAGTAGTGTGAGCATCATGATAATTGCACATCTCATAAGTCATTAAATGAGACACTATTTGAGCAACGTGAAATCCGCGTTAAACAGTGAGATTGGCAAAAAAGTGCAATTATGTGAAATGAGATGAAAGTGGGGCTGTCACACCACGTTTCAAATGTCGACAGGCTGATTCCTGAATCGACAGGTGCAGTTTTCTGTGTGGATATAAATAGAAGCCCAGGAGAGCTAATCGCTCTCTCTTAACAAACCATAGTCGCGGCGGTACGCTATGCCGGTCCGTGACGCAAATTTTTTAAACTATTTTGGACGAAGTTAGATTTAAAATCTAACATCAGTACGATGTTGTAACTGAACTTATAAAATATCACGGTAGTTTTTTTTTTATTTGAAGTAATAAAAACAATAATAAAAAAATATCATAACGAAGAAATCGTCAGACGTCAACAAGCAGTCGACATCTAAGAACATCAACGCCTGACAGAGCACGACTAGCAGAGGAAGGAGATGCAGATGACTGGAGACGTTTCTATAATAACGGCTACAGATCCAGAGTAACATGTCATCATAGTCTACAGCAGTCTATGTACCGTGGAGGACGAGAGACGAGAGGACGAGCAGTGAGGACAAAACGACATCCAGGAGGAGAACACCGAAGGAATCACTGGAGGAAATGGGGCAACTCTACAGAAATTAAGGTGACGAAAAACCAATACATAATTTTCAAAGAGAAAGACATTGAGAGACTCTAAAAGTCAAAACAATTTTTGTAAACATAATAATAAGTATGTAGATATAAATAAAATTCAATGTAATTAATATGTAATCAAAAAAAAGTTATTTAATTATTTTTCGTAATGAACATAACGTAGAGTCATTGAAATTAGTAATTGAATTATTTAACTTTTCTTGATAAAAGCACATAACATAGAGTCATTTATAGTAATAAATTATATACGCTAAAATGGTTTTTTTAAAGCCATACAAAGGTATTAAGAAAGATTGAATAAGAATGCAGTAATAACTTTTAAATAAGCACACATTTAGACTGAGCAAGCAAGAAACATTAACATACTGACGAGAAGTCTATATACAATAAATAATATAATATTTTGAATTTAAGATATGTTTGTAATGTTGACACGAATAGTAAAGACACGTTGAAACCATTAATAATGAAGATCACATGGCGTATTAATCATGATTTTCATAATATTATAATATTTTTGTTTGTTTGTTTCAAATAATAAATGAAGCATATTACAATTCGTAAAAAAAAAGAGTTACTCTTATTATAATTACACCTACACCCCAATTATTCATACACGGTGTTAGTAATGGTATAGAGAGTGTATGAGTTAAATATGTACAAATTAAATTGCACAGAAGGGTTAATGTGTTACATTTTGGCGTCCCAAAGAACGTGGGACCCATTCAAATAAAAATTGCATTGTTACATTTTGTCGCTTCCAAAGTGGGGCTATTCAAACACAAAATAGATTTTTATTTGAATTATCAAAAAAGTGTTGCATATTTTGGCGCTCCAAGATCGTGGGGCTCCACAAATTTAAATTATATAATAAATTTGTTACATATTTTGGTGCCCATGAACGTGGGGCATGATCCCCACCATTTGACTATTAAATTTTTCTTTTAGCTGAATGGTTGCTCTAAAACAAATAAAGGTGTGTTAAATGAAAAGTATATTATATGTAATAATAATTATTTATATTAAACAGTAACTGTATGTTATGTTAATTGTTGTGTACTAAAACAACTGGCGCTCAACAAAATAATATCATTGTAAAGGTGTAATTATAATATCAGTAGATATTAATACAGAAATAATAATAACGAAACAATAAATAAAAAAATAATAATATTCTTAAATATTATAATTAAATATTTTAGTAATTATTCAACATGGCAATATCGGGAAGTTTGAGGATGGGAGAGGCACTTCAAGCTATGATTCAAGCCGTATTTGGTGAAGTAGAGAACACACAAACAGAAAAAGTAAAAGAAAATAATATTAGAACGCAAATAGAAGAGTTAACAGAATTTTTTACAAAACAGACCGAAAAATTAAGAGAAGAAAGAAAAGCAAAAGAGGAATTAGTAGAGAAATTTGACAATTCTAATAAGCACATTGCGGCAGTAGAATATAAACAAACCATAAGAATTAAAAATAAGAGAGAACAGACGTTCGTAATTAATAACGATAATTATAAAAAGGTAATTAATGTTAAGGAAGAGAAGCAAATAAAGGTTAATAAAACGTACCTTATTAATAGCGATATCCCAATTGTGAGACACACACACACATTAGTAAGTCACATAAGATGACACAAGTGAAACACTTAAGGCACCACACTTACGGAGATAAATATCACTGTAGGCATAACAATAAATGTAGTAAATTATCAATACGAAACACTACGCAAAATGGTGGTAAGTACGATGTTAGATATACGCACGATAATTATAAAGCGAACGATAATTATAATTGTAAGTATGAAAACTACAGAGGTTATCATAAAAGACCAACGAAAAAACCGTCGACAGCTGTTTATATAGGCTTCAAACGGACTGACCTCACACAATGCATTAGTGACGAGAGAATTGTGGAACGTGCTGAGAGAAGAGAGAGAGATTATTCGCCGCAGCTAAGAAACAAATTCTTGTTGTACAAACAGTTGAAGTACACAGTCAAAATGAACGTTCACACGGTAAGTATGCTCAATAACGGGGGAGGACTACAATGGAATGTTGCACAAAGGAAACAATGTCCGACCGCTTGTCAAACAATATACGTCCGGTAGACGACGGACAATACAATTGTTATAATAGTGAGGGATGTAAGATCAAACTACACACTGAACTCAGAACTCAATACACGAATGTGAAAAAAAAAAATTGCTGATTATTAATAAGAATAAGAGCTAAATAATAAGAAATAATATGTGTAAAAAGATAAAAGATTAATTAAGAAATGTTATTTATTAAGGTTATGATTGCAAATAAAAAAAAAAGAAATATTAGTGGAAAGAAATAAGGAATTAAATAATAAAGAATGTTATGGTAAATAAAAGTATATTCAAAGAAAGTTAGAAAATGTATTATACATGGCAAGGTATGAAATGTGTAAAGAAATATGTAAGAAATGGTAAGGAATGTATTATTGATGTTGTTATTAATATGAAGAAATGGTAAGGAATGTTATTATTGATGTGTTATAAATATGAAGAAATGATTAACATGAGCAATAATTGCTATAATTGTCAGAACGGCTGATCTAGCGAAAACTTCAAACCTAATGGAGATACAAGGACACAGAAGAAAGCGAGAGTGAAAATTCAAAGGGCAGAGACTACTTAGGATTAAGGACTTCGAGAAAAATATCGTTGTTTTCTAAGACAGTTCCTCTGTAACCGATCATGTGACACACTACAAGCTAAAAGAGTATTCTGTTACGGAAGTGTAATTCAAGGTAAGAATGAAGGAAATTATTAGCGATCAGAAAGGTAATGTTAAAGAAATGTAATAGAAGGTAATGAAGGTTAAAGTGGTATATAAGTAATGTAAGAAAGGTTAAGGAACGAAGGTAGGAATGTATAATTAAGATAATGTAAAATTTCAGATTGAAGAATGGCATAATATGTTAAGATGCAAAATGTTTATAAATGCAAGAATACAAGTACGTGTAGAAAGTTTTACACATAAAATAACTAGGTCAGTGGAACCAGATGAAGAGAACAATGAAAGGAGCAGCTACGCTTACGCATTGTTATTAACTCGTAGAGAGGGGAGATAGAAACTAGACTTGTACCCTCCAACTAAGGGAACTTGAACAATTAATATTCATTATCACGGTTAGTAATGTATAAATACAAATAAAAAAATTTTTATATATATAAGTAATATGAAATATAAGAAGTATAAGATGTCTAATGATAAAAAAAAAATTTTTAATAAATAAATTTATTAAAAAATTTTGTTTCTCCAAATAGAGGAATAATGCGACAATACAAGCAAAGGCTGTAATGCGCATACATAATATATTGTAAATATTTTAGTTAATTTCAATAATATATATAATAGACGAGCAGGTGTGAGATTGGAAGCTGGCTTTGAAGCAGGAACCAACAGGCAAACATCACGCGATTACCACTCCATGTGTGTATACAAGTAAATAATATGTGTGCGTGAAGCCTGTCTGATTCTGAAAGTTGCAATCTCACCCCTCAAGTAAATGACAAATTAAGAAAATAATTAATTTTAAGAAAACCATAAATGTAAGTGAGAAGGTAAAAACTTCTAAAAATATGTAAAAATCAGACATGAGTGCAGTGCGAACTGTACGTAATTCGGACAATCAATGCGAGTACAGTGCGATTTTTAATGCATCATAATTATACTATACTAGTAGTGTGAGCATCATGATAATTGCACATCTCATAAGTCATTAAATGAGACACTATTTGAGCAACGTGAAATCAGCGTTAAACAGTGAGATTGGCAAAAAAGTGCAATTATGTGAAATGAGATGAAAGTGGGGCTGTCACACCACGTTTCAAATGTCGACAGGCTGATTCCTGAATCGACAGGTGCAGTTTTCTGTGTGGATATAAATAGAAGCCCAGGAGAGCTAATCGCTCTCTCTTAACAAACCATAGTCACGGCGGTACGCTATGCCGGTCCGTGACGCAAATTTTTTAAACTATTTTGGACGAAGTTAGATTTAAAATCTAACATCAGTACGATGTTGTAACTGAACTTATAAAATATCACGGTAGTTTTTTTTTATTTGAAGTAATAAAAACAATAATAAAAAAATATCATAACGAAGAAATCGTCGGATGTCAACAAGCAGTCGACATCTAAGAACATCAACGCCTGACAGAGCACGACTAGCAGAGGAAGGAGATGCAGAGGACTGGAGACGTTTCTATAATAACGGCTACAGATCCAGAGTAACATGTCATCATAGTCTACAGCAGTCAATGTACCATGGAGGACGAGAGACGAGAGGATGAGCAGTGAGGACAAGAGGACATCCAGGAGGAGAACACCGAAGGAATCACTGGAGGACATGGGACAACTCTACAGAAATTAAGGTGACGAAAAACCAATACATAATTTTCAAAGAGAAAGACATTGAGAGACTCTAAAAGTCAAAACAATTTTTGTAAACATAATAAGTATGTAGATATAAATAAAATTCAATGTAATTAATATGTAATAAAAAAAAAGTTATTTAATTATTTTTCGTAATGAACATAACGTAGAGTCATTGAAATTAGTAACTGAATTATTTAACTTTTCTTGATAAAAGCACATAACATAGAGTCATTTATAGTAATAAATTAAATTTGCTAAAATGATTTTTTTAAAGCCATACAAAGGTATTAAGAAAGATAGAATAAGAATGCAGTAATAACTTTTAAATAAGCACACGTTTAGACTGAGCAAGCAAGAAACATTAACATATTGACGAGAAGTCTATATACAATAAATAATATAATATTTAGAATTTAAGATATGTTTGTTGTGTTGACACAAATAGTAAAGACACTTTGAAACCATCGATAATGAAGATCACATGGTGTATTAATCATGATTTTCATAATATTATAATATTTTTGTTTGTTTGTTTCAAATAATAAATGAAGCATATTACAATTCGTAAAAAAAAAGAGTTACTCTTATTATAATTACACCTACACCCCGATTATTCATACACGTTGTTAGTAATGATATAGAAAGTGTATGAGTTAAATATGTACAAATTAAATTGCAAAGAAGGGTTAATATGTTACTTTTTGGCGTCCCAAAGAACGTGGGGCCCATTCAAATAAAAATTGCATTGTTACATTTTGTCGCTTCCAAAGTGGGGCTACTCAAACACCAAATAGATTTTTATTTGAATTATCAAAAAAGTGTTGCATATTTTGGCGCTCCAAGAATTTAAATTATATAATAAATTTGTTACAACTGTGTTACTTAATGTAACTGTGTACTGGTACTTAATGTGGCAGGCTTCAGGTTCTTGAGAAATTCAGGGTGCACTCTATCTGGTCCATGTTGTTTGTCATTTTTAAGCTTTTTTATTGCCTCCTTCAATTCTTCCATTGTAAAATTTTGGACAAATAATTCCCGTATGCTTGAAGTTGTATTTGTATTGTGATGCCTTTCTTGAAGTTTAAGTTTCTTCTCACTGACTTTAGTCTCTGCAGAAATTAAACCTTTGCTATCTCTCTGTCGTTTGTGATTTTTCTGCCATTTATTATGATAGGTCTCTGACTTGACTTGGGGAATTTGTTGTTTAGCATGTTCATATGTTTATAAATTTTGGCAGCATCAGTGCGGTAGTTCAGATTGTTCAGGAACGTCGTGAATGATTTTCGTTTTTATTCGAATACTCGTCTTCTTAATACTGCCGCATATCTTCGCCACTCTTTCACATCAGCAGGATTTTGGGATTTTTCCGCCTTTATTCTTGCCTGATCTCTAGCCTTTTTCAAATCTGTTAATTGTGATGTCCAGAATGGCTTGTACTTAACTGTTTTTCCTCTAGGGATGTTTTGTTTTGCCAAGGAACGAATTAGACTGATAAGTTGTTTGGTCAGTTCTCCTGGTCTACCCTCTATATCAATCAGATGGATATTTTCTTCCAGGTAATCCCCAAAGTTTGTCCAGTTTGCTTTTTTGAAGTTCCATGATGTTCTTGCAGTTTGTTTTTGAACTCTACATCTCCAGCTGTATGTGAGCTGCACTGCTCTATGGCCGCATCCTGGGTCCTCTATTATTGTTCTACAAACGTGGTCGCTGATATCTGCTGAGGCTAGGGCTAAGTCCAGATTAGTTGTTGTCCCTGAATAGTGTAAGAATGTCGGGATGTCTGTTGTTTTGTAAAGCAATTCCATATTGCTGGAGCTAATGAGATCCTCCACGACCCTTCCTGCCTCATTTATGTAGTTGTATCCCCAGGATGGTGATGCTGCATTAAAGTCTCCGACCATTATAGTTTTCTCTTGCAGATTTATGTTGTCCAGATTAAGATTTTTATTTTTGGGTGTGCTGTAAATTCCATATATATTTAATCTTTTATTTTCTTTCCAGATTTCAAGCTTTATGATTTCTGACTTGTCTTGCTCATTCATTTCTTTTATTATTTTAAATTTGGATTTCAAACTATTGACAGCCACAAGAATACCACTGGCCACTTGCCTACTTTTGTACAATCCGAATATAGTAAACTGACTTATTTTGAAATATTTTATGTTAGCCACAGTTATATTTGCTTCATTAATTATTAGAACATCCATGTTTCTGTCCTTAATTATTTTATTTATTTCAGTCATTTTTTGACACAACAGTCCTCCAGCATTCCAATGAAGAATGTTGCAACTTTGCCGTGAGTCAATTTTGCTCTTAAAAGAGCAGATTTGCTTACCTTTCTTTGTGTGTCGCTTCATTTGGTGTAGGCCTTGGGAAGCAGCCCAACGCTGTTACTCATTTAGCACTACCCAGGTGACACGTCTAGCTTAAAGGATGCTACGGACATGAGTAACTCTGAGTAAGTTTGAGTAACTTAATTATTTATTGTTATTATTAGAATTAGTGACTTGGATACAGAAAAAGAAAAATTAAGTTTAAAGATTCTTTATATAAATTTGGTTTTGTTGTGGTATGCCTTTTTCAACTGAACAATACAAATATCAAAATAATTATTCTCCAAAGCAATTTGTTAATTAGTAACCACATTTTATTAATCCTTGTAACTTCTAATTAATCCTATGAGATATGATACTGGTGTTTGGGGTAGGAGTAGAGATTCACATAAAATGAATGACTGCACAAGACCGTTAAGAGACCCTAAATACAGGCCTGGATGAGCATAATAATTATTTAATGCCTGAAACACATCTAAAATGAAATACATCTTGTTATACTACAAACTTTAACAATAACTGCGTGTATCGTAAAAGAGATCAAAACTTACCTTATCTATTTGTTTTGTTTAATTTATTTCCTATATGTCTAGAGAGATGAATTTGTACTGATTTAACTGACTAGTTAAGAATATTGAATTGTTTTATCTGCATCCGACATCACACAGCTGCTTAGATTCTTCATTCACATGTTTCATTTCCTTCTCCAGTGAACAATGCTACAATTAAATACACATCATCAGACATTAATAAAGACTTCTTCGGCTTATATTATGTACATAAAATTACCACAAGCACAATATTCTGTCAAATAATAAGTAAATATATGTAAACATATTCTGTGTGCACATAAACAAAATACCCGCTAAACTCAAAGTAAAACTACACGGATCCAGTCATTAGTGTTATCACAGGATGTGTGTATCAGTACCTTGATAGAGTACAGTTATCACAGTTGTGAATATATTTCTATGCCAAAGTGCATGGATCAGATAAAATGGTAATACAGAAGAAAATCTATTTTGTGTTTATTAAAACAGCATGTTACGGCAAGTTTGTCTTTCAAATGCAACACTTAAAGCTGCAACTAATTTCTTCACATTACCTATCTAATAATCTAATAAAAAGCTCATACTCAATACACCATATTCTCTTTACAAATAATTCTGAAAATATATATTTATACTGATTAATAAATTACTTAACTTCATAAAGATATATAAACAAGAATAAACTACAAAATAGGTACATAAAGTCTATACTAAAAGTCTACACTACTGGCAGGAGATCTATAATATTTCTGAGAGATATAGGCTCCCATAATCGTATCCAGTCCCTCTCCAACAATAGCAGGAAACAATGGTTTAAGTGTCACTTGATTCCAACAGGGAACCTTAGGATGTTTTCACATTGAGGAGTAGGAATGCGGAATGTAGAGCCATTTAGACCAGAGCCTCTACCTACTCTAAGACTGTTATGCCTCTACCTTTTCAAGGTGGTCCTATAACAGAACACAATGGATCTAGACTAGAGGTCAATGAAAAATCTAGCCGCCATAGGGTCGGTTGCCCTATATGGTGGTCTCAATCAACAACTCACATATAGGTACCAACCTATATGGGTTGGTAGCCTTAGAAAAGGTGGACTGTGGAATAGGAACAGGCCGCTAAAGCCTAAAACCGTTAAGAAGAAGAAGAAGAAGAAGAAGAAGAAGAAGAAGAAGAAGAAGAAGAAGAAGAAGAAGAAGAAGAAGAAGAAGATGATGATGATGATGATGATGATGATGATGATGATGATGATGATGATGATGATGATGATGATGATGATGATGATGCTGATTATTCCAACAAAAATGTTTTAAAACTAAAACATTATTACAGAGTGAATCAGACGAGGTGCTCCACGTCCAGTAGAGATTCAAGAGAACAGGCACGTGTGCCCCCAACCCAAATAGCCCAACTAGATTACGCCCAAATATGTAGATTTACTGACTGTTAATAAATCATACATATTTATCAACAACAGATTCGTCTTTATTGTAGCCAAGAAATTATAACTCTATCAAGTTAATATTTATTTTGGTGTATCCACCTTTACATTTATAAATGTATGTATAATTTATAATGTTTATAGTTATAATTTATAAATGTATTATTACAATTATACTAAATTATATGTACGGCCTGACTCAAGGTTTTAGCGCCCTATGCTGATATTTTTGTGTCCTCTTCCCCAGTATTTACCTTCCAACCTCTCAAACGAATACTCATATACACACAATTTACTCATATATTATAGGCTACTTATTATTTACGAACATGTGGGTTGTATAAACAAAAATTCATTTTGTTTCCAGTTAAATCATGTAAATTTATTTTTTACACAAAAACATGAACAAATTGAAAAAAGTAACGAGAATATTACAAAACGACCCATACGTTCTTTAATGTTAACACAAAATAAATCAAAACGCTAAGAAGAAAAGTTTTTCAAATAATTTTTATACTGAAAATTTTTATTTACTAACTTATTTTTCTTTCTTTTGCAATTCCTAATCGATGGACTATTTCATTAAAACGAAAGCTTTGTAATTAGAAGAGATTTTGTGCTTGAAATGTTGTAATCTCGGCATGATGAAAAAATATAGTCTATACAGTGTAACATGGGATTTTTTAATTTTATTGTTCTCTTAAGTTTTAGCACCCTAGGCTACAGCCCACACAGCTTAATGGTAAATCAGGCCCTGATTATATGCAAGCGAATCTGTCTCCCAGTGCTTAAATGCCAACAAGTAACAAGTGATTTGACTAAGCCTGATTTGCTGTGCACTCGAGATTTCGAAGCAGACGTGGATGCTGACATTAGAAAACTTTCCCAAATAGGCTACCCTGCAGAAGCAAACAAACTCACTGCATATTAGGCAGATCAGATTTTTGGTAACATCAGAGTACTTTTTTTTCTGCCCTACATCAGATTAAAACTTGTTTAAGATCTATAATGACTGGAGGTTAGTTAAATGTTCTTGCAATCCTACACATCCATCAACGTAATGCCTCTTCTATTCCGCCTGTAGAAGTACTACAAATCTTTACAGCTAGAAGTCTTTGAGAACGTCAAGAAACAAAAACTTCCTTTAGCCTTGCTTTAAATATGTCATACAAGTAGACTGACATTTTGTTTTGTAATTTCTGTATTTTTAAAACATATAAGATTAAATGTTTAAATTATATGTGTATATGACATGATCATTTTTGTGCTTATGGACATACATTTTACAGTTTATTCCTAAATGACACACACAATATTAGTGAAGTGAGTTTGCAGCCAATATTCTATTTCAGCTAAGAAAATTCAGTCAAAGTGATGCGAGTTTGCAGTCAATATTCTATTTCAGCTAAGAAAATTTTGTCAACGTTGCCAACATCACATGTACATATATAATGTTATATCATCATTATGTATGTATGTTATGTACCATTGTATGTATTACCAACGTTATGTATATAAAATAAACATATGTTATAATTTGTTACATTTTCTTCCATTTTCCAATATCTTAAACAGCATACAGAAAATATCTGAAGGGCTTTTCCTGAAGTAGAAAATCATAATAATAATAATTTAAAAAACACAGATAAAACTGCTCCTGTCACTATTTTCTGGGATGAATGGATGCTACAAAAACCTTCAAGATGTCAGAATGTCCCCCCTCTCCTGAGACCTTGTCTGGATCCGCCACTGTCCACATCTACAATGGTAAGCCACTATATTTTTAATGTTTCTGGCTGCCATTTTCAAACCATAAGAGACACTGAAAAAGAGTTTTATGTCTAACTATTTAAATGTCAAAACTCTTTGAAAGGAAATATCCCCCACATCTAACTTAGGCCAAACTGTCAGAAGCGAACCATGGCAATGTTTCTGGAACACCCATACTTTAAAAATATCCAAAAATATTTTTCTAAATGTCCCATTACACAGTACAATGATAACTATAGTAGTCAGCTCCCTGCACTGCAGACCTCGTTCAATAAACAAAATGCATTTATTATTGTATTAATTTAATATAACACAATTTCTCAATTATCGGAAAAATTGCAAAAACTGACTATTGAACTGTTTTTTCCTACGATAACAATTGTAAAGCGGACAATTACACAACAAACATTAAAACTTCCAAACTACTGCACTGGGGTTTTTTTAGTCACATTTATAACCATAAATGACAAATAATTTCTTCACCGCCACTAAGTGTATGTGTTACCGGCAAAGTACAAAATCAGGTATTTCACAGAATGCCTAGGAGTTTCATACATTGCCTAGGCATTCTATAGAATTCCTAACGCCTTCTAGGTAATGTATAGAAGACAATGAGTGCGCTATGGTTTCATGTCACGACGTGAATCCCCCCTTCCTCACCCCGTACCACTGAACGCGCCTACCTTTTGCTGACCTTCAGTAACGTTTGAGATGTCGCAACCACGTGCTGAGTCTAGTTCTAATGACCGCATTGCTTTAATGCGAGTTTGATTTGATGCTGACGTATCTCAGCTTCAATGTTCTAGTGCTAAAAACAGTGTTTTTCTCAGTGATGGTGACTATCATAAGTTAGTGGTGGACGTGCATACTGCTAAGAAGAAAGAACAGAAGGACCCACGGGATTGCTGGCTACTGAATACGTATGATGTTATCTTGTTGAAAATAAAAGCAAACTAATTCATCCCCTCAAGCAAGGTGATAGTGCAATTCACTTTTATGTCAGTGATTCGGAGTTGTTTGATGTACTGCATTAAGAACACGTAGCGATACGCCATGGAGGGAGAGACAGAAAGTTAAAAGAAATTTCTATTAAGTATAAAAACATTACACGTCATGATGTTGAACTATACCTCCATTTGTGTGAACCTTGTCAAAAAAATTCTAATAAAATTCTAAATAATTTGAAAAATATTGGCCTTCATAGAAAATTGTTCATGGTAAGCCCAGTTAATCTGTTCATGGTAAGCCCAGTTAATCACAAAGTCAGGGCAGTGTCGAATGGGCAAATCAAGACATTTAAAATATGATTGCAACTTGGATGCAAGATGAGAAAACTGACCTATGGAGTGAAGCCCTGAGGTTCGTTCAGTTGATGAAAAATAGAGCCTTATACTCTGGCATCAAACGATCACCCTGTGAAGCTCTCTTTGGATGTAAAGTTAAGGTAGGCCTAGGGCTTACTACATCCTCGATTTCCCATGATGTGTTAGAAGATCTTGAAAGTGAAGAAGATCTCGAACAAGTCATCAACAATATACAAACTACACAAAATACCTATACCAGCATAACTTAATCTATCGACCCTACCATCCCTAACATAATTCAGGCAACAGAACATGCAAGCACTTCAACTGTAAGCATTGATCTTGTAGGGTATTCTAGCGCAACCGAAACCACCGACCCAAATCATCCTTTAGACGCTGCTCAAGAATCCCGCCCAAATCCGACAACAGCATGCTGTGTTTGCTACACTGGGGATTGACGATGTTCCTGAACAAGAAACTGCACTTCGTTCTGCTGCTACTGCCCAATCCAGACAAGAGTTCGTAAAACGTGTGTGCAAGACTAAATTTAAAACAAAAAAGTAATTGTGTAAACAATGAAAGAAAGTGTACTTCCAAATGTCACAGCTCTCCGTCTTGTAATAAGCAGAGTATATTCCATATATTTAGAATTAATAAACACCAATAATATCTAATGTATTTTTTTAACCAGATTGGTTAAAAAAAGTTTGTATACAGTACAATTTTAATAAAATAGTATCTGAACATAATTAAGTAGCGAATAGATAATCTCGAAATGTCATACAAAGTCCTCCTCTGTGTACAATCAAACAATTATGTGTGATTTTGTAATCAAATATTTTAATTTTGAAGGTAGTACAGCTTATTTTACACTTTGCCTAAAACATCACTGGCATTATACAGAATGCCTAGGCAATGTACAGAATAGCCTACCTGGGAAAAGCATAAAAAATATTTGAAAAGTATTAAATTTTATACTTTGCCAAAAAAACTACAGGCATTGTATGTAATGCCTAGGTATTTTATAAAATGCCTAGATTACATACTTTGCTGGTAAAATGTTGTTATATTATACTGTTATATTATTATATATGTTATTATTATATAATATAACATATTTAACATGTAGGCTTATTAGACATCTATGTTTACACAGATGTCTAATAAGCCTACATGTGATACTTTTCACAAGTACACAAAACTGATAACAATATTATTAAGGTTTTTTGTAAACACAGCCTACGATCTTTCTGAAAGCAATACAAATTTGGAAGGCACGTTGAGAGACATTATAATTTTGTCAAATAATTAGAGATACCTAGTTTGTGTTTTTAATAAAATCCATTATAACTTAATCCTGCACATAGACTTATACAATCACCTTAAAATTATGAATTCCATTTTTGGCTCCTGGTACTTCCCGAGTTAACAAAAAAAAAATATAGTTAATACTACAATTGAATTTGGGTTTGATGCCTTGCTTGACGTTTATGCAGGTTGATACAAAACGGACTTTACAACTTTGAAAGCATATAGAAATTTATTTGGATGACTTATAGAGATAGTTGACGTGTCATTTAAAGGAAAACACATCAAGTTTGACTCATTTAGTGTCCCAGTTCCAAATGCAGCCACCAGAAACGCTAGCACCATTGCTGTTTAAAATTGCTACTTTCACTGGTGTGGTTGTGTTTTGGTTTCATGAAACCAACTCACCTACTACAGTCCAATATAATTTTCGTACTAAAGTATAGTAAAGATCCTCAAAGTGGCCTACAATTTACTTCTGACACCAAACCTTTGTTGAGACTGGTTGTTCTATATGACATGCAAAATCAACAGGATACCTGCTAGTTTCTGATGTCGCTGTAGAACAACTTAGAGAGCTTTGCCCATAGCCCTAAGAAATCAACACGACGTGCTTCTCGTAAGACTGGCATATCGCAACCGACCGTTTAGCACGTATTACGCAAACGTTTGTACCTGAAAGTGGACAAACTTTCAATGTTACAAAAAATTAATGAAGTAGATAAAGTCGCTCGTCAACTCGTCTGTGCAGAAATGTATCAAATAGGAGCCACTGGGACATTCCTGGACAATGCAATCTTAGTGATGAGTCAACATTTCACATCAGTGGCCACAACGGCAGGATATGGGGTAGCGAAAATCCACATAAAACATTGCAGCATAAGTGTGACAGCCTCATTGTAGTGAGTGTTTTTTGTGCTCTCAGCAAATTTCAAGTGTACGGCCCATTCTTTTTTATGGAGAAAAACATAAAATGGTATCGTGTAACTGGATGATTGAAAATTTCCTCATTCCTCTTACACATCCGGGACTTCCTTGATAACCAATTCCCAGGTCGTTGGATTGTCTTGCAGGACCTACTGCATGGCCACCTAGCTCTCCAGATTTGACCCCTCTTGATTTTATCTTTTTCATTAAAGATCAAGTGTTTCTTCCACCTTTACCTGCTGGTCTCCCTGAGCTGAAAAATTGCATTTACGCCACAGTTGCAGAAGTGACACCCAACATACTGGCTCGAGTTTAGAATGAAATTGTCTTCAGGTAGGATGTCTGGCATATAACACATGGTGCTCACATAGAACCAAAATGACTGTTTGATGAAAAACTTGACATGTTTTGCTTTAACACGGCACATCAATCAACTCTGTACGTTCATCTCAATAAACTTCTATATGCTTTCAAAGTTGTAAAGTTCTCTTTCAATCACCCTACATTTTTTTTAATTTCTGATCCCTTTTACGGCCCTGGTATACCCTAAAATTTTGAAATTTCCAAAACTGTATATGACATTCAGGTTTTGTTAAAATTTTCTTTAATTTGATACCCCACATGGATTTTCCCAATTTTTCTATAATTCTGATCTCACATTTTTGCCTACCAACTATTTTGGGGGGAGATTAATCTCGAAAACAATAGGGGTTTGTAGGATGAAAGTTTTATGCATACCAAGTTTTATGAAAACCGGTTGATGCATTCAAAAGTGACCATGACACATATCCCAAACAGAGAGGCAGTAGACAAATGCCAAACAGTCTAATTAAAACTGAGAGCTTGGTTTGCTCATTCAACTAAACATCAAATTTGTGTATGGTAATGAAAACATACAAATAATTTGTCCGTTTTTAATATAAGACCAAGTACTTTTATTATGAAAAAAATACAAAACACTATTTCTGAAAACTAAAACTTAACCACCCGATAGTGGTTTTGTGAAGATCAAGCAGCCGTGAATCCCACACACTAATCAGATACAGTATGAATCATATAAAAAACATAGATAGTGCCAGCCTGTTACACAACTAATAACACCAGAACAACGGGCATTTTTAGGGTTGTTTGAAGATTACGAATTTATTTAATTTTTTTGTCAATGATAATGTTCTAAACATCGAAACGATGAACAGTGTCCTCTTTGAAAAGTATATGAAATATGTACACGTACCAATACAAAAATAATCACTTATCATTATTTACACAAAATCATGTTTTTCATTTTTCAAAAAAGTCTAAAAGTACATTTTATTATCAAACATTTTCATAACTGCAAATAAATTTTCACCAAAATAAACACTTTGTGAAATACATTCTGTCATGAAAAAGCAAATGTTTTGAAGTTTATTGTTTAACAATATTTAGTCACTGTGTGATGCATGTCAAATTATATGACCTATATAATATGAACAGCAAAGAACTCTGAATGATACCAATTGCTTATATCAGTTATATCAAACTAAAAGCTTCTGTCAGCCAACAGAATGAACACAATTACAGTTAACATTCGAAATAAATGTACAAATTCTTTATGGCTACAGCCACCATTTTGTGTATGATTGTGGATGACAGCTCATGGGAGACAGGCATGGTACAGACTAAAATACTAAGCCTGTGGTAGACACGTGCTTGGCACCAAAAGTGTTGAAAATTGTAGATTTTTTATCAGAAAGTATCGTCATAATTATAGAAAGGAAGAGTTACAGAAAGAGTAGAGGAATTTTGGTATCTGGGTAGCATGGTTAGTCAGGATGGAGGTGCTCTTAGAGATGTGATGTTGTATAAAGCAAAAGGAGCATTTGCACAGTTACGACAAGTATAGAGATCACCCCATATACGCAGGAAGACAAAACTCAAAATATTTGACTCAAATGTCAAATCGGTGTTGCTGTATGGATGTGAGACCTGGAAAGAGACAAAGGACATTATCACAAGGTTACAGACTTTCATAAACCGTAGCCAGAGGTACATAATGAGAATTTGCTGGGGCAAGGCCATCTCGAACAGAGATCTATGGGAGGCTACAAGTCAGAGTCTCATCCAACTACAGATAAAGAGAAGAAAATGGAGGTGGATCAGTCACGCCCTGAGAAGACCACCAGAAAATATTGCTAGACAGGCACAAAATTGGAATCCGCAAGGTAGCCACAGGCGTGGAAGACCGAGGAACACCTGGAAGAGGACTATGGAAAGAGACCTGGCTGGTGTCAAGAAGACATGGAGGGAGGTAAAGACCCTGGCAACGGACAGAACACGCTGGAGAAATTTCGTTGAGGCCCTATGTTCCGCCTAGGAATTTAAGGACTTAATAACAATAATAACCGTCATAATTATGGATAATGCGCTAAGTCACAGCATCCTTTACTTAATAAATATATGTAGTCAGTTATACCACAAAGAAAAAGGCAATACAATGTTATGATTACCTCCATATCCCTGTATGTTGGATGCAATAGAACAGGCGTGGAGTCAAGTCAATGCTTAACATACACTTACACATACGAGCAGATAAATGTCACTTTATACTGGGATAAAGTAATTTGTGATACTTGACAATTGTGCAGTTGCTGGCGACAGTTTAATTATAAACTTGAATAATGATGATGAATCGTCAACATTAAATCAGAACGCAACAAGCTGGAATTGAGCCACTATATAACTATTTTCGTTATGTCCAAAATGTCATAATTTATCATTTATTATTCTATTCTAAACTGTGTTTGTACATGTGTAAAGTATAATGTTAACTGATTAAAAATATATAAAAATTTCCTTAACATAACTAGTTAATACAACTGAACTACACGGCAGTGATTGTTTTCATACTTTTCAGGTTATCTCTGTGTTTGTTACGTTTGATGTGAATGTGCACCAGTGTTCTATTACCCTGCTCTGGCCACATCAGCACCCACCACTTTTAATTATAGTTAGCTATATATGCTACCCTATTATCTATTTATAAATTATTTGCACATCAATTACTTAAACCAAATTTTTAACAAACATCAATGTAGTAATCCCACAATTTCATTTTCTATTAAACGTACTCTACAGACGAACTCAGTAAACCTTCAGTTACTGATTTAAAACAAACCAAAAAACAAACAAACAAATGCAGATACAAGCTGTAAACAATGTTTTGTTTCTGTTTGTATTAAAAAAACACACACACGACATTGCTAAGCACAAATTTGATACATAAAAAAAAATTACCTTAATGTGATATAATAACGTAAGAATACACGTTGCAAACTGTACTATTCCCAAATGCCAGCTTACATAATGACTGTTAATCGTTATATACAACAGTATAATTGTATAGTACCATTAAAAATCCACATCTTAACAAAATATCTTTTACAATCTTTCCATAAAAGTCTCTGAAATTTGTCCTTTATAAGTAAACTACACAATTTGTAGACTGTTGAAATAATTTTTTTCTTTCCTTGAAACATTTCCTGCACATTGCTAAACCTGAAAATGCTAATATATGCTATTAGTAACACAGAGTTAAATTTCTGTAGGGACATTATGCAAGTACCACTAACGCAATAGTAATGGTATCAATTTTTTTAAGTTAGGCTAGGTTAATAACACTGCTTCCACTAAAACGTCAGTCAGTTCACTTTGCAAGATCGTAATTCCTACAATACACTACTTGACTCTTTTATAATTTAATAAACTGAAAAAAGCAATTATTGTTTGGGTATACCATTGTTTGTCCTTGATAACTATATTCTACATTATGTACATAAATTAGGTAAAAGTGAGCATCGTAAATTAGTAGCCAACAATTCTCCATTAAACGCCAACAAGAAAAATTGCATTTTAATTAATCATAATATGAATGAAAACTCCTATCGGCTTGCACACCTAACATTACCATTTGTAAACTACATTTTGAATTTCAACGCGTAGTTTAAGCCCCAGATGATTTTCTCGATCAGCCGATTACACTAACATACAGCCAGATGATATTATTTTCAAGGCTATACATGGTACAATGTGGATTACCGAAGTCGTTAGGCAAAAATTCGTGTCTTATTTGCTATACAACGTCTTATTATGGAAGTCTTACCTTTTAAATCAGGAAACTACTTTTAATGACACCAAATCCAAACTAACGAATGAAATAGACATATTGGAAGCCATTGTTAACCCTACAGTGATACGTTTTCATTATTAAAATAGCTAAAAGCCTTAAAAATAATACAAGCGTTTTTGTTAGTATTAGTTGTTATTGCATCCGGCACTTTACACAAACGGCCAGGAGTTATGTACCATTTATTGTAAAGACTTAAATAAATTATCAAAAATGTATTACCTTTAACAAAAAATAATGTTTTTGTTGTATTTATATAAGCGACGAAAACAATATTCCATATACCTATTAATACGTATTATATGTACATTCACTCTTCTTGTGTTTAATTACATAGCATTTGACAACTTTAATAAAGATGTGTAAATTTTCAGTACAATACATTTGATGAAGTATAATTCTGACCCAAAAATAATCTTGTTTAGTTGCGTGTTAAATCAAGTCAGTCTTGATCATGGCGCCATTACGAATATTACGTGTTTCTGAAATTTCCAAGGAGTGTGTCCAACTTGAAAATAGTAACCCCAAATTCCTGAAAGAATAATACTGTTAAACCAGGGAACATTTTTCTTATTTTGTACAAATAATTTGATATGTTAATTAGCCTCAGACACTAGTGTGAGATGTAATTACTTTAGATTATGAAACATAAGTTGAATACTTTTGGCCTCCTCTGGTTGTCTTTTGTATTCTCATTATAAAATTTCTTTTGGGACCGGTCTTGTATTTGTTATATACAAGGGACCTTTCTACTGTAGAAGATGCAACCATTGCCACCTTTCCAGATGATACTGCAATTCTAGCGACTGGAAATAAAATTGAAGAAGCTGTAGTAAAACTTCAAAGAGCCTCTGATGCTGTGAGCAAATGGACCAAAAAATGGTGCATTATATTAAATTAGATGAAGTCAGTCAATGTAAATTTTACAAATCTAAAGATTGGTAATCGGATACCAGTTATAATTAATTCATTACCAATTCCTTACGCTAATACAGCTAAATATTTAGGAATGACATTAGACCCAAAACTTAAATGGAAGGAGCACGTCAAAAAGAAAAAGCAAGAGTTGAATCTAAAGTTCAGGAAAATGTATTGGCTCTTGGGAAGACAATCCCAACTGTCAATCCATAATAAATTGCTGTTGTATAAGCAAGTGCTAAAGCCTATCTGGACCTATGGGATACAACTCTGGGGCTGTGCAAAGAAATCAAATATAAATATAATTAAAACATTTCAAAATAAAGTGCTTCGGTGCATTGTTGATGCACCATGGTAAGAAATGACAACTTACACAGGGATTTAAAACTTGAAATTGTCATTGAGGAAATAAAAAAGCAGGCAGTGAAGCATGGGCAACGTGTGTTGCAGCATGTACACCCTGGGATACGGCGACTGCTGGATACAACTAATGCAGCTAGAAGGCTGAGACGAACTAAACCACTTGATCTGATGGATATTAGTTGAATGGGGAGATTATAGCCAATGGGTTATATCTCTTGACTAGTGTCTTTAATTATTAAATGTAAATTACTAGATGGGTAGTACTCAGTTGTAATAAAAATAAATAATAAAAAAAAATTATAAAATTGAATTATATACAGAAAAGACAAGAGTCTAGTTCTTTTGACTTTAATATGCTTAAACGTTAGATATGATTTAATGAAATATATTTTAATATCAAAAATAAAAAATCAACATTTATATGAAATTATCTGTTGTTGCCATGTCTTCATTCTAGTTTTATCACTATCACTATTCCAATCACTTGACCAGTTAAAACATGATGGGTCAATTGAGTGCAACAGTAATATTTACTTGTATTTATTTAATACTTACATTTAGAGTTCATATTTTTTTATGAAACAAGAAAATACATGATACTTATTTAATGTCAACACATAGTAAAAAAAAAAAAATAGTAAACACTTTGTGACAGATAAACACTCTGTAAACAATAGTTTACAGATTGTAACAAATTTATTGTAAAAATGATAATACTACAAATATAATATTATTCAAAATCTAATTCAATTGCATAATTTGTTTATATATACATACCTGATTTAAGAATGATATTTTTACTATGTTCTTTAATTTTTCTGACCCTGAAATGTCCCCTGAACCTACTTATTAGAGCACTTCAAACTTTATTACGAGGATTGTTCAATAGAAACACATTTGATCTGTGCAGCCGTGACTTCATCGCCATGGCAACAGAATTCATTTGTTTATATTGTTTGTTTAAGTACTAGTGACACACAAGTCTGTCAAAAATATTTGCAGTTTGCTCTTTTCTAAGCATTGTGACTGGGTTGAAAAATGGCATCTATGATAGAAAATCTGTCCAAAGATAATCTGCTTGCCATTATTCAGTTTTTGGCCGCTGAGGGGCGTCAGCCAATGGAAATTTATATGAAAATGAAAGCTGTATAAGGTGATTATAGTTATTCTCATACGGCAGTGGTTGAATGGTGTAATAAATTTCAACAATGAAGAGAATTCACTAAATATTTGGCCCGTCCCGGACCTGTACGTGTTGCAGCATCAGATGAAAATGTGATACGGCTGGAAACTGCTTTATGGGCAAATGGCGCATCAAAGTTAGAGAACTTTCTCAAATGTTGAGCATCAGCATGGAAACTGTTCATTCCAGCGTTCATAGTCTTGGCTATCACAAAGTTGCTGCTCAGTGGATTCCATGACTACTTACTGATGAGCAGAAAATTTTGCGTTTGGCCTTTATCATTACAGCATTTGATGGGCTATCAACAACAAGGTAAACCCTTTCTACACCAAATTGTAGCTGGTGATGAGTCTTGGTGTTATCACTATGAACCAGAATCCAAACGTCAGGGTATGCAGTGAAAGAGTGCACAATCTCCGAAGGCGAAAAAATGTCGGTCTCAACCTTCTGCAGGAAAAGTAAAGGTGACCGTATTTTTTTATTATCAGGGTGTGCTGCTATTAGATTTTAAAGGACCTGGTGTCAACATCAACGCTGAGTGATATGCAGACAGCTTAAAAAGCTTACGGGTCAGCACCAAGAATAAACGTCCCAGAAAGCAAACAAATGGTGTCATTCTTCTGAATGACAATGCTGAACCCCATGTAGCCCAGACGATTCAAGATCTGCTTGGTCGTATGAAGTGGGAAGTCTTAAACATCCACCTTATAGTCCCGACTTATCCCTGTGTGATTATCATGTTTTTGGCCCATTAAAGAAATCACTAAAAGGATGGTGGTTCGTTCAAATTGGACAATGAGGTAGAGTTTGCTGTTAGCGAATGTTTCCGCAAACAGCTGCAAGAATTTTACCAGCAAGAAATCTACAGATTAGTGCAAGAGTGGGACTCATGCCTTAATGTTAATGGAGACTTCTTTTAAAATCATTGAATAAAAAATGCTTTACAGCCTCTAAATGTGTTTCTATTGAACAATCCTCGAAAAATATGGAAACTTTAAAAAATTCTGATAAATAAGATATAATAAAGTACAAAGTACAGCATAAACAAAGAATGATGAAAGCGTAAAGATTATATTTTTAAAAATACGTGTATATACATTTTGTTTAGTCTGTTAACTCAAATTCAGATTTTTTCATAAATTTAGATGTTCCTGATCTCGGTTGAAGAAACTGCTCCTTTTTCAGTTTACAATAGTTCTGATATTGCTTCCAAATAATAACTTCCGTGACAGTTGTAATACATTGGGTGTGTCACTAATAAAAAATCCATACCATGTCTTGCACATCAGGAAGTTCTTGCGTTATGGTGTTGGGAGCAGTCTTCTGGTCTCCTTCATGGCAAATCCAAATCCCCTCTTCTAATGTCATCAGTAGAAAAAATCAGGTCTAGTGCATGTACTTTTATAAAAACTGGTCCAGAAAAAAGTTCATAAAATTGAGATACGTACAACTGAGGTTTTATTGTACATAGTGTGTAGACTTTTCTATGAACCCACATTTTTCTTCTGTTGTCGAAGTAAATAAGTATGCAATCGAAGCTGTATCAAATGACTGATTTCAAATCTATATAAAGAACTGTTTGTAGGTAATAAATACAAACATAAACACACTTATATATTACAACACATATATTATAGTAAGTTCATTTAAGTGGAATACTAATGCTATAACACATCTTCTGATGCCCACAGACATGTTTTAAATTGATTTTGTTCTTTTCTTTATAAAGTAGTCATAAGCTTTGAACCAAGCTATGTTTAAAAAAGTATGTTATGTCAAAATGTTCATAATTTTATACTCTTTTATGTCATGTGAAATATTTGTGTGTAATGTGATTTACATTTTATTTAATAACTTCGTTGAAAATTAACATTTCGTTCTGAAACTTGGACAGGGTATTCTCATGGTTATAAGCTACATTTTCCATATACTCAATTCACCACAACTATAATTTTTATGTGTTTTTTTTTTTTTTTAATGAAATCAGTCTTCTTTTATTTTCATTGTCTCCTAGAAAGTAATAAAATTTGTAGATTAAATCTAGACAGGCCTTTGCAGAATTGGACAGAGTTTCAGCCTGATTTCTGGCTATCACTATGAAAATCTATTACATTGCTAGATTTCCAACCAATCAGAAGGTCTAAAAATTATTTGAGTCAGACGCTTACAGCATACGGATGGTTCAGTTTCTTCCGAAGTCTTGCCATAGAAAGACGTACTCGCTGTCACGAGTTTTTCATGACAAGACAAGTCGATTTCCATAAGACTTAGAAGTTGGTTCACGGTTCGAGTTCTTCATAACTTGGCATTATAGAACTCAGATAATTTTAAATACAGTAGATCATTTCTAGTGCTTTTTCGTGTAGAGTGGAAGCTTTCCGTTTAGGGACAAAATATCTAACGTGATATTTTCAGTTAACACGAGAACGCTTCAAGAAACCCGATTTTTGTAAGCTTAATACACTATCTATTTTAACCAGTTTTGATCCCTGAGATTAAGATTATTCAAGTTATAAACAATAACAGTTTCATATCACAGTGTGCGTGTGTGCAAAGACATGAATTGTCAGCGTAGTAGTCATTGAGCAACGCGCAGAGCAGCAGCACCAAGCAGAGCACCTGATCTCTACGCAAACAGTTGGAATTCTACGTACAAGTAACAATTGTAAAACAAGCCAATAGACTCATTTATTAAAAGACAATTATTTAATAATAGATATTTACAATACAAGTGGGATAACAGCATTATTAATATACGCGTGTGAAAGTTTGGACGAGTGCGTAGCACGAGTTGTCTAATCACACAAGTATATTAATAATGAGTTATCACTCGTGGGTCGTACAATATTTTATCTACACCCACTGAAAAATAAAAAATGTGAGAATCAGAAAATTTAAGCTATCTACGTAGCAGTTGAAATAATGTATTGTGACGTATACGTTCCCATAGCAACAACGTTTTTATGATTAAAAATAGTTTGTTGTGCTGCACATTAGTAATTTGTAAGTTGTTTTAAAATGAGTGAATCTGAAAGTTTGCCTTCAGATATTGAAGAGGAAGCTTTAAAAACCATATCCAACTTAATACCAGAGAAGTCGAGATCAAAATATGAAATTGCATATGGTGACGAAAAAGTTCCAATCTTCTTCTACAGCAGGAATTTACTTAAATAACTCTAAAGACTGTGTTATTAATATCTACAATAAGTAGATAACATGTTTAGATTGTAATATTATGTTTCCATAAATTTTACAATATAAACGAGTGGGATAACAAAACCAGTGTGATAATGAACTTGTTATCCCACTCAAAATGAGTGGGGTAACACGCTATTATGTTACGGGTGTAGATAAACAATTTTATATTGTTACGACGGTCTACTCGATCGTCGTAGGTACAGTGGAAACAAAATAAGTACAAGACACCAATCAAGTCACTAATCACACCTTTAATTGTTACAGTAAAACAGTTCGTAATTAACAACACAGTTTCTACAGCAAATCAAATGAAAATTGTTCACTAATATTAAAACTCAATTGTATTACAATTATACCGTCCTAATATAAAACGCAACACTTCACTACTAACTACTTGAACGTACACAGTAATAACTCGAACCGCTCTGTAAATATATCGCACTAATACTCTCGAACCGCACTACCCAATATCTCGCATGGAACTGAAAACTAAGGCCGCTACCCGATGTATTTATAGTCACGCTCACACACCAGAAGCTTCCAAACTGCGTCTTATCTCTCGTGAACTACGTAATTACTACGGCCTTGACACAGTCCGAGCGAAGCCCGGCACAGTCGAGAAGATTCTCTCGCAAAATGCGTCTAGTAGCACGTACAACACACGCTTACATCGAGATCTTTCTGGCACATTCGATAAACGCGTAGATTGTTCTGTGCTGTCGTAGCACTCGCCCCCTCCTTAAACCTGTTCGTCCCGAACTGGCAAAGCGTCTCCGAAGTAATACTCGACCAGGCGATCTAGGTGGACGTCCTTGCGAAGGATAATTTTCCCGTTCTTCGAATTCAGTCTCGTGTGATCCGAACACCACGTTCCCAGGAATGCGAGTCTTTTGCGCAACCACTAGTTTCGCTGGAATCACTCCCGTTGCGTCATGTAGGCCTAGTGATGACCGAAATACCACTGGCTGATCCAAGTCTGTTTGGTCCTCGTCAACAACCTCTTGCGTAACCTCATCTTCAGCCACTTTACCCTCGGGCGCTTCTATCACCTCAGGAACAAGCAAGAGTTTTGTCTCGACACCCATAGTTGGCTTTCCAATCACTTCTTTTGTCGTTATACTTATTTGTACTTCCTCTGCTAGTTCTTCCTCCATTTCCGCTTGCAACAGGGAGGGTTCCTCTTGACCAGACTTGTTGACTTTTTCTTCGACTAATGCCACTCGCTTAATCGAATGGTTGGTAGACCCTGTCGTTTTAGCCATGGAAAGCTTTATCTCCTCTTGCCGACACACAGGACATTCTCTCTTAAGTCCACAACGAATCCGTAGGCATTCATAATGTCCGTGCCAAGAATCACTTCATCGACAATGTCTGCAACGAGCATTTGGTGGCTAAACTCAAGAAGACCCAGGCGTACACGTACGTCTACCTTTCCTAGCACCTTGACGGGGCTTCCAGTCACAGTCTGTATTGTACAAGAGCTAATTAGAGGATGGCGGTTACAGACTAAGTCAGGGCGCACAATGGACACTGTTGCGCCCGTGTCAACTGTAAATGATGTTGGTTTACCATCCGCAAATCCATTAACAATCAAGTTTCCACTGATCTTATGTAGCGTGGAAACTGTGTGCTGTTCTGGGCCTTTACTTTTCTAATTGGTGCGATCAGTCTCTTCTCTTGGTATCTTCTTCTCCCAACAGTCTACCTGTAGATGACCACGTTTTCCACAGTTGTAACATTTCGGTCTTCTGTCTTTTTCAAATCGTTGCGACTCTCTTGAACTTTTGAACTGTTTGTCCGACAACACTGTTTTTCTGCACCCATCGTAACGGTAATGTGATACAGGGATCTTCTGACTGCAACGTGATGGCACAAACCCATTAATGTAGCGGGACGCTGACTTGGCAGCTTCAAACTCTAGGGCGTGAACAAGAGCTTCTGAGCTATCTTGGTGTCTTGCCATTCGTAACACTTGCTGAAGTTCACAATCTCCGATGCCATCAATAAATGTCTGCACCGTAAACCTTATTCGGAAGTCTTCTGGTGCGTCAGGATAGGCCAATCTAATAAATCTGTCGATACTTGCTTCAAATTCTTGAAGACTTTCCCCGGAACGTTGTCGTCTTGTTCTCAACTGAGCGTAGTATACCTCTCGCAAATGTTTATCTCCGTAGCGTAATTCTAGAGCTTTTATCAACTGGGCATAGATGTTCTGGCTGTCAGGTGGCACTTTCTGTAGTAGTTCTGCCGCGGGTCCTTTTAATGAGAGAACGAGTGAAACAGCCTTGTCTTTCTCTGTCCAATTATTTGCGCATGCAGCAGCTTCAAATTGGCGGAGGTACGTTGCCCAGTGACTGCTTCCGTCAAAGGTTGGAGCTTTGACATGAACTGTCCCTACCGCAGGCAAAGTGACTTTCTCTATTAACTTATTTTCTGTGTCTTTTTCTGTCTTTATCACTGGTACAGTCTGTTCAGAAATTTGTTTTGGTTGAATCTTCATGCACTGTTCGACTTCACTTTTAATTTGTTCTCTTATGTTTGCCATTGAGTTTTCTACTGCAGATATTTTACTTGACACAGATTCTTCTATAACAGATATTTTTGTAGACATCGATTCTTCAACAATCAAGACAGATTTTTCTACTTCAGCTATTTTTAATGTCATTGATTCTTGTACCTCCGATATTTTAGTAACTTGTTTATTAAGCTCACCTCGTAGGAGACCCAATTCTGCGGTACTGTGTTCTTGCAACTGTTTCTGCATAACTTCAAAGAGAGCTTCCGTTTATCTTTTTGTCTTTCTTATGTTTCTAGCATTAGTGCTTTCTGACGTTCCTCAGCCTCTTCTCTTTCCTGTCTTCGTTCTTCCTTTTGTCGTCTTTCTGCTTCTTCCGCCTCCTGTCTGCGTCTTCCCTCTGCTTCTTCCTGTGTCTGCCGCAGCAGTGTTTGTAAAGCTTCCATCATCTGACTGGAATCCATATTTTAATTAATTACGAACTACACTCGTCTTGTACAAAGTGTCCACTGTTAACCGTTCTATCCCAGTTCTGACACCACTGTTACGACGGTCTACTCGATCGTCGTAGGTACAGTGGAAACAAAATAAGTACAAGACACCAATCAAGTCACTAA
The DNA here is from genome assembly GCA_034769895.1 of Magicicada septendecula. NCBI lineage: Eukaryota > Metazoa > Arthropoda > Insecta > Hemiptera > Cicadidae > Magicicada > Magicicada septendecula. Next base: position 57,787,898 of record CM068375.1, on the reverse strand, counting down.
TCACACCTTTAATTGTTACAGTAAAACAGTTCGTAATTAACAACACAGTTTCTACAGCAAATCAAATGAAAATTGTTCACTAATATTAAAACTCAATTGTATTACAATTATACCGTCCTAATATAAAACGCAACATTTCACTACTAACTACTTGAACGTACACAGTAATAACTCGAACCGCTCTGTAAATATATCGCACTAATACTCTGGAACCGCACTATCCAACATCTCGCATGGAACTGAAAACTAAGGCCGCTACCCGATGTATTTATAGTCACGCTCACACACCAGAAGCTTCCAAACTGCGTCTTATCTCTCGTGAACTACGTAATTACTACGTCCTTGACACAGTCCGAGCGAAGCCCGGCACAGTCGAGAAGATTCTCGCAAAATGCGTCTAGTAGCACGTACACCACACGCTTACATCGAGATCTTTCTGGCACATTCGATAAACGCGTAGATTGTTCTTGCTGTCGTAGCAATATTATAAAGTATTAAGACTTAAATATTAAGTATTGTAAATTTTAATGTGTTAATGAATAAAATTTTCTTACCTCCAGATAGAGACTCTGTTGTAATAATTTCAATATAACCTATCTATGCAGTTATAATTTGTATTGTTGCAATATATATATATATATATATATATATATATATATTCAATCACTTTCTGCTACAGTCCGTTTCTTGATGTGTATAATATATTTAATATTTATAACTAAATTTACCTCAAGATGTTATTTTTCCTTATTTGGAATATGTTTCGAGAGCTCCCGTGCTCTCATCTTCCTATGAAGATTTAGTTAATAATTTAGTTATAAATATTAAATGTAATATATATATATATATACATATATATTGCAACGAATCACAGGATCATGATAGGCGGGGCAAGTTCACATATATTACACAGACAATGGACATTCATATTATATTGGTAAATGGTTAAGTTTGGTTGTTATAATTGTAATTAGTAAGGATAAGGGTTTAGTTTAGTAAAACTGTGCATTATTATTTATTGCTATTCATGTACTGTGTTTGTGGAAATGTGCGCGCGTGCGCGAGTGGTAAACGTTTCCCGGGCGGTGCGTGAAGTATTTATCGTTGTGTTGACATTAACTGAACTTAGACATATGTATCGCTACAATCCCTATACCTGTCGGACTATTTACGTTCTTGTATGATATTAGTATGTAGGCAGTTATGCATGAGATACGGGTAGTCTGATTACCGCTATGCATGCTGTTACAAAGTAAATGCACTCTACTGCATGAAAAGTGCATTGTCACTATATACTGACCATGTGACTTCCATCCACCAATAGAATGCTGACTGGTGGTTGGAAATTTTCTTAAGCCTGTCGTTACACAGTATTGTTTTAACGCATTGCGCGTATAATTACGACAGTTCTTCTACGCCATCTACCGCGAACGGGACGTGCACTCCTTGTACAAGATTCTACCGCTTGCAAGGTGTTGTAAAGACTATTCGTCGTTAGTGAAACGGGAAGGCTCAGAACTGTGTGTATTGTACATCTGCACACAGTATTGTTTTAACGCATTGCGCGTATAATTACGACAGTTCTTCTACGCCATCTACCGCGAACGGAACGTGCACTCCTTGTACAAGATTCTACCGCTTGCAAGGTGTTGTAAAAACTATTCGTCGTTAGTGAAACGGGAAGACTCAGAACTGTGTGTGTAGTACATCTGCACACATTATTGTTTTAACGCATTGTGCGTAAAATTACATGCAGTTCTTCACTGCTGCTACCGCGAACGGTACATACAATCCTTGTACAAGATTCTACCGCTTGCAAGGATCTGTTAAGACTTTTCGGGGATAGTAACGCGTGTGACGCATAACAGTTGATATTATCTATTTATACACGGTATTATTAATATTGTAGTATTACGTGTGTAAGAAGTGAGTGTAACTGTACCACTGTGCGAGATCTTCCGCAGTGACAGTATCTTAAATTGTTACGCAATAGTTCCATCAAGACGTTTCCGTGCTAGTGCAAGATTTCCTCATAGGGTGGTCTGCTGATCGCGGTAGACCTTGGTATTCGCGAGAACACTTGAAGAAGCCGGAGAGGTATAAGCTCAATATACCGTTATTAGATTAAACTCACTGTCACCTGAGATACTACTTGGTCATAAACTCTATATAAGTTTTGCGAGTAATAAATCCGTAGTACCGTTGTGTGTGCGAAGTGTCGGATTCATCGTGGGAATTGCAGGACATCAGCCCAGCTGTTATAGGACACCAGCCCAGCTGTTATAGGACATCAGCCCAGCTGTTATAGGACATCAGCCCAGCTGTTATAGGACATCAGCCAAGCTGTTACAGGACGCCAGCCCAGCTGTAAACGTTTCTGGGGAAACGTCTGTCATTTGTAAGCCACACCTGACGAACCAACTACACCGCAAAGACCGGCCTTTCTCTTCAACAACATCATCGTGGGAGTCTTCTTATGTAACGTATCACGTCTTGCGTATGAACATTATTTAACATTTTAAAAGAAAGACTCTATATCAAACATTACATTCTGTACATTTCAAATATACCATATAAACTATAACTTGTGTTTGTACAATAAATAATCTTAAACCCTCCAATATAGACTTGTAATTTGAAATACACATACTATCATATCCTATGCGCCAATAGTTTAGTAATTTGTGTTGTCGCAATATATTGCAATATTACAAGTATTATACACAATTACACAAATACATTACCATGTACTGAACGCAACTATAAAGTGTATTACACCGGCCAGTTCGCAGGATTTTTTTTTTCTCGTTGCGTCAAGTATATGTAGTTGCACAATAATTAAATAATTTTCAAAGAGGAGTGAGATGTTGTTGACATGAAATAATTATTTAAAACTGTTTCAAAATAATCATTCTATGACTTATTTTTTAATAGAAAAATATTCCAATATTAAAAATTCAAATATTAGATAAATAAAATATTCTCTTTTATAAGCTTCACAAATACAATGTAACCTGCTATAATCTTACTAGCTGAACAGACATGTTAAACAAGTTATCTAAATCCTTTTATTTTCAGTGTGTCTGACTTTAACTCAAATTTTAAATAATAATAGCAACTCATTTACAAACAAAATTATATTAAAACTCAAGAATAAAATTTATTGTTGCTATAAACAAAATAAAAATAATATAACATTAACTTCAAGTCTATTATTTATTTCTACTGACACACCCAAATTTTAACATACAACAAAAGATTAGTATTTCTTTTCTAAATTTTCTTGTTAAATTAAATTCTTTTATTTAACTACTATTTAAATTTTAAACTTTAATTCTTTACAGTTCATAGGTAAGTTCTTTTTGAGAGCTCTTTTCACAACAAAAAAATATAATTGTTATCACCTGCGTACATCTGTACATCTGCCGTTACCGTTGTGTGTGTGTGTGTGTGTGTGTGTGTGTGTGTGTGTGTGTGTGTGTGTGTGTGTGTGTGTGTGTGTGTGTGTGTGTGTGTGTGTGTGTGTGTGTGTGTGTGTGTGTGTGTGTGTGTGTGTGTGTGTGTGTGTGTGTGTGTGTGTGTGTCCAGAATCCTGAGAATTTGATGATGATGATGATGATGATTATGCTGATGCTGTGTTCTCTGTCTCTACAGGTTGTTGTTGGTGATGCTCCAGAGTTCCTCCATACGTCTTGGTGTGTGTGGTCCTGATCGATCGCCAAACTGGCAGCGTGATGTCGTGTGTAGATTTCTTGAGTATGAGTGTGTAACCACCCAAAATTGCCAGTGGTATTTATACTGGACGGCGATCTGACAGGTCCAGGATTGTTTTTGACATGTTAGATATTGTCAGTTCGTGCAAAGCGTCCTTTTAATTACAAATCACTTTTTGGTTCATTTTTACGATTTCCTAAACATACTCGTAGCATGAGCGATATCATTGTTTGCGTAATTTTTTTCTGGTCACTCACATATACCACACTTATTAATTATTATTTAATTACACTCATAATTAACATTAAATTAGTTAGCGTCTTTACTATTGCACATTTGTTCAATAATTTTATATCACCATACTCGTTAAAAATTCCTTTATGTAATGGTGTCTTTATAATTGGGTTTGTTCACAGGTTTAAAATGTATTAATTAATTTATTTTAATCCTGTTAAAACCTGATTAATGACAAACCAACAATTCGTACATGTCTCCCTTTCTTGTTGTTCAATGCAGGTCGGAACTGGCTTACACACACATACCACACAAACGCTGTATTTAATACTACCGAAGCAGGTGTCACTTTCGACACACCACAGGCTGTACTCTCCCGCACAAAATTCTTTAAAACTGTTTGTCGTATTCTTTTTACACTAATTATTTACAAACATACCGCCCTGGGCAAATATGCAAATATATGTATTGTTGCAATTGTTGCATTTTATGTCAACAACATCTCACTCCTCTTTGAAAATTATTTAATTATTGTGCAACTGCATATACTTGACGCAACAAGAAAAAAAAATCCTGCGACCTGTAATACACTTTATAGTTGCATTGAGTATATAGTAATGTATTTGTGTAATTGTGTATAATACTTGTTGTAACGTTGCATAATAAATTGGTGCGGCCAATGTGGGGCCTGATATATGTTAATTATCGTACATGTTAAGAATTCATGAGTGTATTATTATTATTGTTATTAATATTATTGTAATATTGTTGTGTATTTCACAACTGGTGCTCAACAAAACTGAAAGAGGAGAGAAATTGTTGGTATGAGATAATTTATAATAATAATAAATGTAAATAAATAATATTAAATAAAAAACCAATAGAGTAGCGGTTTACCAATAATAAAAAAATAATAAAATGGATTTAAATTTAACGAAAGGGCTACACGGCAGAAAGGATTTGATCTTGAGGCTATGTTGAAAAGTCTCCGGGAACAAATGCAAAAGAATAGTGAAGAATCTAAAGCTGAATCAAAGAATTAAAGAAGTCTAATAAAGAATTTAAAGCTGAATTAATGAAAAATAATGAACAAATACAAAAGAATAGCAAAGAATTTAAAGTTGAATTAGCGAAAAATAAAGATGAATTTAAAGCCGAATTTAAAGAGTTTAAAGAGCAACTGACTACAAAACTCGAAGAAACTAATACCAGAATAGAAATATTAGGAGATAGAGTAGAACAGTCACTAAACGAACAAACACTAAAGATGGAGAATAGATTTAAAGAATATAAAACAAAATTAAAAGATAGTGTGAACCAAGTAGCTGAACACTGGAATGAGAAGTTTATAGTAGTAAAGCAGGAGCAGGATATGGAAAGAAAAGCAGTCAGTGAACAAGTCCATGAAATAAGACACAGGAGTTGGAAGCCAGAACAATGATGTTGGAAACTGCCGTAGTAGAGTCTAATAAAACCACAAAAGAATATTCAAGTGAAATAAATACACTAAAGAAAAATCAACATGGAAAAGTAGAACGTCTAAAAACGGAACTGAAGAGGGGAGCAACGCAGATGATGGTGTATCCAATACAAAGTGATGAAAGGACAAAATTGTTAGTCTTCAAAGGATTAAAAGGAGACAATCAAATTAAATGCTTACTGAACTGTGAACAAGAAATGGAGTTAACAGGTAATGCTTTAACTTATAAAGTGAAAATTAACTTTATCAGTAAACATTGTCAAGGCTCTGCTGCAAGATGGTACAAGGGGTTTGTTTCTTACATATCGCTATAAAATATTTACTTTTATAAGGAGCTTTTAAAAACCAATTGTAATGTAGATAATAAGATGTAATTGTAATTATAAGGTACACATATAAGGTAAATAAAATTTGAACAGCAGTCAAATTTTATTTAAACCCACCTGGGGAATATATGCAACAATACATATATTTACATATTTTCCCAGGGTGGTATGTTTTGTAAATAATTAGTGTAAAAAGAATATGACGAACAGTTTTAAACAATTTGGTGCAGGAGAGTACAGGCGGTGGCCTGTCAAAAGTGACACCTGCTTTGGTAGTATTAAATACAGCGTTTGTGAGTATGTGTGTGTAAGCCAGTTCTGACCTGCATTGAATGGTGAGAAGGGGAGATATGTACGAATTGTGGTTTGTCATTAATCAGGTCTTAACAGGATTAAAATAAACTAATTAATACGTTTTAAACCTGTGAACAAAGACTTACCCAAATTATAAAGACACCATTACATTAAGGAATTTTTAACGAGTATGGGGATATAAAATTATTGCAAAAATGTTCAATAATAAAGATGCTAACTAATGTAATGTTAATTACTAGTGTAATTAAATAATAATTAATAAGTGTGGTATATGTGAGTGACCGGAAAAAAATTACAAACAATGATATCGCTCATGCTACGAGGATGTTTATGAAATCATGAAAATGAACCAAAAAGTGATTTGTAATTAAAAGGATGCTTTGCACAAACTGACAATATCTAACATGTCGAATACAGTCCAGGACCTGTCAGATCACCGTCCAGTATAAATACCACCAGGAATTTTGGGCTGGTCTCAGACTTAGGAAATCTTCACACAATGTCACGCTGATGGTTTACCGACCAATCAGGATTCTGGACACACTTTACCACACACACCAAGATGTATGGAGAAACTCTGGAGCATCACCAACAACAACCCGTAGAGACAACGAACACAGCATCAGCATAATCATCATCATCATCATCATCAAATTCTCAGGATTCTGGATGCACACACACACACACACACACACAACAGTAACGGCAGATGTATGCAGGTGATAAAAAAAAATTATATTTTTTGTTGTGAAAGAGCTCTTGAAAAGAACTTACCTATGAACAGTAAATAATTAAAGTTTGAAAGTTAAATAGTAGTTAAATAAGAGAATTTAATTTAACAAGAAAATCTAGAAAATAAATACTAATCTTTTGTTGTAAATTAAAAATTTGGGTGTGTCAGTAGGAATAAATAATAGATTGGAAGTAAATGTTAAATAATTTTATTTTGTTTATAGCAACAATAAATTTTATTCTTGAGTCTTAATATTATTTTGTTTGTAAATGAGTTGCTATTATTATTTAAAAGTTGAGTTAATTTCAGAACACAAAAATAAAAAGGATTTAAATAACTTGATTGACATGTTTGTTTAGCTAGTAAGATTACATGGTTGTTTCTTTTTTTTGATATGTTATGAACAGCGTAGCAGCATATATGTTATAACATATATTTGTGAAGCTTATAAAAGTGAATATTTATTTATCTAATATTTGAATATTTTTCTATTAATTAATAAATGATAGAATGATTATTTTGAAACGGTTTTAATTAATTATTTTATGTCAGCAACATCTCACTCCTCTTTAAAAATTATTTAATTATTGTGCAACTAAGTTACATATACTTGACCCAACAAGAAAAAAAAAATCCTGCGACCTGGCCGGTATAATACACTTTATAGTTGCGTTGAGTAAATGGTAATGTATTTGTGTAATTGTGTATAATACTTGTAACGTTGCAATATATTGCAACAATACATATATGTGCATATTTGCCCAGGGCGGTATGTTTTATATTGTAATTAGTGTAAATAGAATAAGGAACAGTCTTATACAATTGCATTCATGTGCATGAAGTTATGTGTAAAGTTTTAAGACTAATAGACAATATATAATCTGTTGTACTAAAGCTAGACCAAGGAAATTATGTATTTTGTCTATAAGTAAAGGATTATATTGTTTTATAAGGTTTAGAAACCAACAAATGTTGTATTTTAAGTAATTATGTTAGTTTGTTTATGTAGAAGATGTTTTAAAGTAACCACATAAATATCATTTGTTAGAATAAGTGTTGGTATAGGATTTCAGACTACAAAGATATAAGGAGTTGATCCCTATTACGCCCCGCGTTCTGGAGCACCAAATACAAAGATTATGCAATTATTTATTATGCTAACCGTGATTTAATTAATTATGTAATTATACTAATTTGTAAAATGAGATCGTGTAATCACTCAATTAGGTTACTCATATCAACTGATTGAAGCTAAGTGATACGTTAGTTCTTTTATGTTAGCATAATTACTGCATTGAGACTCTAATTATTGTATAAATTAATAAAAACTACTATAAATCATTCAAGTGCCATTACTTTCTTGTTCTGAGGTAACTTTGACAATAATGAACGCAAATATTCTGGATAAAATAAACACTTATTTATTAACACAATTAAATAAAGAGACTTCAATATATAAATATGGATGATTCCCTGTAAATACATTCATAAAAAGAGCACATGTATATATATCAAATTACAATGCGAATCCAATACGTTGTTTGCTGGAAAACATACACATACATATATAATACAATCGATATATAGAAAACACAAATAGTCAAACAATAAATCTTATACTAATGCGTTCATTGCTTGCCTCAGACGAATAGCGTTAATTATATTTAACATATTTAATTTAAATACTCAAGGGTGTTTTCTTGAAAAGAGACAGGACAGTAGAGTCCTTATGATAAGAATAGCATAAAGATTACTTGTAAAGTGATTTATCCGATATTTCCATCGGTGTAACTCCTTCTCGTTGGTGGTCCATATGTGTGAAGTTGCGTAGCTGTGATGTCACTAACACTCAACACACGCGGATCAGATTCACTCGCGCTGTGTGTATTTGCTGTTGATTCGGCTGTTACTGTTAGAGTCTATGAAATCATGAGTCGTGTGGGTAAGTTCATCATTAACTATGGTGTATATATCTGACTGTCTATTGTTGAACTTCTTGTGTGTACATTAATGTATAGTGTCTTTGATACCATTGTGTAATTGTTCCAAATTATATTGTATCGCTTCGCACTGTACAACGTTACGATTTCGTTGTCCGGTAAAACATTAATAATAGTTCTGCGCGTCGGTTATTGATGAAACTGCGATTGGTTAGTTCAGTTCTGAATTTAGCGGTAACTGAGTATAATAAAGAACTCTAGAGTTATTAAGCACTGGCGTATGTCACATGATTTAGTCGCTGTAGGTACACTATTACCGGATACTCGCCAATATCGAAATGTTTAAGTCGCTTAATTATATACCGCGTAGCAGAGTTTCAAAGTCCCACTGCTGTCCGTATGTTAATCGAACTGTATTAAGACTTAGAAGATTTAGTTCCGTGAAGACTGTTAAAGTATACGATTGAGAAATTTATAAGAAGACTCTCGAAAATTGTATTAAGACTGTTGAAAATGTATGAAGACTGTCTAAAAGTACGTGATTGGAAATGTATGATGACTGTCCTCCCGCGTGCTCTGCAAACAGTTTTTATCAAGCATCGTTTACCACAATGCAATCTTCTGGAGGGCACGCCTCAGGTCGAACATGATAGGACAGAAGAACTCCTACCCTTATGCAAGATTATCGTTCTTCACTTCTCATTCGTCGTTCCCGTTGCCATGATGACGACGGTCCTCTCCACCTGTCCTCTGGGTAGATGCTGGGTTGTGATTGGGTATCCTGTCTCCCCACAAGTTCGCGTCGAAGGCCTCCGTACTCTTTTCCTGGAACAAGAGCAATTTCTTGGCTGTCGATCAGGTCTTTGTCTAAGCGTACTCCGGACCCTGCTGCTGTTCTCACGCGAACAATGTGTCGTATTTCGTTATTGTTTCACTATCCTTGACCCTTTTCCGTTAGCTATCCTGACGCAGCGTGTCGTCGTTTCCAAAACGGCACTCCTTCTCCCTGTCGTAAATATCAGTTGTCGCCAGTAAGACGTTCCCCCGCTGTGCACAAGTTCGATTCCATTCTTTAGATATTGATGTCAGTTCTCATACAGGGTAAATACCATTGTGTACTTACACCCTTTTCTTACAGCTGGTACACTCCAAATTAACCTTGCAGTGTGTGTCCGTCACAGTTTCTCCGTAAATTGCTACTAACATAGTTTCTTTTATCTTGCATGTTGCAGGCTGTAAATCTCGGTTGAGTCGAGTCTGTCACGGCCAAGCTTATTTCCCATTGTAAAGTTATGTGAAGCGTATTCGTATTGTCCGAAGCAAACGTTCAGTTAACACATCGTTAAACTGTTCTTTATTTATTGCTCGTGGCTCGTGTTGGGGTGTCTTGCTGTATGTAATGTCTTTGCGATCATAATATTAAAAATTTTTAATTCTTGGTTGTTACATAGTCCCCAAATCGGATTGGATGTTGGATCAGCAGAAGACATTCTAATCCGATTTCTGCGCTCTGTGTTTGTTGTGGGAGTCCCCTCTGATAAGGTCACGGTCATTGACCCACTTTCCTCTGCTTGGGGTATACGGGTATATATTCCCTATATTTTGTTGTAAACTAACTCTGGGAATTTATTGCCGTGCATCTGTGGAAGGATGAACGCATTTTCACACATTGCGCATATCTAATTAGATATGGGATTATTTTACAATAATAATAATAACTGTGGATGGCTGTGTCATCCGCTTATAACCTAATACATGAAATAATGGTTTTCGACATGAAATGTAATTATTCATGTATCGTTTAAATATTGTTACGATAGTTAATGTCCTTAGTCTATCTTGAACATTTAAAACACAATTTACGAACCTGTAAATACATATTGATACATTCATTATTTGTTATTGAGTATCACTCACAATACGTATTACTAACATTTATACTGATTATATTGATTATAAATTTATATACATTATTTAGGAACAATTAACAATTCATTTGAAATCATTATGATTATAGATAACTTCGCTTTATACCACTCAGATTTGATTAATTAATCTTACATCATTGTGTGTCTATAAAAAGCTCGTTATAACGTCTTTAGCAATTTATTGCTGCACATTCGATCGAACCTTTCGCATCATAAGTGTCCTTTCTATTGAAATTTTCATTAACATTGGTTATACACATGTAATTAATGTCATTAGACTGTCACATCGTGACTTAAGAACTCCATGTACAAAAAAAATCTTTAAATTACACGCTAATAAGTTATACATCATATCGTTTAGCTAGTTGGACCGGTTTTCGCGGGACATTCACCCTATGCGCTGGCCCACGCCCTCTATAGTCCAACTAATTGTCGATGCAACTTTCGCTTTCCTGTGAGACTTGTACTTTCATTTCGTAATACCTCTTCAGCAAACGTACATTAAATTTCCCTCTCACTTTGCCACTGCTATCGCACTCAGTGAGTTCGTATGTTGCGTCATTTTAATTTCATACGTTAATCTTCATTCATTAATACTCATATCTATAATTATCTTACCTTGGTTTATGTATTATCACATAATCAATCATATTTAATGTATTTTATTCAATATTATCTAACTAATTATTAAATTTTCAGACGTTCTTAAAATCGCCTTCTTACCACGTGTTCATTTATTTCGTTCTTAACTTTCTATTTGTGGAGCCATAGTTGTATGTCTTGTAGACCTTGTGCCGTTACTCACGCACGCAATTTTGTTTGTAAATAGTGAGGGTGCTGACCTTGGGGTTTGCGCCACACATCTACTCAACAGCCGGTTATTCGTCCCTGTTACTCTGGTACAATGTGCTGCTCTTACGCCTCCAAGATTTATGACATGTCCCTTTCTCTCTCTCTGAGGGTGGGTAGAAGATATGTCACACCGTCCTTTGCGACCACTTTCTCTAAGCCGACACGCGCTAAATTGCTTTTGTCGCCTCTTCCAAACTTGTCCACGGCTCCTTTCTTCGACATTCATTTTACTACTCGTGTGCTCACGTAATAATATCTTGTTTTCTATATTTTTAAGAATTCTTACCTTGAGCGCTTGGACTCGCCTTTCAGTACTGGTAGCACTTATAATATGCTTAAGTCGTCCAGTAAGATTTTTTCTCCTCCTTCTCCTCATAACATTTCTTGTCCAGGACGAATATGTATACGGACCTGGTAGGTTTTTCCGCTTCACATCATCCATGGCTTGCTTAAATTTGCATTCATTTTCATAACATGCAGTATTCATCTTAATATCGAACTTTCCTTTCATGTTCTTTATTAATGCACCTCGACTACTTAGTCGATGTACGCCTGTTCCACACGCTGGATACTTCATCGTTGGATTCACTGATGCAGCATCTATTCTTGTGCTATATAATTTGTGCTTTGTATGCATTCTACTTGATAGTATTAAACTTTTATTATCTCTATCCATGTCTGGATAATCATCTTCCGACGTCATTAAATACAAAGAAACAAAGTCATTTTTTTTCTTAATCCACTTGTTTCTCGGCTTACTACTGGCACTTACGTTAGATCCCACAGTTGCTAATTTCTTAGTAGCTGACACGCCTGTGAAATCAACAGCGTTATCACTCTCTCGTACTTTCCGTACCTCTTTGTAACTTTTATTCACTTCTTCTTCCTGCTTCTTCTGGACTTCGTTTTTGTTGTCGTTCCAGTTATTCGTATGTTCACGTATATCTGTGCGTAACAGCGTGAGCTGCTCATGGGTACTATCTAGTTTTTCGTTCAGTCTTTCAAACCTCTCGTTAAAATTTTTATTCTGCTTCTCGAACTTTTCATTCACTTCTCTTCTAATCTCTATAAAATTTTCATTAATTTCTTCCTTTTGCTTCTTCATGAAGTCCATTAATGCGCGCAACGTCACCTCTTCCTGCATTTTTGTTGGGACTCCTGTCCCCGCGCTCTGACGTCTGACGTCTCCTCGGTCATTTGTGAATAGGTTGGTGATTCCTCTCATTCGACATCAGGTACATGTTGGTTATTAATATCGAAATTCATGGAATCGGAACTACTGGTCGTCATTTTTGCAGCCTTACTCCGCGTTAACATTCAGTCCAACTAGCTTCACACTAATAATATTTGTTCTTACAACTAACATGAAATATATACGCTTATCCTATCTACTGCCTGCTCTTTGCCGTGCGATGGGCGCCAAATACAAAGATATAAGGAGTTGATCCCTATTACGCCCCGCGTTCTGGAGCGCCAAATACAAAGATTATGCAATTATTTATTATGCTAACCGTGATTTAATTAATTATGTAATTATACTAATTTGTAAAATGAGATCGTGTAATCACTCAATTAGGTTACTCATATCAACTGATTGAAGCTAAGTGATACGTTAGTTCTTTTATGTTAGCATAATTACTGCATTGAGACTCTAGTTATTGTATAAATTAATAAAAACTACTATAAATCATTCAAGTGCCATTACTTTCTTGTTCTGAGGTAACTTTGGCAATAATGAACGCATATATTCTGGATAAAATAAACACTTATTTATTAACATCATTAAATAAAGAGACTTCAATATATAAATATGGATGATTCCCTGTAAATACATTCATAAAAAGAGCACATGTATATATATCAAATTACAATGTGAATCCAATACGTTGTTTGCTGGAAAACATACACATACATATATAATACAATCGATATATAGAAAACACAAATAGTCAAACAATAAATCTTATACTAATGCGTTCATTGTTTGCCTCAGACGAATAGCGTTAATTATATTTATCATATTTAATTTAAATACTCAAGGGTGTTTTCTTGAAAAGAGACAGGACAGTAGAGTCCTTATGATAAGAATAGCATAAAGATTAATTGTAAAGTGATTTATCCGATATTTCCATCGGTGTAACTCCTTCTCGTTGGTGGTCCATATGTGTGAAGTTGCGTAGCTGTGATGTCACTAACACTCAACACACGCGGATCAGATTCACTCGCGCTGTGTGTATTTGCTGTTGATTCGGCTGTTACTGTTAGAGTCTATGAAATCATGTGTCGTGTGGGTAAGTTCATCATTAACTATGGTGTATATATCTGACTGTCTATTGTTGAACTTCTTGTGTGTACATTAATGTATAGTGTCTTTGATACCGTGGTGTAATTGTTCCAAATTATATTGTATCGCTTCGCACTGTACAACGTTACGATTTCGTTGTCCGGTAAAACATTAATAATAGTTCTGCGCGTCGGTTATTGATGAAACTGCGATTGGTTAGTTCAGTTCTGAATTTAGCGGTAACTGAGTATAATAAAGAACTCTAGAGTTATTAAGCACTGGCGTATGTCACATGATTTAGTCGCTGTAGGTACACTATTACCGGATACTCGCCAATATCGAAATGTTTAAGTCGCTTAATTATATACCGCGTAGCAGAGTTTCAAAGTCCCACTGCTGTCCGTATGTTAATCGAACTGTATTAAGACTTAGAAGATTTAGTTCCGTGAAGACTGTTGAGGTATACGATTGAGAAATTTATAAGAAGACTCTCGAAAATTGTATTAAGACTGTTGAAAATGTATGAAGACTGTCTAAAAGTACGTGATTGGAAATGTATGATGACTGTCCTCCCGCGTGCTCTGCAAACAGTTTTTATCAAGCATCGTTTACCACAATGCAATCTTCTGGAGGGCACGCCTCAGGTCGAACATGATAGGACAGAAGAACTCCTACCCTTATGCAAGATTATCGTTCTTCACTTCTCATTCGTCGTTCCCGTTGCCATGATGACGACGGTCCTCTCCACCTGTCCTCTGGGTAGATGCTGGGTTGTGATTGGGTATCCTGTCTCCCCACAAGTTCGCGTCGAAGGCCTCCGTACTCTTTTCCTGGAACAAGAGCAATTTCTTGGCTGTCGATCAGGTCTTTGTCTAAGCGTACTCCGGACCCTGCTGCTGTTCTCACGCGAACAATGTGTCGTATTTCGTTATTGTTTCACTATCCTTGACCCTTTTCCGTTAGCTATCCTGACGCAGCGTGTCGTCGTTTCCAAAACGGCACTCCTTCTCCCTGTCGTAAATATCAGTTGTCGCCAGTAAGACGTTCCCCCGCTGTGCACAAGTTCGATTCCATTCTTTAGATATTGATGTCAGTTCTCATACAGGGTAAATACCATTGTGTACTTACACCCTTTTCTTACAGCTGATACACTCCAAATTAACCTTGCAGTGTGTGTCCGTCACAGTTTCTCCGTAAATTGCTACTAACATAGTTTCTTTTATCTTGCATGTTGCAGGCTGTAAATCTCGGTTGAGTCGAGTCTGTCACGGCCAAGCTTATTTCCCATTGTAAAGTTATGTGAAGCGTATTCGTATTGTCCGAAGCAAACGTTCAGTTGACACATCGTTAAACTGTTCTTTATTTATTGCTCGTGGCTCGTGTTGGGGTGTCTTGCTGTATGTAACGTCTTTTCAATCATAATATTAAAAATTTTTAATTCTTGGTTGTTACAAGACATGTTAGCTGCTAGGCCTATATAAAAAACTAGAAAATTGTTAATTTTAAGATATAACAGCAAGGTTTAGTGAAATAATGAATGTAATATAAATAATAATATATATATACTTTCACTTATGAACTTACTATTGTCACTTCCCAAACGTTTCAAGATGTTGTTTCTATTCTTCAGTGGGTTGAGTCCTAACTGGGTTAGTACTCAACCCACCGAAGAAGAGAAACAACATCTTGAAACGTTTGGGGTTAGTACTCAACCCACTGAAGAAGAGAAACAACATCTTGAAACGTTTGGGAAGTGACAATAGTAAGTTCATAAGTGAAAGTATATATATATATTATTAAATTAATAAGTGAACGAAGAGGATGCAACAACAAGATAATTAATATAAATAAGTTTAATGATATTAGTGTGCACAACAAAAATGTATTCAAAATAAGTAGTTTAAAATTAATTATTAAGAAAATTAGGTGGTAAAAATGTAAAATCATTATTTGTTAACTAAAAGTAACCTTGTTTGGTTTCAAATTGATGTACAAGTTAAAAGCAAGACAATGATGTTATTAGATTTAGATTCACAGTTAGTATAAGGGAATTAGACCAATTTAAAGATATTTGACCAATTTTGTACAGAAAGACAATGTATTTCAATGATAATATCTTATCATGTCCACCAATAAAATTTCGTATTTTAACCCTAACAACAACAAATTTAGGTAAATAATCTTGGGAGTTCTTTAGTAACCATTAACGAGTAAAGACTGAAGAAATTAGAGCTTGACATTAAAACAAAAATAATAGAAAATAACAAACTAATAAAAATCTGAATATAGCATCAGAGATTATTAATAATAATCCAAAAACCAGTTCCAAGCGGACCACAGAAGTGGATAAATCACTAAAAGGAAAACCAACTATACCCAAGACATTTTAACTGGACCTGTGATGAGGAAACAGTCGCTAAGTATAAACTATTTTTGAATTATCACGTAACAAAGACAGACAAAGTGAATTACACTAATAACACTGATTTCACACTCACTAATTAAAATTGTGGACTTATTTTGATAATGAACAATTAAAACTAACACTAAAACCACTATTATAGTTATTTCTTGTGCGACAACTGTAAATTAATTCAATTTACTTTAAGTGTCAATAATAACAACAACAAAAAATGGGCCACATTCACATACATAAATAATAAAATGACGAAACTAACAAAACTATTTAAAAACACAGATATAAAATAGCATACAAAACTAATAAAAATAATTTACAAAAACTAAATAGCTCACACAACAAAGGTAATACAACAACTAATGGTATATACAAAATTGAATGCCAAGAATGCAATAAATGTTACATAGGACAAACAAAAAAAACAGCTGAAAAAACGTTATTTTGAACACCTAAATGCATACAAAAAACCAGAAATATATAAATCCAATTTAGCCACACATGCAATAAACACAGGACATGAATTCCCAGACATAACCAATATGACACTAATAAAACATATACCACACAAAGGCACCATAATGAACATTTGGGAAAATTTACAAATATACAAACATAAAACACAAAACAAACTAATACCTGAACAAATACAAAACATGACACAATATTCAAAGCACTCAACATCGAAAATACACAAAAAACTAACACATACACCACAATCACACACAATAAAACCAATTTGAATTATCAGAAGCCAACAGGAAGCCACAATAATAATAGTCAACAAACACATATGTACTTCACCAGACACAAAAACCGGAAGGCTGAGGATGGGTACAAGATGGTACCCGAACATGTTCCTAATAAGGAAAAAAAAGGTATATCTTGAGGTAAATTTATTTATAAATATTAAATGTAATATATATTATATATATATATATATATATTGTAATAAAACTTTTGTGCGGGGTATTTAATAATTTTGTAGGATGCGTGTTATTCTGCCCCACTTTGGATGCGTCACTTTGTAACTAGTTCTTTACTGTGCGGGGTATTTAGATTTGTAAATGTTCCCCGTAGTATCGTCCTTCTAATAGAATCAAAAAGCCCCACTGTTGTGAGCGCCACTTTGTAACTAAATCTTTGTGTGGGGTGTATTTTATTAATATAATGTGTTTCTGTATCTCGTTCTATCTTCGTATAGTATATGTGTGGGTGTCGAGCGTTTTTTAACTCGCTCGTTAGGTTCGTGGTATTGTATGGGTGTATAACTGATGTTGTTAATAAGTTCGATAAATTCTGTCACTGTTATTTGCATGTAGCAAGTCGAATTGTACCTTCTCTTACCATTTACGGGTAAACCGTATCTCTCGGCGTTTGGTTTGAATATTGCCGCCTCGCCACCTGATTGGCGCACGCCTTTCTGCAGTGTCGACTTCGCTAACGTCTTGTTTTGAGGTTTTCACTTCAATAAATTTTTATTTATTATCTTAATTTACTCGAATCAAACATACAGTGTTGCAGAATAAGAATATTTATTAACACTTTGGTAGTTGCCAGTTATTTAGTAGTACATTAATTTTATTTTTAGCACCGGCTATTACAGTTGCTCAGTTGGCATGCTCAGTTCCAATGTTTTTGTACACACCGTCTTGGCGGTTATCGTTGGTTTACAATTAAAATGTTTTACTCAGGGGTGTTAATAAGTCCTTTTGGCTACAGAAATATTTGACTACGGCTAAAATACACAAATTTATAATAATTCTTAATACTAGGTACACAAAAAATTAATATTTTAATACATTCGAGTAAGTAATCATCAATGAGATTTAGTAAAATTTTTGGTTAGGATTTGTCAATTAGAAATGTTTGTTAACTATTTATTATATCTCAATTTTAATAATTATCAACTGATTAAAGTTCAAATAGTGATATTACCAATACCTTCAGTTCTAAATCAGAATAGTGATCAGTGAAGTGAAAATTGTTGTTTATTATTTTTGATAGAAAAATTTGGAATTCGTTTAATGGGATTATTGTTTATACTCATCAATTTTCGATGGAGCTTCTGCGATGCCGTCTTCTTCTTCCGGATGGATCCAGTCGTCTTCTGTTCTTCGTAATCTCATTAATCTTGTCCAGACGGTTTTTCCCGTAGACTTCGGCCTCGTACTCGTTCTGCGATCGTCCGTCTTCTTGAGTTGAAGTAGGTCCCTATGATCTTCCTTCAGTATGAGTCGTCATCTATTCTTCCCGGCGTCTTCTTGGTTTCCTTGGGTAATTATGGTTTGTGAACAAATTTAATAAATAATATATTATCCAGGATTCCCTGGGCTGCTATTATAATCTTCCTTTCCTTTGATTTTAGTTAAAATTCACTTATTTGGAATTAAATTTGGAGTGAGAGCTACTCAATCCGCCCTCGGCGTTGGTCAATAATGGACTAGCGAAAATTCAACGGTTTTTTGGCAAAACATTTCGGTTGCTATGGTTACCTAATAAATTATGCTAATTCTCATTGGTCATTAATTTATGTCATTGTTATGTTTTAACGTCTTATTTTAGTTTAATTTTACAAAATATCTTCAAATGAAGATTTCTATCTTATATTAATAGCTAGGTTTATTACATGAATACCATTGTTCATAATTTTTGATAAGGGTCATTTTGATACCCCTCATGGTCACTTTTGAGTAGCTAATTACATTTTTGTTATTTTTCTTTTTTATATTTTATATATATTTTAGTCAAAATTGGCTGTTATTCATATATTTTGGTATTAGGAATACCCACTTAATTTGTTTAAACATTTGGTATACTCTGCTTCAATATTGGACTATTATTTGTTCTCATATTTACTAAATTCTTATTTAACAGTTAGGCCTAGAGCCTAGATTTTACTATACTACTATCTAACATTTCTTAGTAGCTTCTTACCTTTATATTTGGTATTTTTAACACAATTTTTTAACAGAAACAAGTAATAAACATTGGTGTTCCTAACTCCACCTCTTATTATAATAATAAACATTTTCTTTACAGGTTCAAGATTGAAATAACTTCTAACTACCCTTCTGCTCCCTTCTACTATCTGGTTCAATTAATAATTCATTACATTATATTGGTTCTTTTAAAACAATAATAACATCCTTATTATACTAACATTAATTTATACTTTGCACAATATATACTATTCCTCCATTCCTTCACTAGAAAAAAGTGTCTATCGTTCTTGTTTGTCCTTCATTCCAATGCCTTAAATTCTATCTTATCATATAATCCTTATTACCTGTGGCTTACCTTAATTACATTATAATAAGTTCCTCTTACTTACTAGTACAAAGTTTATCACTGGTCTTCCTGTTATTCTACACAGTTTACTAATTAGAATACTTTTTGAAGTTCACCAACTACACTTTTTCCTTCATAGAAGGTTTTTGACTTTACACTTTCACCTACTATGTGCAACATGCTATTACTACATGTCACCCCTTTATATTAATATACTCCTTCTTCCACTCACTTGATTATTCACTGGGTTGTTTATTGATGTTAGTATCATCATGGGGTTACTGGTCATAATTGTTTATTTTATTTTCCCTTCACAAATTATCACTTTTGGTAATTAACTGTGGCCTTGATTTGCCTTAGGGTATGTTTACTAATTTTGATTATATTCATCACTATTTATTAGGGTGTGTGTATTATTAATTCCCTAACTTATATTTATAAACACATTCCTTCATCAATAAAATATACATAACATTATTATCTTTCATTAACATTATTAACCTAGGTAAATCTCATCTACACTCTAATTACATTAGTTCATTTGTTAACATACAGAATAATGGTCATTATTCGGGATTTACAATGTTCATTCTTAATGTCTTGATTACATTTAGTTCTTAGCTTCTTCTTCATTGTTCCGTGGTTCCTTTTGTATTTATCCGATCTATTGTGTCAGGTCATTGTCAGTTTATCAGTCATTTGTCATTTGGGTTATTGGGTTATGAATCTCTGAGTTTATAAGTTTTTGCCTCTTATTCTTGTCTTCAGCTTCTTTAATTTATAGTTAATTATCGTGGATCTTTACTACCTTATGTCATGTTACATAATATATATATAAATGTATGGGTAGATAGTATTTGCACCATGTTTTGAGAGGAGGCAAGTGCAGATTATGGTTTGACTACTGTTAACTCTGGACCTTTCTGGTTACCTATATATCCTGTTACCTTATTATCATTTTGAAGTTAATTGTATGAAATTTATATTGGTAGTACTGGCTGTTATTTTGCATCAACATCGCAAATCTCTATGAGGAAATTGGAATGTGTAGAACACATTTAGAAAAACTTAAGGGTTCAAATTAAAAATTAAAATCCACATTCATATATGAGATCTGTCATCTAAGGGCAAGCAGGAGTGACTCATAAAATCATGGATCAACTACAGAACTAGTACCATTATGGTAAAGCATTAGTGAGAATAGATGTAATTTTCAAGCAATGAAGAGTTCAGTAGAGGCAATTTATTTCTATAAGAATTATCCAAGCTGTAATCTACATATACAGCTCTCAAAACGTGATGCAAATACATTAACCAGATGGTGGTTAATTCTGACATAGGAATTCCATCCCTAAGATATAAGGCTACAGCTACACAGCTGTATTTTAACTTAACTTTCTTCTATGGAAATTAATGTAACATTTTATTGTGTTCACTCTGCCAAGACTGTGCATTAAATAATGCTATTATCTATGTGTTAAATGACATAGGTTTTGCAGTACCTTGTGGCTGATCTATTTTTAATTTAGTTTCCTTTGTTGAAAGTTTAGGTGCAGACTGTCTTGCTTCATTATTTCATTATTATTAAGTGATTTTACAAGTTCTGAAAAGTCATGACAGAATTAAACATAACATCAAAAGTGATTGTTTTCTTATTGATTGTTGGAAGATGACGTAGTAAACAAAAATTACAGAGAGTCCATACATCCGATAATTGGTGATCAACTTAATAAAGGGAACCACAAAAAACTTCAAAAGTACCTTTTTTTATTATTATTATTATTATCATATATATAAAAATTCATTTCAATATTTTCTTTCTAAAGTATATGAAAAAGTTACATGCACAGATGTAGCGGGTCAAATTTTGGGTGTTTTATTTTAATCGTTTGGGGCAATTATATAAGTTTATTCAGTTCATTTTTGGGCGGGTTTGGAAAATATTACGAAATAAATGTATTATGGTGCAACGTATTTGTCCGTATAATAGACCAGTGTTGAGAAACAGTTCGAGATAAAGCAGTAAGACGCAGGTTGTTGTTGAATAATGCGGTGAAGAATTTACCACCTTGAAAATTCGCAGAACTCTGTAAATGTGTGTCAACGCTCAAGCGCAACTACACCTGCACGCGCTCAAAGGACGCTCTAACAAAAAACTCAAGATGGCCAGAGTGCAAAAATATTCGTCGTCTTCGTCAAGACCTCCCGGAGGTCGCATTAAACTCCGCCTACTGTTGGTGACATCAGCATAGCCAAGTCCAATATCGGCCTCTGGACACACACACATACCAGCTTTAATCCATATATAAAGTGGTTACTTCCCAACAAATGAGGCCTGAGCGACGACGAAAACATCGTGGCAGTAGAGAACCAGTTTCCCTCCAGGAACAGGTACATGTACCTGTTACGTTCACCGTGACGGAACGGTCGATTTTAAGTAGAGACGCCATACAGTCAACAGAAGGCCCACTCCAGTTACAGACACTTACAGTTTCGTTTCGGGCCCGGTTGGTCGAGTTTTCGTGAATGTAATTAATCCAGTAGGACCGACCGGGACCCCAGAATTTACTAAACATATCGCCGTCAGAAAGAGTACAGTGAAATGACGACAAAATGAATTAACGGACGTTGAATGTGCGGGACAAAACACGTGTTCGTACGGAATCGCGGTAGTGGACAGTTCAATACAAAAAAGGGATTTGTAAAGTATAAAAGGTTTAAGGGGAAATAAATTGTGTGTGTGTGTTTGAGTGGGTGTTAAAATATGCAGGCTGGGCTATCTTAGAGTTTGTAAGTAATAGAAAATAAGGATAGTAAGTAAGAGGTAATAGTTGAACAACCTATACACTTGTAATACTTTTAAAACCTGTAAAAAACTATTTTTGGAGAAAAAGTATCAATTCAAATCTTTTGATTAATAAACAAAAAATAATTTCTCTTCCAAAATGCATTGTATAAGTTCTTCACACAACCTTGAAAATTACGCTTGGATCCCAAAGTACATATGAGACCCTGGACCCAAGAACACGCAAAACGGTAAGTGTAAGTTTTTATTATGGTATGGTTTTCTAAGTTAATTAAATGGTGATAAATACGTAGTTTCACACAGATACCAATATGCAAGATAGTAAAGTCAATGTCAACATCGTACAGACATGTGTGCCTCTCAATTTCCATTTTTAAAATTTCACTGTCTATATGTGCTATTTAGATGATAGTAAATAATGTAATGATCTATTCTACATGATGATTGGTCATACACTATGTTAATTAATTAGTAATGTCGCATCATTTAATGGAAGTCGAACAGGGGCGTCATCCATTCGTCTACATTATGACCTTGATGACGGACTTGCACGATGAATTCAGTAGTGTCTAGCCACTTCCTATTTCATGTCACTATTTGCATATTTTGAGCTATTTAATGGAAAAATGTTACATTAAAAAATGTTTATACAGCTGTAGCCTAACGAAACCCCAGAGGTCTTTCTACCCTAAAAGTGCTTGAGAAACACTAGGATGCTAATGAATCATTTAAAAATATACTTTTATCAAGAAAACAAAATGTTTGTTGGATTTGAGACTCAAAAATATAACAAAAAAATTGTGTAAAATTTACCAATATTAAAAGAAAATAGGTATTTGTTAGAGTGAATATGGGCAGACCGTGGGGTAGTAATGCCAAAGAAAGGCAACCTGCAACACCTCATTAAAACCATACAGAGTCTTTATGTGGAAAACAAAATCTTAATAGAGATTCCCCATTATCACCTTCTCTTTTTAATTTATGTATAGACAATGCCATACACAATTGTCAGATAGAGCATTTTACTGGAGCATATGCAATTGGATTGAATCACTTAACGATTGGTAACTCTGCAGTAGACATATTGTTGTTTGCTGACGACCAAGATATCCTGTTGAACTCGGAAAGTGGCTTCCAGATGCCTGTATACTCATTGGATCTAATCTGCAAGGATTTTAGATTATAGATCTCCACATTGAAGACCAAGGTGGTGCCTTTTCAGGGAGCTGGTCCTTTATGAGCAAAAATTATTGCATATGGTATGTTCAAGTGCAGTTCAGTAATTTTGAATATTTGGACATTATTCATCTGGATTTTTTTTTTGTAATTTTGTGGTTTACATTACAAAAAATGACATGGTGAATAAGCTACATAAGTTCAACCACATGTCTGGAACCATAAGGAGAACTCAAAATCAATGAGTAAAGAAACACACCTGAAGTTCTACAAGGTGATGGCCCTCACCACACTTCTCTATGAATTGGACTTTAATGAAATCCCAAACCAGTTGTATTCAAGCAGCAGAAATGAGATTTCTCAGTCATATAGCAGGATATACTTTTCAAGATCGCAGAAGAAATGCAGACATATGGCAGAAACTGAATATTATGAGAATACTCAATAGGATTGCCCAGAGAAAATGGTTGAAACACCTTAACCAAATGAAAGACTGCCTCATCCTCAAACAAGTATTGAATTATAAGCTGAAAGGACGGAGAAGTGTGGGACGTTTGAAGAAGAATTGGAGTGACCAGCTCTAGTCTATCTGCTTGGGACTGGAACAAACCATTTTTGGTTTAATCCTTCTTGCAGTTAATGATGATGTTGTATAAAGAAATTGTGTTTCATATCGAAAAGTAATAATTTTTAAAATGTGGTAAAGCAAATTAAAAAAGCAGTAACAAAATGCCTGTAAAAATTCCATATTTCTACAGCCTTTAATCTGAAATGTATGAGTTAACAGTATGGCTAATTACTTTTATATCTTGAACCTAAAACATAAGAAAAAGTTAATCAAAACTTATAAAACAATAATAACTTTTTAAAAATAAAATGTTTAAACAGTTTTTAAAAATGATCAGTTAATATAAGGTAATTTTTGGTTCAGAGGATTAAAGTACTCTCCACAATATGCTCACCGAACCTCAAATTTGTACATAAACAGTTTTGGAGATAAAGGTATATATCATTGATTAATTCAACATGGACACAGACATACAATTCATAGGTACTGAAAAATAAAACACGAAAGAATATCCGAATGAAAGGATAGCATCATTGCACCAGAAGCTTGAAGACCACAGTAGGAGATGGTGTGAACACTTGAATTGCATGCCTGATATCTATCTACCTGTTGCTGCCTTGGGTTATCACCCTACTGGGAAGAGAGATGTCGGTACACTGAGGAGGAGATGGGTTCTGGAACAGGTACACTGACAGAGAACGTGTTATTGATGAGGTTTTGTAGAGAGTGGATGAGAGAAGGAGTCTGTTTAAAATCATTGCAGAAAGGAGAAGCAGTATTGTTGATCACCTGATATGCTACCAAGGGAGTTTATACCTGTCAAAGCAACCTCCGTAGTTCTGGGTCTAGCCTAAAGTGACTTTTCCTTTCATTTGTCATTTTCTAGGCAGTGGCTGAAATAAAACACTTGTAACGGGACAATTAAGCCCACCTAAGAATATTTTGGGGAACATAAACATAACTAAATTATAATCGTAAATTTTATTTGGGAACAATAAACATAGTATGCAGTGTGAACGAATTAGTGTCAAGGTCAACATCAGGACGCAAGGAAAATAGTTATATTTAGCAGTACGAACTTTGACCTATGTACTCAGAAGTCACGCCAGATGACGTCAGAGCCGATCCCAAGTATACGTCACTGCTGGAATGTCGATTCAAATTAATAATACCGTCAAAATTGGTTTCAAAGCTCAAAAGAACAAAAGATTGAAATCATGTGACTCCCCCGCTACTTCAGGAATTGAGACAGTATTTCGCCCCAGTCTGCAGTAACAACTCGTGCTGTACAACCGCAAAGTTCCGGAACAAACATACGGGCGCCCGTAACAACAAAATCGTAACAGCAAAATATGTGAATTCACAATATTTATATTATTAGTTAAAATGAAGTAACAGTTGCGTCTTTAATCAACAATCTCGGTAAGAGTGGTGAACACAAAGTGAAAAGGGAAGGTGCAAAACAAAGGCAAATACGTAAGGAGGCTGGACTGTTCTGGACGAAAATTCAGATGAGTAACAAAATGGGGGGTAGAACAATATTCTAATAAGGGCTAAAGAAAATTTCAGCATTATTATATTTTTTTAACTGAGATCTCACATTAGGGAATGGGATATGTATGAATGTGTGCGTGAATAAAAAATGATAAAATAAGAAAAGCTGGTTTGCAAAAAAAGTAGATTTAAGTTTGTGTTAAAGTTTTCTTTCTATTTAAAATTTATATGAAATTTTTCCAATTTTCATTATAGAGACATATAGGCCTAATCATAGAATCAAGGTATTGTTTTTTTTTATATAAATATTGTTAAAAATCACATCAGAAGTAAGAGAGGGAGAAGGAATATTTTTTGATAAATGATGGGAGAATGACCTTAAATTGTTTTGTTTTGTAATAAAAATGAATTGGAATATAAATGCATAATAAACGAGATCAAAAGATGTACACAAGTAATCAATCTGTTTTATTGAAATAACCATTCTGTTCTTCCGTTCGCCTAACCGAACCTGGGGAATTGGTAAGTAAATCTTATATCTCATAGTTGGTAACAAGTAAAGATGGCGTCCGAAATATGGATAAAAACACAATTGTGTTAATAAGCATAATAAAACTAAGAATGGGGGAAAATTTATATTACATACTCATATTACTGTCAACATCTCATTTAGTTCCAATATCACAAATATATAATTTTTTACAAATACAAATATAACACAGAAAATACAATTTCAGTTCACTACTGTGATTCAACACAACCGTAATTTATACAAACAAAAAGATAACACACAAATATAATATTGGTCCTCAAATAGGATACCAAACACACTATATCTATAACTCTCAATGAACTAACAGAACTCTCAATGAAGACTGACATTTTTCGTCCACTGTTGTTTATATACGTATAGTTGGTAATGATGTCATTTACAAACATGTGTTACTCACTAGTGTAGCCCAGAATATTCCAGGCCACCCAGTCCACCCATTCCATAACATTGGAGAATAAACTATGATAACTATAAATGTATTTGTACACTGGTACAGAACATTCTAGTGTATTCTGTAAATAGTGTCCGTCAATATACATAAGTTATAAATAAGTTTAGGATAATATAAATACATGTGGGTAACCTACGTACTTAACCTACATATGTATATGACAAATAGTTTTGTGAATAAGAATCACAGTATCACTCAGTATATCATGCAATATTCATAATATTACTTTGAATGAGGATTGGGGGTTCTTTAGTATACAACATATCACAGAAAAAGTAACCATTGAAATTAAAGCATTTTTTGTGGCACTGGGAATCTTTTTTTTTGTATTCCTGAAAGTTATTTCTAAACTGTTTCACTGTTCACCTTCGTTTCATGATTCTTTGAGCTATGTCAAATATGGTGTACTCTATTCTCTTAGGTTCTGTTGTCCATGACATGTCCAATACCACTAAGGATTTATGAACTAACCATAGTAAAATATTCCGATGTGGAACACAAATTATTATTATTAGCAGGGGTCCTACAGTCTATGCCGCATACCGCATTTCGATCCCATCTCCATATCTTTCCAGTCATCGTCTCCAATAGCTCAATCTCTCATGCTTTTCCTAATTCCTTTTCTCCATTATGTTGTCAGTCTTCCTTTTCTTCTCCTGTTTTGTGGTGTGTAAGTCAATGCTTTCTTTGGCCATCGCTTCTCCTCCATCCTCATTACGTGACCATACCATAGCAACTGTCTAGATTCTATTCTTTCTGTTGTTGTAAATATGCGCCCTGTTTTCCTTCTTATATCTTAATTTTTAACATGTTGCATTATATAAATATACACGCTCTAAAACACAAATACTTTAGATAAAAATTAAAACATTTTCATCTACTGCCTGAACTTGCTTTTACTCATTATGAGCTTCATCAGAGGCTGTCACAAGCAGTGCTGTCCATACTGTTTTTGGTGACTGCACCATTGTTTGAAAGGTTGTTGTTGTGTGTGGACTGGGTATGATTTAAATGGTGTCTGTTCATTTAGATCATTGTTTCCCTGTGTATTTGTGTGTTTTTATATTTCTAGTTATTCAAAGTGTCTAGTTTTTGCCTTTCGTGTGTATGCGCAAGATTTCCATGTTTTTGTTAATGTTTGTACATGTGTGGTGGTTTTCTGCCTCAATTAGATGGTTTGCAAAGGTGGATACAGTGGTGGAGTGTAATGCTTTTATGTGTTCAGTGTATCTGTGTTTGATGCTGTGTCTTGTCTGACTTATGAGGAATTATTGCATTCTGAGCAGTTTAGTTTGCAAACACCAGGTAAATCAAATTTGCTTAGTCAGTTGTATGTGTTTTCTGACAGTTTGTGTTCTGTTTTGTTTGTGGATCTGAATGCAATGCTGCACCCTGCTTATATAAATTAGAGGGGTATTTTTTCAGTGTGGTTTGTGTTATTATGAAAGTGTTATGAGTTAGTTTTTCTGTCTTTGTCTTTTGCTATTTTGGGTTTTGCATAGGAGTTTGTTAATATTGTTCTATCATATCCATTAGCTTCTGCTAAATATTTAATTTATCCTGACAGTCTCTCTGTTCTAGTGGAATGTTGTTTAGCCTGTGTATCATGGATCTGAAGGCACATAATTTGTGTTGCATGGGGGATTTGCAAATTCAGTGAATTTGTGTCTACATTCTAGTTTTGTAATGGTAAGGTCCAGGAAATTTATGCTATTATTGTTTTTGTATCAGTGGTGAAGGTTATGTGGATTTTTTTTATGTGGGTTGGTAGCTGTTCACATTGTCTTGTGTTTCCTTTGTGTAGTAGTAAGATGTTGTCTATGTATCTATGCCAGTATCTAATGTTTGGATAATTAATGGACAAAAATAAAACAAATAGAAAACATATGTTTAAAAATATGATAGAAAAAAACCTTACACCAACCACCACAAAAATAATTTCCTCACAAAAATTTTACCCATGCACAGTAAACCTCACAAATGTCACAATCACAGAAAATTAACAAACACTCCTTGATAGGGGCCTAAAACATAACCTACACTACAAGCAAAACAACAAGACACTACCAGAACTCATAGTTGACACTGAAACAAATATACAAAACACAGAATCTGAACATCAAAACACACTAAGACAAAACATCTTCTTCTTCAGCCTGTGGACCTTATGATCCATTGTGCACTCCTTGGTCTGACCATCTCTTCTTTGGTTCTTCCAATATTCCGCTGTCCATTTGGATAATAAACCAAAATTTGTTTTGGTATTCTGTTCCTATGTGTCCTTTCACCATGGTCTGTCCAACCCTGTCTGTATTGCTGTATCCTTTTGTTTAGGTTGTATATCCCAATGAATTTCCTTATATCATCATTTCTTAGCCGGTCCCTCTGTGATACTCCTAGTACTGATTGTTAAAATCTCATTTTACTAGCCTGTACTGGCTTTGGGTCTTTCCATTTAGTGTCCAAGTCTCACTGCCATAAATGCCACACATTACTGCCACCATTTTATAAAATTTCATAAGAGTATCTCTTCTGTCCTTTCCGTTCAGTGTTCTTCTTATCATTCCACACATGTAATTAAACTTCTCTATTTTTTTGTCCACATCTAGCTCACCAACATAAGACAAGTCACAAGCAATGGACCTGAATTAATGCACTTGCCAATTAGTTGATCATTCAGTACTAGTTTACACCTTACAGGAAAGCAACCTTTAAAAGCCATGGACTTAGTCTTGATAACAGAAATTTCAAGACCATATAAACTGATTATCTGCTGCAATTCATAGAGGGCTCTCTGCAGGCTATTTTCATGGTCTGCTGTCAGCCGCGGATTAACCATTAGGCTGACTAGGCTGTAGCCTAGGGCACGGCACTTGGGGGGGGGGCACAAAATTTTAGCTAAAAATTAATAAAATTTTACAGCTAAATGTAAAATTAGTAATAAATTACAAGGATAAAAATTAGAGTTAATTTCGAACGCTGGCGCCTGTTTGTAAGAAGTTATGGTAAAACTGTACATAAATAATAGAAGTGCTTTCCAAACTGTTTTCTCCGGTCATCGGCGGCCGGTGCTCATAGAACTATGCCGCCGCCTGATTTTCGTGGAATTGCCGACCACGTTATCTATTCCATCCACCTCAACCCCTACCCTTCACCTTCCCCTCTATCCGTTTTCATTGCAGACAAGTTCGGTATCGCTCATATTTGCGCATTCAAAACAAACATTTTAGTTACGGTTATGTCGATGTCGTTATGTCGTAGTGTCATAGTTGTATATACAGGTCTGGAAACTCGCAGGGTGGGGGGAGGGTCGCTGCTTATGAAGTCCAAAAATGTTTTATTTATTAACCGCTGGAGGGCGCGTCGATGTAGAAGGCTTTTGTAGTACACATACATTAGGTATATCAACAAACGATTGTAACAAAGACAAAACAACTCACAAAAGGACTTGATTTCAGTGAGGTGATTAAAACGTTTGCTCAATCTAAAGCGAGAAAAAAGAATCTAGCTTGAACTTTACATGAGTCTTAACAAATCCACAAGATATTTAACTGATTGTCTTCTTTGTGTAAATGATGTTAAATGTACCCTTAATAAAGCTGTTATAATTCTGTAACTACTTAGTTAATTTTTTCCTTATAAAAGCCATGCAAACTACAAATGGTTGAACGTGTAACTCTAAAACAATCTCTGAAAAATAGCCTCAGTTTTCAATTCTTGAGACTATTTCCAAAAACAGTAAGATATTTGAAATATTCCTATCTAAGAAATATATTGTAGGGTGTTTAAAGTTTAATTCAGCTCCTTGGAAATAAACATAAGAGTAGCTTATGGGTGGTGGTGAGGGGGGATAAAATAATAATTAGCCTAGGGCGCCAAGATACCTTAATCCAGCCCTGTCTGCTATTATGACCTGATCATCAGCAAACATCAGAGTTTGAACGAAATTACGTTAAGTCAAACTGTCACTGAAGTTCAGTATTTCTAGCCTCTGCTTACACTCTCTAACAGCATCGGCCAAATATGAATTAAAAAGTGTGGGTGAAATGCTACACCCTTGTCTGACCCCTTTATTTTCACTTCATTAAGGACCTCATTAAAGATATAACATTAAAAATGTAATAGGACACCAAACAGAATGAAACACACAACCATCAAACTAAGAGAAAAAACACACAAACACAACATCACCTAAAAGCGAATCAAGGCGGTACTATAGAAATCATTCCATGGATGGCCTACACAATGAATTTGTTGTTTTCTGTTTTTGAACTGTTGTTTGCTTTGGGTTTTAGTTTGTTAATTAATTGTTCTATCGCATCCATTGGTTTCTGCTAAATATTTAATTGTATTTAATTCATCCATATAGTCTCTCTGTTTTAGTGGAATTCTGTTCAGTCTGTGTAACTGTGTAGCTGATAGTTTGTGTTTTATGGGAGTGATTGGAAAAGTTATGTGTCAGTGTGTCAGTCATAGTGGATTTTACTGTATATCCTGATTCGTATCTGTGTTCTAGTTTTGTAATGGTAAGGTATAGGAAATTCTCCATTCTGTTTTTAACCATTTTATTATGACAAGTTGTATATTTAGACAAATAACTTTGTAGCATCTGTAAGATATTTCTTTTATTACAATTTTAAATTATGTACTCTACTTTTAAATTAATGTTTCTTTGAATTTTAACATGCAAATATTGTGAGTCAGCAATGTACAAGGAAAGAACACGCACCAGACAAAGTTTGTGACGTAAATACAATTTCATAGAGAGTTAAAAACATTTACGAACACAATAGATCAATTGTAATTTAAGAAGAATGTTCAGTTCACCAAGCAACCTATTGTTATCTAACACATGTGTACTTGGCATACATTTACTGTGCCAGTGATAACAGAAGTCTGACTAGTGAGTCACTAACTTGTAACTTGTAATGCACACGTCTAGTGAATTGTATTTCCAATTTTATTCATTTCGAATGCATTAGAAAAATTATAATTGTGTCATTGGTCTATATGGATTCTCAAAGAAACAATACTGAGCATGTTTTCATGTTACAGTAAAAACATCTCTAATTCAGATTAAACGGGATGAATCATCAAAACCATTTAAGAGTGCCTAGAGTTTCTTAAGTCAGGCTCCCATCCAGAATGCTCATACTGAAATCTCCCTACTCTACAATAATGATTTTTATTTTGTCTTCAATATTTAATAATATGTTTATATGTACTAATATAATGGCAGTTTCAAAGTGTTTAAGGGGAGTCAAAAAGATATATCTTTTCAATGTTAAATTCGTCATGTTTGATGTACATTCTTGACAAAACAATGAAGTCAATGATTTGATTCATTTTATATTTGAAAATATAGTTCTTTCTTTATAATTTGATAGAGCAGTTTTTCTATATATTCATTAGAAGTTTTTAAAACAATATGTGACCTACATGTGTGTCATATTTTAACTTCCTATCTACTACTTTGAAAGGCACTTTGAGTCTGAAAATGTAACATTTTTGGGGAAATTGTGAGAAATAACAATTTAGGAAATTACGGTTAAAGTCTACATAATATTTTATATAATTATAAAAAAAATCTGTAACCATACAATTATTCTCCTGTTGTTAATAAACAGCTGTTTGTTGCCAACCTAAACAAAAAAATACAAAAATTTACCTACTCAAAAATAATAAAATTACCGGCATAAACAAGTTGCTAATTGTCGTGTGCAACAGTTGAATAAACGTGAACTGTGTGAAATTTAGAAAAAAGTTAAATGTGTGCGAGCAAATCGTTTACTGACGGTGTGTTCTATGTTTGTATGACTGTGTTAATTTCTATCATTGCAGTTTTAAAACAAATATGAATAACAATATTGTTAAATATTTGCTAAACATTACTTTTTCACCTCTAATGCTAGTAGAGAAGAATGAAATTAAGATTTTGAGCAGCGAGACTACTGATTAAGTAACTTCTCAGTCATCATCAAGCAGAAATCAGACTTATTCCAGGAAATTTAATATGTCCATTTATTCTAATCATAAGTAGTTGTGACACTGTTATGAGAAAGAAATGTTCTATTTTGCTTTCCATGTTTATTATTAAGAAGTGATGGACAAAAACTGGAGTAAATGATTTAAAATATTTAGGTAAGAAAAAAAAACATGAAAATTCAGCAAAACATATTACTAATGCAATTGATTTATCTATGTTAGGAAAAGTAAACATTGCACATTAGCTATGCAATGCTTACAGACAGCAAACAAACAAACACAATGAAAAAGTGAGAAGACCAAAGTGCAAAATTCTCTAAAAAATTACTGACTGCATTAAGTTTTGTGGAAAATTTGGACTTCTGTTACACGGCCATGATGAAACCTTACAGTCATTGAATCTTGATGTCTTTCAAGGACTATTGGAATTTGCTGGAAAAATTAGATGAGTCTCTTAAAAATCATTTTCTGAACTCAACAGTGTTTAGGGGAACTTCCAAGACAATCCAGAATGAACTTCTAGACTGTATCCTTGAGATGTGTGATGGAATATGTGCTGAAATTAAACAACCTTTATTTTTTATCAGTAATGTCGGATGATACATCAGATGTATCAGGTCTTACACAGCAAGTTATTGTTTTTCATTATTAAGTGAGTGGAAATGTGTAAGAAAGATTTTAGGAATTTTTTAACCCCAAAGCCCAAAATGCTGAAGTATTAGCAGAATGCATTTTAGAACAAGTAAATACAGTCCTGAATGGCAACAGTGACAAGCTTATTGTTTAAACTTATGATTGAGAGAAGAAGGGAGACAGAGAATCGTAACTTAGTGGGGAAAAGGGAGATTTGCATACAATTATTCAGTAGTCACAGATATGCACAGTTTGTGAACTACTATGCACATCAATTATATCTAATTATAGAAAAGCCAGCATCACAGAAGTCACAAGCTTGTACTTTTCAGCAGTCTTGCCACTATACCTGCATTTTTTTGAAGGCACTCTTATGAATATCTGTGCTTGTGCTAGACAGCAGTGGCGGTTAAGTTGGTTAAGTGTGGGGGGGGAGAGGTTAGAAGAAAACAGGAGGCAGACCTCCTACATATGTGCATCATACATAGTGCTGTCGTACAAAAAAAATAGAAAGTTACTGTTTTCCAATTGTTTGAGCAGTTAATTTGTGAGAAATTCCAATAAGTTGTATCAAGACAAGTTCATCTAATAAGCATGATGCAAGCGACTGAGTATCATGTTTAGGCGGAGCAATGAAACCCCAGAATCTTTCAACCTGTTCACCTTTTATTATATAACGATACGCTATGACCATTTGAAAAACATTAGCAGCATCAGTGGTCTCATCAGCAATTACAGCCAAATAATCAGCTTCTTGTATCTTACTCATTATTTCTTTGTGGCATGTTTCTAACGTTATATTTAAAAGTTCACTTTGAATGGTTTTTGAGGTGTCCTTTAATACCCTTTAATACAGTTGCTTCCTCTAAATGATTTTTCATGCTGTGTCAAGCCAAAATACACCAGGATCTGATGAAGGTTCATCTCATCATGACCCTGCATAGCTAATTCAAAAGCTCCACAGAAGCGGATACAGTTTATTATTATATTTAAGACCTGCCGATTATTGCGTGCTCTTTTGTTGTGTAAAACAATATTTTGTCTGTATTCACTGTCCAGCTGCTGTGCTATGCATACCAAAAAGAAAATATCGGTATGGAGAACCATACAGGACTTCTATGTTCTAAGATTTATATTTAAAATCATATTCGAAATGAAATATTTCCATAGAAACTACTTCTTTCTACTTATTGATTCAGCCTTAAACCACTGTACTGTGGTCACTAACGTATACCACCTCACTTTTTCGCACTCGATTTTCACTGAGATGGAAGTCGATGGCACTGCCGAAAAGTCTGGTTTTGCAGAAAACATTGGACTACGGGTAAACAGCCCGGGAAGGAATTTTAACAAAGAACTACTTCTTTGTTGCCGATAACGTAGTACACATACAAAATTCTCCCCTCCCCCTTCAACTATAATTTTCATTTATAGAAAATTACCCCCACCCCATTCACCTAACCTCTTCATTTATAGATATTTCATCTATGTTTCTACAGTGGATTATTATAAGCTTCTTATCAAGATACTTTATTTATCAAAATTAAGTACTTCACTCTTGTTAAAACATAAAATGTTGCAGGTAAACTACCCCTTTCTCTAAACCGATCTTCACCAAAATCAATAGACTTTCAGTCCTCTACAATGCAGGGAAGCATGCAAAAAAATATTTGATTCTGTTTCAATTTGCGGTAGTTATCGTTCGTCATGAAAACATTTCTCTTGTTACAACATAACATGTTTCAGGTAAACTACCCCTTTCCCTTTACCGATCTTCACCAAAATCAACAGGCCTTGAGCTCTCTATAATTTAGGAAGGTATGCAAAAAAATATTTGATTTTCTTTGAATTTATGGCAGTTATCGTTCGTCATAGAAAAAATTACCCTTGTTAAAACATAAAACGTTGCAGGTAAACTACTCCTTTCTCTAAACCGATCTTCACCAAAATCAATAGACCTTCAGTCCTCTACATTCAGGGCTGTATGCAAAACATTATTTGATTCTGTTTGAATTTGCGGCTGTTATCGTTTGCCATAGAAAAAATATTACCCTTGATAAAAAAACGTTGCTGGTAAACTACCCCATTCCCTTAACCGATCTTCACCAAAAACAATAGGTCTTGAGTACTCCACAATTCAGGGCTGCAAAAAATTATTTGATTCTGTTTGAATTTGTGGCTCTTATCGTTGCCATTATAAATACCCTTGATAAAATATAAAATGTTGCAGGTAAACTACCCCTTTCCCTTAACCGATCTTCAACAAAATCAACAGACCTTGAGCTCTGTATAACTCAAAAAGGTATGCAAAATAGTAGTTGATTCTGTTTGAATTTACGCCAGTTATCGTTCGTCATAGAAAACATTACCCTTGTTAAAACATAAAAGGTTGCAGGTAAACTACTCCATTCCCTTAACCGATCTTCAACAAAATCAACACACCTTGAGCTCGGTATAATTAAAAAAGTATGAACAAGACTAGTTGATTCTGTTTGAATTTGCGGCTGTTATCGTTTGCCACAGGAAAAAATTACCCTTGATAAAAACAAATGTTGCCGGTAAACTACCCCTTTCTCTTAACCGATCTTCACCAAAAACAACAGGTCTTGTGTACTCTACAAATCAATCCTGTATGCAAACAATTTTTTGATTCTGTTTGAATTTGCGGCTGTTATCGTTTGCCATAGAAAAAAAATCCACACACACACACACACACACACACACACACACACACACACTTTTCGAGAAATGGCTTTTTTCATGTTTTGAGTGTAGTACAATCAGAATCTGCAATAATCTCGAACACGATTTTTTTTTTGCCATCACCATACTTCCATTTCCTTAAGGAATATGGAAGTAAAAATTGAAATTATTCTTTATACGTACATTTGACACTTGATGATTTCTTATTTTTTCAGCTAGGTGATTAATATCTTTCATTCTGAATTTTGTCCAGGGGTCCTCCTCTCCAAACAATAAGCATTGGAAAACAAAATAAAGAATTTCTTTTGTCACAACCACACAACCAGTCAGTATTTTCATAATATTCTAGTTTAAATGATCAATTAAATTTCTGACCGCCTGATTTTACAAGTTGATTTATTATTAAGGGAGGCATTTGGTGTCCTAGTCTATTGATTCTTAATGCTATTCATTTTAAAGTATAAAAAACCATATTCTTTAAAAGCATAAACACAAAGGCACACAGCAGCAATAAAAAAAGAAAAAATTATACTTAACACACAGTTTAATTAATAAAAGTCGATTGACACTTTCTTATCACAGTTGCAGTTATACAAAATTATTACTATAATTTTATAATTCCAAACAATGGGTAATGTTTTTACCTTGAACCAATGTAAACACTAAACCTGACACAACTTACAAATCAAGAAGACTGTGCTGACTTAATGACACAACTAAGAATGAGCTACAATGCTACTAGTGGAGTGTTGCAGAAGCTATGCAACCACCTAACTTACATTGGGAACATAAGGCAATTGTGAAGAGTAATGCCCGTCCTCCCATATGTTTGTGTAGTAAGCTTTGCCATTTACTGTTCAAGTTGCAAGCGGTCTACAACCACCAGCCTTTGCGCCACATTTGAATCGTATGTGAACACTGCCACATAGAATATAATATGATCTCTGTTTAAATTTATGACACTTTTAATTGCCTAATGTTTTCGTATATTATTTTACAGTTTAATTATTCTATTTTGGTGGTTGTGCAACGCTGCAATCATAACACCAGACACCACTGCTAGACAATGTTTCTAAATGAATACCTGGTGCCTCGAGTATCAAAGACAAGATAGAATTTGAATAGCCGATTAGTTAACACTGTTTTTGAAAACAAGGAAATTGTAATAGAATGCTTTGAGAAACTTCAAATTGATAGAAATCATTCCACTGTGCAAGCAGCTACAGGGATTCTCTGTGTGCTGAACAACCAGGACTTCAACTTTTAGCTGGAATTTTTTCATCACATCAACCCTCATGTGGACATTTTATGTAACCAGCAGCAGCAACGTAGTGCCAATTTCAATAGTATCTATAGTGCAGTAAATCCATTTCTTGAGGCAATCATGAAAGAAAGAAATTGAGTTCCTTCTGTTTTGATCAACAAGAAGAAACTCCACTCATTAAAAATAGGAAAACGGATTCGCAATACTGTATCTTATTTCTGCAAAGGAGGTGTGTGATACAATTTGTTATTAGGTAAAAGAGAGACCTTTTTTCAATAATCATCTCTGTCAGTAGCAAAACTGTTAAATTTCTCTCTCTCCGAAGACAATATAAACTATCAAAGCTTACCCTTTTTTGTGTAAAGAACATCTGAAAACTAAACTATCTGTTTTGTATGAGAGACAAGAATTTGACACTATTTCAGGGCTTATGAAAATGTACAAGTTCATGTTGGATACAAAATCGCTGACTCCTGTACTGAAGTGTTCATTCTCCTCAAAATAATACCAAGTACTCCTATGACTACTGCTGAGCCCGACAGGTGCTTCTCTTTGTTAAAAGAGTTAAAAGTTTTCTAAGAAGCACAATGACACAAGACCGTCTTACTGCTTTGGGAATGTTAAACACAGAAAAAGACATGATTGAAAATATTAGTTTCAATGAAAAAGTGATCAGTAAGTTTTCCGGTTGCAAACAACAGAGAATGGACTTCATGTTTAAATAAAACTGTGAAAGAATCAGTGACTTATTTTTGTTTTCATAAGAAGTTAACTAGCAATTACATTTTCATTTGAAAATAAATTTTTAATGTGAAGTTATAGGATTTATAGTGTTTTGTGATTAATCATATTTAAAAATAAATAACATCAAAAACAGCAACTCAGCAGCAGCACTGAAAAGGATTCAACCAATGATTTGTCACAGCATCAGCTTTAACACAGGTAAAAGATGTTGTCATATTATATAAATTTCAATAATATGTGATAATGCTATATATTGAAAATTGTAGTGCAGCCCCACCAAACTAAAATCTCATGACCCGCCACTGTTCTGATGAGAGAGAGACAGCAGTAGTGGTAGAAGACTGTACCAGATGCGTAGTAATAATATGAAGATACAAAATCGGGGGGGGGGGATACGAAGGGTATGGACCAATTTCATAAAGTAATTTTAACAAATTCTGTTACTGCAGTGTCAGACAAATGAACTGGATTATAGTTTTTTGATGTGCAGACCACTAAAAAAGTGTTGTAACAATGACTAGCGTCATACGTAAGTTCTTTAAAAATTATAAAGCTCCAGGAACAGATGGAAATATTTAAGTACAGAGATGAAGATCTCTAGTAATGCAATTACATTAATTTGGAGGCGACTTAAAATACCAAATTACTGGTTATATACCAAAAACCTACATACAAGAAGGTTTACCTACATACATAAGGTATGATTTATAAATAAAAAAGAACAAATTAGAGATCTGTTGTGAAGAAAAAGAACATTTTCTCACTAAATGTTGATTTTTTTGTCACAATTTCACTATTTAAATGACACAGTAAGGCTAGTTCTGTCCAGTAAAGATAGTTCTGTGTTTAAATGGCATGGTTCTGTCCAGCGATTGCTTTGCTCTGCTCTAAGTAGTCAGTGCAGATTAAACAGTGGGGTCCCAAAACACAATGAATATAACTTTTCTGCTAATGGAACTGTTGTTTTTTTTTTTGCACAAGTTCAATGGGTTCAACCTCCATATTTTGATAATTTTTTTCTCCTTTCTGGCTGGCAATAATGTGACCATGTTCATGAGCTGCCGCAAAACGATGCAAAAATTGTCAAACATCTGGATGTCTTTGAAACAACTCCAAATCGTACTTCAAAGTATTCACTCATTCTTGTTTTTGGATATATATTTGTTATAAATAAATCTCTCCCCATTTATAACAACAGTTGTTATAAATGAAACAAATAACAAATGTACAAATAGGTTTGCGAAGACAGTACTGTATGGTGTACTTATCATAATCTGACTAGTGTTAGCCAAACGCTG
Organism: Magicicada septendecula; assembly: GCA_034769895.1. NCBI lineage: Eukaryota > Metazoa > Arthropoda > Insecta > Hemiptera > Cicadidae > Magicicada > Magicicada septendecula. Next base: position 57,748,710 of record CM068375.1, on the reverse strand, counting down.
TTATTATATAATAATAGCAATTACAGGGAATATAATATTTTATTAAAATATAATATACAATTTTACAGGTATTATTATATAAAGTTTGGTATCATTATTATTTGTAAGAGGAATGAATGATACGTTTGAATGAAATACTTCAATAAAAGTACAGGTTACGTTTAAACAATCATTGTAAGTTGATTCTTGTAATCACAACCTAATGGTACAGCCTTTGTCCTGTAGATAGCACATTAAATCACAAAGCTTTAATGTTTATACTGTTGTCCAACAGAGCGCAGGGCCAGTACATTCTCACTGGGAATATCGTTCTGGATGACGGACATCATTGTCAATTATGCTATTTACTGTCATATTAAAAATATAAAACTCTATTCAACATTGACAGTAATATTTTAAAAACATAAGTAATTATTATGTATTTTCTTCCTGTTTTCTTGTTTCAGGCAGTCTATAAAATACTAGGTAGCAATGGCTTTCACGTTTTGATTTGTGTAACTCGGTGATGGCCTAAATTGACGGCCTGTGACCATATCCTGGAAAATAAATTTAATAATTACTCTTTTTACTTTAGTAAGTAAATGAATAATAAAATATTCTTTTAATTGAGAATGGTCTGACAAGACGAACCTATGAAATAAGAGTTTAAAAATTATGAATAATTAATTTTACTTCCATGTTCCTTAAGGAAATGGGAGTATGGTGATTTTGTAATTTGGTGCAGATACTCAAGAAATCATAGAAGATTTTAACATAAGATTCAAAGAATCTGAAACGCTGAAAAACGGTATCTCCTTATTTATTAACCTTATTGGTACTGCAACTGAAGGACAACCAACTGACATTCAGCTGGAATTGTGTGATTTAGAAGTTGATCCCTTCCTGAAGAAGGCAAGAAAAAGGACCGGATTTCTTTAAGTTGGTACCGGATGAACGATGTGTCAAATCTGCAAAATCTTGGACGGAAAATGGCGTCGCCTCACAAGTTCTTGTCTGCCTCACCTACTGAGACTAGCAAAAACTCAGCTCGGTATGGACATTTCTGCTTTAGTGGTTTTAGCAGATTGACCTCAGTTTTCACATTAACGATTTGTGTAAATATACAGTGTTGAATATCTTTCTTACAGTTTCATTATTATACTGAGACAATAAAGATCGTTTCAGACAAGAGTGCAGTCTTTCACCTACATTGTTTAATATATATTTGGGTGATATGATGAGACAATGGAAAGCTGAAATCAATCCAGGGATAAACTTACATCCTGCCACCACATGCTTATATACTCTGTTATTCGCTGATGACCAGGTGATACTCCGGAAGAGCAAAGATGGTATGCAGCAGTCGTTATACCACTTGAACCGTGTTTTTGGGACAATATTTTTTAAAATATATCAAAGTAAGACGAGGGTTATGGTCTTTAAAGGGACATTCCCAATCCGATCCAAAATAGTTGTTGGGGATATGATTTTAGAACAGGAATCGCACTTTGCTTTTCTTGGTTGTGACTTAGTGACTTAAGGTATGAATATGTTGACGATAAGAATAAAAAAGTAAATAAGTATGAGATGATGTGTGGTACAATAAAACGAACGCTAAGAAACAAAACAAGAACTGATATTAAAATGAAGTTCTATAAAGTAATAGCGATACCCTGTTCTTACATATGCTAGTGAAACATGGACGACAACTGGGGAAGAAAAACCGGTGAAATGAATTTTTTAAACCACGTGAGTGGTTATTGTCTAAGGGGTCAATGTGTAATGAACATATAAGGGCCGAACTGGGTATATTCTCCATCAGCGATAAGACAGAAGAACGAAAGCAGCAGTGGATGGCGCACGTCTACAGAATGGACTACCAGAGGCTAGTAAAGCGCGCTGTAGACTACAAACCAGTTGGCAGAAGATCTGTGGGTAGGCTCTGGAAGAGATGGCTGCAGTAAAGACGGAACAGGTTATAACCCTACACCGTGAAGTGACGACGACGACATAGCAGCAGTGCATGGACCACGTCTACAGAATGGACTACCAGAGGCTAATAAAGCGCGCTGTAGACTACAAACCAGTCGGCAGAAGATCTGTGGGTAGGCCCTGGAAGAGATGGCTGCAGTAAAGACGGAACAGGCTATAACCCTACAACGTGAAGTGACGACGACGACAAAGCAGCAGTGGATGGCGCACGTCTACAGAATGGACTACCAGAGGCTAGTAAAGCGCGCTGTAGACTACAAACCAGTTGGCAGAAGATCTGTGGGTAGGCTCTGGAAGAGATGGCTGCAGTAAAGACGGAACAGGTTATAACCCTACACCGTGAAGTGACGACGACGACAAAGCAGCAGTGGATGGCGCACGTCTACAGAATGGACTACCAGAGGCTAGTAAAGCGCGCTGTAGACTACAAACCAGTTGGCAGAAGATCTGTGGGTAGGCTCTGGAAGAGATGGCTGCAGTAAAGACGGAACAGGTTATAACCCTACACCGTGAAGTGACGACGACGACATAGCAGCAGTGCATGGACCACGTCTACAGAATGGACTACCAGAGGCTAATAAAGCGCGCTGTAGACTACAAACCAGTCGGCAGAAGATCTGTGGGTAGGCCCTGGAAGAGATGGCTGCAGTAAAGACGGAACAGGCTATAACCCTACACCGTGAAGTGACGACGACGACAAAGCAGCAGTGGATGGCGCACGTCTACAGAATGGACTACCAGAGGCTAGTAAAGCGCGCTGTAGACTACAAACCAGTTGGCAGAAGATCTGTGGGTAGGCTCTGGAAGAGATGGCTGCAGTAAAGACGGAACAGGTTATAACCCTACACCGTGAAGTGACGACGACGACATAGCAGCAGTGCATGGACCACGTCTACAGAATGGACTACCAGAGGCTAATAAAGCGCGCTGTAGACTACAAACCAGTCGGCAGAAGATCTGTGGGTAGGCCCTGGAAGAGATGGCTGCAGTAAAGACGGAACAGGCTATAACCCTACAACGTGAAGTGACGACGACGACAAAGCAGCAGTGGATGGCGCACGTCTACAGAATGGACTACCAGAGGCTAGTAAAGCGCGCTGTAGACTACAAACCAGTTGGCAGAAGATCTGTGGGTAGGCTCTGGAAGAGATGGCTGCAGTAAAGACGGAACAGGTTATAACCCTACACCGTGAAGTGACGACGACGACATAGCAGCAGTGCATGGACCACGTCTACAGAATGGACTACCAGAGGCTAATAAAGCGCGCTGTAGACTACAAACCAGTTGGCAGAAGATCTGTGGGTAGGCCCTGGAAGAGATGGCTGCAGTAAAGACGGAACAGGCTATAACCCTACACCGTGAAGTGACGTAAGATAAGTTTACCTGTGTAAGTTAAGATTATATGAGATTTGCATATAAAATAATAATTTCACTCTTAACATATGATAGCATGTATATCAATGAGGATTGGTCAAAGTAAAAGTTGCGTGTTGGAACAATGTAATATAGACAATAGGAATCATGTCATAATTGTTAGATTAAGTTGATTTTTGACTCTTTAAGAAAATATGTGTCTTGTGAAGTAATGAGAACGTATGCATGGGCATATGGCTAGTGCGCGTGTGCGCGTGTGAATAACTGTGTTACGAAATAACAATAAAAAACGAATTAAATTAAATAACTTTTGTGTAAATCAAATGTTCGACATAAGGCTTATACCAGAATGTGCATAAAATAAAGACCAATCTGGTAGTAATGTTTGTTAATAATATAAAGAAAAAATATATGAGTTTTTCCATAAAAAAGGTTTTATCGCCCACAAGAAAAGCAATACAATTTTACAGGTTTTATTTGCACGTTTTACATTGCCCATATGCAATTTCTTACAAGTAGAATGTTATCTGGACTGTAGCGTAAGGGTGAGGGAGCGGTTTTGACCAATGAGATTGGCTAATATATCAGGTGATTTGATCCGTGATGGGATGTAAATCAGTCTACCATAGAACTCAGAAGAAGAAATCTCATTACTCTCTACAACGTGTAATCGTTAACTCTGATTCAGTACCCTAGGTCTGTCAGTAGTTTCGAACACTAGTAGTAAGTGCGCGACTTAATAGTCGAGTGCTAATTCGGTAACAGTTCAAGATCGTCAGTTTAGGCTTCTATGAACACATCAAGTTGCCGAAGCCGTATAATTAAATAATAATTAATAATTTAACATTGTTCGTAGAAGTACCCAACCCGTGAAACGACCCTGAGAGCTGGAAAACAGGAGGAGATCCTGAAGAAGAACCACAGGAGGAGCGGCGGTATCCTTACATCTACCTGAAAGGAGCATCTGTAGACATTTATCAGGAAACGAGGAGAAACACCGCATCATTCATCAAATCATAAATCAGGAAAGTGAACCCATTTTATATAAACTAAATAAACCAATAAAACAATTATAAACTAAAAAGACAGAGAAGCTTATAGGAATTAAGATATATGGTATTAGAGTGTAGGAATTATTTTTAAGTATAAACTGAAGGTCAACAGAAACTGTTTATTAAATTTTATTTACAACAGAAGTAGTAATTTATTTATTTAAACAGAACGATTAATTTATTTATTTTGTATTAAAAACTGTCTATCAATTTTTGTTGTGCTAACATAAACTGAAGTAAATTCTGTGCAGTCTATAATTTAAGAAAATCGTTAATTAAAGCCAAAGATTTCCATATCTAGATATCGACTATTTATTCTATGCGACCTTGCACATCGCAATATATATATTATATTATATATTTTATATTATATTATATATATATATATATTATATTTAATATTTATACTGAAATTACCTCAAGATATTTTATTTTCATTATTAGGAACATGTTTCGAGAACCCCTGTGTTCTCATCCTCACAGGGGGAAGGGGATGAGAACACAGGGGTTCTCAAAACATGTTCCTAATAAGGAAAATAAAATATCTTGAGGTAATTTCAGTATAAATATTAAATATATTATATACTACATCAAGAAACGGACTGTAGCGTATATATACAGACACGCGTATATATATATATAGTAATATAGTCGTGTGTACGGCTACCGTTTTACTCTGCAAAATGTGAATAATGTACAATTTGTGTGTGATGGGTGTAACGTGTCTTCTCTATCCGTAGTTCAAATGCGTGCAACTTCCGCAGATTTCGTCCGTTGCGAACGTACGAATAACCAGGTCTTGATGTTCTTACCTGATGTTCACTAGGGGTATGAAAATCCCGGTGGCGCCAAATTGTTTTCTTAAAACAATTAAAATAAAGTTCAAAGGTGTATGACCAGCGCAGCTCAGGCGGTTTGAATAATTCAAATATTTCCGCCAGCTAGGCCCACTGGAGCGCACAGCAGTTCGATGCGTGGGCTGTGTAAATCGTTATTCGTCTGCTAAAACGTACATAAAATATTGTGCACCTCCTAATGAAATTATAACACCGTGGTTACACTCAATACTTACACATTTTTTATTAGTGATTGTTATTCATTTAATACAAATTATTCTAATACAAATGCTCCGGTTGTTTACATGAGACAATTACAGGGTTTGACAAATCGATATTTGAATTGATAACCAGACGTTTAATAATGGCGTCTGTTGTAAATAGTACATCAGTTATTAATGTTTGTTTGTCACAGGTTCCTGAGGTTACGTTAAAAGGATTACAAATGTTTAAAACAATAAAAATACACACCCTTACATCAAGTAAGCTTAACTAACATATTGTGTAGGTATAATTTGTTTAGCGCAGTGTAGTAAAAGTGTTTACAAGTTATGGATCATTAACAACAGTTTATATTGGTTAGTTTATAAATTGTCAGTGACTTAGTATTCTTTTTAATCTTTGAAAGTAATTAATTTCAGTTCAGTGAGATTTCGACCTTTAGTGAGAAATAATTAACGTGAGTTTATTTATATATTTTGGGTAATTTAATAGGTACTTATCACTTCCGTAGTTATGGCGAATTCATACGATCTGTTATTCATGGGTTATACTACAATCTTCTTTAATTTGCTTGGTTCAGGACATCAGTCATCTTTTCCAGTTTAATTGGTAGTAATTTATTTTCTTTTTTCGTTAATTTGGCCTCAACTTCAATAATATGGTTCCAGTCCTCGTTTTATGTCTTGGTATATACTTAGTAGTAACTTCTTCTGATATTTTCTGTTTTAATTGACAATTTTGGTCACTCGAAAATTAGCGTCTATACCATTAAAGCGTCATGCATTCAGTAAAAAAATCTAACGGTATTTTTTCTTGTTACTCCACAGTTTCCATGGTAACGTAATTATTCTCCCTGGTCGATCTCAAAATAAACACATTGTTATCAAACTTTGAATTTTTTGTTTAATTTGAATAAATATTTTATAATGGCTATATTTACTTGGGGATAATTTCAATGGTTGTAATCTTTACATAGATGTTCCTATTTTCTTTCAAAGATTAGTTTGATATCTTACAAGATTGGTCTAAGCCATGTATTAATGTTTTAGTCCAAAATTGATAATACTATGTTAATACATAATTTACTTATTTCTAAGTTTTAATATAATTCTGCCATGTTCCCTTTCGTTACACATAATTATTATATTTTGCCTATTATGCTTATAAAGGTATTGCTATTATTTTCTTTATAAATTCCTTACTTCCTTAAAACATACTAACATATTACTGTAAAACTATTTCTTCTGGTATTTATTGCCTTAAACATTAAGCCAATAACTTCTTTCTTTAAATTAACAAATGAACAAATTTGGTGAGTGTTATACCTACACCATCTCTTTTATAACAGTAATCACCCTGGTGATTTTTATACTGAGATAATACTTTTTCTGTTTTTTACATTCACAATTATTCTGTGTCTTTCAGTCTAATATACTTAACTTAATTGCTCATTTAACATGTGCTTATGTTTTGGGTTTGTCACACTTGTTTAACTCTTTTTTCTTAAGATTATATGCTGTTTATTTTATTACACTTATCACTTCACTGTTCCTCTTTGTCACTCCCTACCTATCTCTAATTACCCTTATATTTCTCACGATCTCACTATTATTACAAAGTTTTTGTATCTAATGAGTTCATGTCTCTTTTGTTAACTTCAGACTGTCACATATCATTTTATAATATTCAACCAACATGGTATTGTAAATACATCTTTCAAATAAAACATAACTTTCTATACATTGTCATTAAAGTGATAAAAATTGGTCTGAAATGTCATAATTAGTAATAATAACAACAATTTAATAATGTTAAAATATATTGTGTTAATTGAAACATACTACATCTGTAGCAATAGCAATAATATTAGCGAATAAATAAACTCTCCAAAACCTTATACTTTCAAACACATAATGCTGAAATAACATACATACTGCTGAAATAATCCTAGTAAAAGTTCCAAAGTATATAGTAGGCTATACAATTTGTTCTCTGATTGAATCACGCACACATTTCTATTCCCTGTCTGTATGAGTGTAATTTTAAACATAACAGCTGACACATCACCTATAGATAAGGATATACATACAATCATATCTACACTTGGTTTTTTATGTATAACAATTGCTGAGATACTGTCATTTACAAGTTACCACTAATAAAAATTTAAACATAAATTATTAATAATAATAAAAAATTATGTTCTTTTAAAACAATCTTATGAGTTAATTGTTATGGCCATGTAATTTTTTTTCTTTTTTCTTCACTGTCTTCTTGTCTCGCTTTACTTTGGTTAATATCTGGCCAATCTCTGGGGTTGGGTCAATGTCAGTTGTCTGTCAGTCTAGTTCGTATTTTCTTGTTTTGTAACCACCTTTGGTTGTATTCTTCCTCCTTCACTATTGATTATATTTACTACTTTCATTCTCGTTATCATTTATCTATCAAAATATATTGTTTCTTGGCATTTTTTACATACTTATTAATATCAAATGTGATCAGGGTTTGGCAATGTTATAATATATATATATATCATTTTCTATATAAGTAACTCGATGTTTCTTGCAGTAATTATATAATTTGTGATGTTTTCAATTTGTTTCTTCTGCAAGTAGATAATATTGTATATTCTTTTTAACACCTGACGCACGTTTCACTGAAAAATATCAGTATCATCACAGGTTTCTAAGTGAATTAATAACAATCGTAATAATTCTATTAATATAAAAGTAACGAATAATCGAATTTGTATCGATTTTAACGTAAAATAAAATAACTGATAATCGATTTAGGTCGATTAGTTAACGACTGTTTTAATGTTTATTTCTTCAGCAGCTGTTTTCTCGGTTATATTTGAAATTTTGTTTATATAGTATTTTATTCACATTTATTTTTATTTTTTAGTAAATTTATAATTTTAAATAGATCGTCTTGTTTTGTTTTTATTTGGGTCTGTTCTTTAATTAATAAATTATTGTTATTGTGTTTGTAAATGTTAAGATTTTCCCAAATATTCATTTTTTGACCTTTTTGTATGTTTTTAATTAATTTTATATTTTCAATGTTTGGAAACTGGTGGTTATTATTTAGACAATGTGTGGCTAAATTAGATTTATAAATATTTGGTTTTAAATATGCATTGCGGTGTTGAACGAATCTATCTCGTAGTTTTTTCTTCGTCTGGCCCACGTAAAATTTATTGCAATCTGGACATTCTATTTTATATATTCCATTTTTATTGTGAGTATTGGATTTAGTTTTAGGTTTTATTTTATTAAAAATTATATTATCTGTGTTATAAGATATTTTTAAATTAGTATCTTTAAATATTTTATTTAGTTTTTGAGTTATATTTCCGTTATAAGTGAAGGTTGTATATTTTATATTATTATTAATAGATGAATTTTTAAATGTAGTGTTTTTAGGAATTTTATTAGTGATTTTATGTTTAATTTTATTTTCTAATTTATTAATAGTTTTTATTTTGTATCCATTTTTAACTGCTATTTGTTGGATAATTTTTCTTTCTTTGTTTCTTTCTGTGTTATTTAATGGGATCCTAAGCATTCGGTAAATCATGGAATTAAATACTGCCATTTTGTGTTGGGGAGGATGATTAGAAGTATTTGGTATTACTAAGTCAGTTTGAGAAGGTTTCCTGTATATTGCGTATTCAAAATTTGTTTCATTTTTCTTTATTGTTAAGTCTAAATAATTTAATTTATTATTAGATTCTTCTTCTAACGTGAATTTTATTTTAGAATGTAAATTATTTATGGAGTTGAATATTTTATTTATATTTATACCATTGTTTTGGGAAATGTACAGAGTGTCATCAACGTATCTAAAATAACATCCTAATGGGTCGTTTAATTTTATTATATTTATTATTTGTTCGTCGAGTTTTTGTAGGAAGATTTCTGATATGATAGCGGAGGTTGGGGCTCCCATAGCAAGGCCATCTGTTTGATAGTACAATTTGTTGTTGTATTGAAAATAATTTTGATTTAAAATTATTTTTAAAGTATTAGTTAACTGTTTAATGTATGTGTTACTTTCGTTATTTGTTTTCAGATTATTTATTATAATATTTATAGTTTCTTCAATGGGAATGTTTGTATACATGTTTGATATGTCGAATGAATATAATTTTGTATTTCTGTTTACTTCTACGTTTATTAGTTGTTCCGTGAGTTCGATACTATTTTTTATATTGTGTTTTGCTGGAAGTTCAATTTTATGTTTTAAGATTTGAGTTAATAATTTTGATATTTTATAATTTGGTGCGGTCCTAGCGTTTATTAAAGGTCTGACAGGTTTATTGATTTTGTGTAATTTTATTAAAGAATTTAATTTTGGTGCACAAGGATTATCCATTTTATATTTAAAGGAGTCTTTAGGATTTATGATTTGGTTACTATTTTTTAATATATTTGTTATTTGTGTTTGATATTTATTTGTGGGATCTTTATTTAATGTTATGCAATTATTATTAACTATAAATTCTTCTGTTTTATCGTCTAAATCTTTCTGAGAAATTATTATTGTACTATTACTCTTATCAGCTTTGGTTAAAGTGAGGTTATTAGTCGTTAGTTTCTGTTTTATTATATTAATGGTTTTATTTTGTTTATTTTTATTTTTAATATGATGATTTTGGTTATTATATTTTTTGATATATTTTATTATTTCCATTGAGGCTTCTGTTCTTATTTTATCTTGTTTTTCGTGTTCTACATTATTAATTGCGTTTTCAGTTTCGACTATGATATTATCTATTACATATTTGTTTACATTTTTAAGATTTGTTTTGTTTGATGATTCTAGGGTAGCTATTTCGTTTTCCGTGAATTTAATATTAGATAAATTTACGAATTTTGGGTAAAAAGTGTGGTTATTATTTAATGTGTGTAAATTTTGGTTATCTTCTTTAGGTGTACTATTTATTAGTAGATTTTTAAGTTTTTTATTGATTGTGTTAAATTTAATTGTTTTGTGTTTATTTAGTATTTTAAGCATATTAATATAGTTATTATTCCATGTATGATAATCAAGTGTGTTGGCTAAAAGGAGATGTAAATTAATTAATTGTTTATTAATGTAGTCGATTTTTCTGTAATTATTTGATATTATCTACTTGCAGAAGAAACAAATTGAAAACATCACAAATTATATAATTACTGCAAGAAACATCGAGTTACTTATATAGAAAATGATGGATGAAAACACCATACAAGGTGATGTAACTCATTCCTATAACCAATTTATTAAACGTAAAAAACAATTAATTAATTGTTTTGGAAACATATATTTTAACAAAAAATGCCTACACCTTAATATTTTTCCAAAATACACAAAAATAATAGTAAAAAACAACAATAACAATAAAGTAAGCAAATATATTACTCAAGCCCAATATAAATGGATTAAAGACGAAATATCAAATAATTACAGAAAAATCGACTACATTAATAAACAATTAATTAATTTACATCTTCTTTTAGCCAACACACTTGATTATCATACATGGAATAATAAATATATTAATATGCTTAAAATACTAAATAAACACAAAACAATTAAATTTAACACAATCAATAAAAAACTTAAAAATCTACTAATAAATAGTACACCTAAAGAAGATAACCAAAATTTACACACATTAAATAATAACCACACTTTTTACCCAAAATTCGTAAATTTATCTAATATTAAATTCACGGAAAACGAAATAGCTACCCTAGAATCATCAAACAAAACAAATCTTAAAAATGTAAACAAATATGTAATAGATAATATCATAGTCGAAACTGAAAACGCAATTAATAATGTAGAACACGAAAAACAAGATAAAATAAGAACAGAAGCCTCAATGGAAATAATAAAATATATCAAAAAATATAATAACCAAAATCATCATATTAAAAATAAAAATAAACAAAATAAAACCATTAATATAATAAAACAGAAACTAACGACTAATAACCTCACTTTAACCAAAGCTGATAAGAGTAATAGTACAATAATAATTTCTCAGAAAGATTTAGACGATAAAACAGAAGAATTTATAGTTAATAATAATTGCATAACATTAAATAAAGATCCCACAAATAAATATCAAACACAAATAACAAATATATTAAAAAATAGTAACCAAATCATAAATCCTAAAGACTCCTTTAAATATAAAATGGATAATCCTTGTGCACCAAAATTAAATTCTTTAATAAAATTACACAAAATCAATAAACCTGTCAGACCTTTAATAAACGCTAGGACCGCACCAAATTATAAAATATCAAAATTATTAACTTAAATCTTAAAACATAAAATTGAACTTCCAGCAAAACACAATATAAAAAATAGTATCGAACTCACGGAACAACTAATAAACGTAGAAGTAAACAGAAATACAAAATTATATTCATTCGACATATCAAACATGTATACAAACATTCCCATTGAAGAAACTATAAATATTATAATAAATAATCTGAAAACAAATAACGAAAGTAACACATACATTAAACAGTTAACTAATACTTTAAAAATAATTTTAAATCAAAATTATTTTCAATACAACAACAAATTGTACTATCAAACAGATGGCCTTGCTATGGGAGCCCCAACCTCCGCTATCATATCAGAAATCTTCCTACAAAAACTCGACGAACAAATAATAAATATAATAAAATTAAACGACCCATTAGGATGTTATTTTAGATACGTTGATGACACTCTGTACATTTCCCAAAACAATGGTATAAATATAAATAAAATATTCAACTCCATAAATAATTTACATTCTAAAATAAAATTCACGTTAGAAGAAGAATCTAATAATAAATTAAATTATTTAGACTTAACAATAAAGAAAAATGAAACAAATTTTGAATACGCAATATACAGGAAACCTTCTCAAACTGACTTAGTAATACCAAATACTTCTAATCATCCTCCCCAACACAAAATGGCAGTATTTAATTCCATGATTTACCGAATGCTTAGGATCCCATTAAATAACACAGAAAGAAACAAAGAAAGAAAAATTATCCAACAAATAGCAGTTAAAAATGGATACAAAATAAAAACTATTAATAAATTAGAAAATAAAATTAAACATAAAATCACTAATAAAATTCCTAAAAACACTACATTTAAAAATTCATCTATTAATAATAATATAAAATATACAACCTTCACTTATAACGGAAATATAACTCAAAAACTAAATAAAATATTTAAAGATACTAATTTAAAAATATCTTATAACACAGATAATATAATTTTTAATAAAATAAAACCTAAAACTAAATCCAATACTCACAATAAAAATGGAATATATAAAATAGAATGTCCAGATTGCAATAAATTTTACGTGGGCCAGACGAAGAAAAAACTACGAGATAGATTCGTTCAACACCGCAATGCATATTTAAAACCAAATATTTATAAATCTAATTTAGCCACACATTGTCTAAATAATAACCACCAGTTTCCAAACATTGAAAATATAAAATTAATTAAAAACATACAAAAAGGTCAAAAAATGAATATTTGGGAAAATCTTAACATTTACAAACACAATAACAATAATTTATTAATTAAAGAACAGACCCAAATAAAAACAAAACAAGACGATCTATTTAAAATTATAAATTTACTAAAAAATAAAAATAAATGTGAATAAAATACTATATAAACAAAATTTCAAATATAACCGAGAAAACAGCTGCTGAAGAAATAAACATTAAAACAATCGTTAACTAATCGACCTAAATCGATTATCAGTTATTTTATTTTACGTTAAAATCGATACAAATTCGATTATTCGTTACTTTTATATTAATAGAATTATTACGATTGTTATTAATTCACTTAGAAACCTCTGATGATACTGATATTTTTCAGTGAAACGTGCGTCAGGTGTTAAAAAGAATATACAATATTATCTACTTGCAGAAGAAACAAATTGAAAACATCACAAATTATATATATATATATATATATATATATATATATATATGCGTGTGTGATTGTGTGTGTGTTTCTAGAGAGAGAGAGAGAGAGAGAGAGAGAGAGAGAGAGAGAGAGAGAGAGAGAGAGTGATGGGGGGAGACTACAAAATAGAACAGAAAATCAATTTTTTCAGTTTTAGTTTGAGTATATCATGAGAAGGCATGATCTGTATATTGTCTGCCCAACTGTTGGTTTTTCCCACCGGTAAACGGAGACAAAACCTTTTTTGGTACTCCGAGAAACACACACACACACACACACGAGTGCAACATAAAAAGCTTATTTCTTGGCACAATACAAACGGTACAGCGGCCTTGGTGTAATACTTTTTGTTTCATTTACATTCTACTAAACTGTATCGTAATCGTACAATAGCAGTCTTGGGCACAGAGGTCTTCTCTTTGGCCTTGTCAAGTCTTCTTTGTTTTCTTACGACTCATAAGCTTCTATAAGCTCACGTTCAGTTGAAATCCTCAATCATCACTACGGATATTACTGGTGAATAAATAAATAATCACTTATTTTCTGCACTCCGCGTCTTTCCCTTATGTCACCGCTTCTCTCCCTATCGAGCAGAGTCAGGTGCAGTGTCCTTCATAAGATCTTCACCTCAGTCGTTTCCAGTATCCGCATTGCTTTCGCTGTATCAGGTATCGTTCCATCGGCGTAGATCAATATTGAGCGCTCCATTGTAGTATGTATCATTTTTAAATCTGTTAATTCTTTACCAATTGATTAGATTGTAGTAAAATTTTAAATATTAGATCTAATAATCCAAATTCCTAAGCTTTCACAGCTGGCTTCAACATTAAAAAAAATGTTATTACTAGCCGGGCTGTTAAGCCGTGGTCGACTGTTACTGTGTGCGACGAAGTTTCGGCCCCAATGTCGGAGTTCATCTTCAGTATCAAAAAGTGTTTGTCAGCTATCCGCCAATTAACCCCAGTTCTGAGGTTTGGCGGACAGCTGACTAAAACACTTTTTGACACTGATGACGGTATCCGATCGTGGGATCGAAACGTCTGTCGCACACAATAACGGTCGACCAGGCCTAAACAGCCCGGCTAGTAAAGTTAATCTTCTTCTTCTGATAGTTCCTATCCGTTTCGGATGTTGGATATCATACAGGCTATTTTAACTGTCTCCACTGCTGTACGGAATAAGTCAGTTGTAGTCAAACCAAACCAGATCCTTCAATTTCTCAGTCATGATATCTCGGTCGCCCAACTCCTCTCTTTCCAAGTACTTTTCCCTGTAGTATATACTGCAATAAGCAAAATATCTGTTCATATCTCATGGGATGTCCCAGATACTAAAGCTTTCTTATCGTCACTGTGTTAATAACTTCCCTATCTTTCTTTATATTTTTAAGAACTTCAACATGAGTTATATGTGCTATCCATGAAATGCTCAGTATTCTACGGTAGAGCCACATTTCGAAAGATTAATATTAATAATAATAATATTTTTAACAATCCTACGCTCACTTCATTGGTTCTTAAAAAACCGTTAACCTATTTCTAAATTTTTCACTTCTTTGATTCCAACGAGGGTTTAACGCTTTATTACACCGAAGAAGGTGTAAAAACTAAAATAATACAAATATTACAGCGTCTACAATCAATCCAAACTCACTGTCAATTAAGTAAACGATTTCGGTGCGCTCGATATATTTAATAATTTCTACCAACGACGATAATAAGATGAGTCTAATTACGCAAGGAACGAACTGCGGGAGCATTTACAAGTTAGCCAACGCACGAGAACGCCTTTTGAAACCTGTTTCACGATCCGCGAAAGACCTTGAGCGCTGCGTCGTTAGTTTGTATGGCAAATTTCCATAAAAATATTAATAAATTAAGAATGTCTGGAAAGAAATTAAGACGTAAAATGGTAATACCTCCCGGATTAGCAACTTCAGGTTTGAAATTCCCTAAACGTGTGCAATACTTGTGCGTTTGTAATTTTTCTGTATCCATGTACACAGATAATAATGCGCGCGCGTGCGTGTACACAGGTAATTAAAATAATTTGTATTATTCGGAAGTACCATAGAAAGACATTTACCAGTAGCGACTTATATATAATTGTAGGTTACTTATGTTTTTGAAGACTTCTTACGGTATGGCCCTCGTTAAAAATGTCTTGTATGACAACGTTTCTCTCATATTACAATATGTATCCTCAGGTCCAAGTACTTGGTCATTGGTATCCTTGGTCATATGGATCTTGGTATCCTTGGTCACTTAGACCTGAAGATACTCATAGTAATGTGAGCGAAACGTTGTCACACAAG
The DNA here is from genome assembly GCA_034769895.1 of Magicicada septendecula. Classification (NCBI taxonomy): domain Eukaryota; kingdom Metazoa; phylum Arthropoda; class Insecta; order Hemiptera; family Cicadidae; genus Magicicada; species Magicicada septendecula. The sequence goes on along the minus strand of CM068375.1, from coordinate 57,732,939 downwards.
ACATTTTTAACGCGGTCCATACCGGAAGAAGACTTTGACCTTTGGTGGGGGAGGGTGGCGTTCGAGTTGGCTTCATACAAAAGAAAAATCAAGTTAAGACTAATCAACATTACTATGTTTAAAGTGGTTGAAAAACGTGTGATAAAATCCTGAAATCAACCCTATTAAAGTAAACGGTAATAACACAATAAAATACGGGTAATTGAAACGTTGTTTAGAAGACACCTGTTGACTGCATTGATATTCCTATACAGTACTTCATATTTCAAATGTATACGCAAATCCTGTGTAAAAAACTTGTTTGCATATTTAAAAAAGACTTTTTACTATATTAGCGTTCACAGATGAAAAAATTAATAAAATTGTCTAAAAATTAAGCGATTAACAAAATTCGTCAAATTTTCAACCCTCTGGGGGAGGGGTCCGTTTCCATTTGCCAACCCGTAAATACGCTCCTCACGAAAAAGTAAGTAAATTATTAAAAAAAAAAAAACATTAAACTGACAAAACACAGTATTATTTTGTTGGTGTTTTCGAAGGAGGTTCGAAGTCTCTACACACAGTTTAAAGACGTCTGTAGATACATTTAAGTAGTTCACCTAAGTAGTTCATTAAGCGTCAATTGAACGAATCGTTTCCACTGACCGATACGCGGAATAAATCGGTTCGATCACAAAAAGCGTTCTCTCCATGTTTAGACCTACAAGGCACGATACACAGAATCGGCGAAACCAGTTGGACGTCTCGTATATTCCTAAACGATTAAACCGGTCCCGTACATCCATATACCGATATGGACAGTCCAAGACCGACGAGTTTACCTCTTGGTATTTGGTTTTCTCACTCCTGTGTTGAATAATCGCTTACTTACACCTGATCATTAGATACGTAGGTCTAATTAACCCTTAATTGGACGAGCGAAACAGAATCACACATCTAGTCCACACGACCCCACGGTGATTTGTAGGTATCAACATTAGAAAATAGGTTATAATCGGTTTTGTTAACTGTAATAACTATGTTCTAACCAATACAAAGTGATAATATAATATAACAGCTAAAGTTGACTCGGGAATACCACTTCAAAGAAATATTCATGTGAATGCATTGCTTTATCCAGACAAGGTAATGACACAGAAAACAGAAGACCAGTTACAGCGGGCAATATTTACGTTCAATACCATCACACAAGACTATGAGGTACAGAGCTCTGCTACAAAATCTGAAACGATGGCATTTCAGGGCAAATATCCTATAAAAATAAAAAAATATCACTATAGTATTGACGACTCGGAACACTAAGTTTTTTATAAGTAAAAACGTAAAGTTTTACCTTACAGCCTAAACCGGCTTTCACCTTTAGAAGGCTTCATCAGAGGCTGCCATAGGTAGCGCTGTCCGTCTTGTTGTTGGCGACGGGATAGTTTTTCGAAAGATCGAAGCTGTGTGTGTGTGGTGAGATGTGTTCGAATAATGCGTGCGATTTGAATTGTGTCTGTTCGTTTAGGATGTCGTTTTTATTTGTTTTTGTGTGTTTGTATATTTCTAATTGTTCTAGAGTGTCTAGTTTTCGGCCTTTTGTGTGTACGTGTAGAATGTTCATGTTATTGTCGATGTTTTTGTATGTGTGGTTTGCTTCAATGAGGTGGTTTGCAAAGGTAGATTCTGTAGAGGTGTGGAGTGCTTTTGTGTGTTCAATGTATCTCTGTTTGAAGCTACGTCCTGTCTGGCCTATGTAGAATTTATTGCAATTTGAGCAATTTAGCTTGTATACACCGGGTAGATAGAATTTGTTTTGTGCTTTGGGCATGCGTTTTGATAGTGTGTGTTCTGTTTTGTTAGTAGTTTTGTAAGCGATTCTGTAGCCTGCTTTTTTGAATTTGTGGGCAATTTTTTCAGTTTGTTTGTTGATGTATGTTAGTGTTATGAATTTGTTGTTTTCTGTCTTTGTCTGTTGTTTGTTTTGTGTTTTGTGTAGGAGTTTACTGACTATTGTTCTGTCATAACCGTTAGATTCTGCTAGATATTTTATCGTGTTTAGTTTGTCTTTGTAGTCTATTTTATCTAAGGGGATGTTGTTAAGTCTATGTATCGTGTATCGTGGTTCTAAAAGCAGCTAGTTTGTGTTGTATTGGGTGATTGGAGGTGTTGTGTATTAGTAAAAATCCAAGAAAAATAAAAACTAAGATAGTCGTGAATAATCATATTTTGGATCAGGTTAATCATTTTAATTGCCTGGGTTGTAATATCTCATATGGAACTGATATTAATTGGGATAGTAAGCTAACAAAATTTGGACGGATCTGTGGAACGATTTGTAGGTATTTGGAAAACAAAACACGGTATGATACCCGAATGAAATTTTATAAAACAGTAGCTCTCCCCACATTCCTGTATCCTAGTGAGACATGGACTCTTGGTAAAACGTACGTGCAGAGGATTCAGGCAGCCGAAATTAAATTTCTAAGAGGGACGCAAGATGGTTCTCTCTTGGATCGGCGAAGGAACGAGGATAATAGACACGATTTAAACATTGTATCATTGCTCCAGAAGGTTGAAGACCACAGAAGGAGATGGTGTGAACTCTTGAAAACTGTAAAGAAAACAAAGAAATAATAAAAGCCCAAATTAGTGTATTCCTATGTTTTAGAAAGAACAAGAAAATAACATTAAACAAGAATCGGATGAGAAATAAAAGAAAAAAAAGTTTGGGTGCGTGTATCAGTGTGTACACGCGGAAGAAGTGACACTTCTTTGGGTTATATCCATTATTTTTTGTTTATCCATTATTATAATTATTATTTTTAACTGTATACTTAAAATTTAATAGGATGGGAGAGGTATCTGTATAAGAAAAATTTTCATTTTTAGTAAATTAAAAATATTTTATTATATACATTTACAGAAATTATTATTATTATTATTATTATTATTATTAATCTATTTCGTTAATATTTAGTGATATTTCATCATACACTTTTGTAACCAAAGGCTTATGGTAACTAAAATAAGAAATGTATGTTTTACATTCAATATTATCCAGAAACCTTGTGAATACTGCATCAATTGTCGTATTCGATTTTGTCGTAGATATTTTTTTATCATTTTGTATAGACAGGTTTAAATTATCTTTTAAAAATTCAACCAGTTTTATAGATGTGTCTAATGCAAAATTGACATTTAAATCTCCACTTAAAATCGTAGGTATTTTATGATAATCTTTACGAAGTATGGCGGCACCTTGTGATGTATACGATAATAAGATTTTCAGTAGGGAATGCCGTTAAATAAACAGTACAAAACGAGAACCACTGCGCTCGCCTCCCTTTGCGATGTATTAAATAATTAAGAGTTTCCCACCCGTGCGCAAGTAACCTACTTACTTCTGTTCATTTATCATTCTGTCGTTCGCGCCTTTCACCGTTATCGGCTGCCGCGTGTTACACGTCCTCCGTTCTCCTCTCTCTGTACACAAACAGACGTATATAGGTCTGACTGACGATAACTAAAGGTTAACACAATAGACAAACGTTAAGCAACTTCTATGGTGTAGGCCTACGTTTTTCTACTCGATGTCAGCCTAAAGCATTCGTTTCTAACTTAAAAACACCAGAGGTCCCACAATTGAACTCAAAAACATTATCGGCGGCCGTACGATAAGCGATGAATTGTCGAAAAACCGACAATTAGTCTATATTACGCTAGTATTTATTTGGTAATAGGTACAGCATAACAATAGTAGTGTACTTAATCATACAATAAACAATACAATTCGAAACATTCGGATTCGGGTTACAATTCCGTCCAGTTCGACACGCTGCTGGATTTCCACAATTTTTTTCAAAAGTTTTTATCTCTGTTTTGGGTCCTGGGGTCCCAAAATTTTGAAATGTCTAAAACTTCATCATCATCATAATTATCATCACCACTCCAAGTACTAGGGCTTAGACCTGTTTTGGAACCCATCCCCTCCTCGGTCAACCGACATCTCTCTTCCTAGTAGGGTGATAACCCAAGGTAGCCACGGGTAGACGGATATCAGGCATGCGATTAAAGTGTTCACACCATCTCCTTCTGTGGTCTTCAATCTTCTGGTGCAATGATACAATGTTTAATCGCGTCTAATATCCATGTTTCGTCTCCGATCCAAGAGAGAACAACCTTGCGTCCCTCTTAGAAATTTCATTTCGGGTGCCTGAATCCTCTGCACGTCCCTTTTATCAGCAGTCCATGTCTCACTAGAATACAGGAATGTGAGGACAGCCATAGTTTTATAAAATTTAATTTGAGTATCCTTCCATGTTTTATTTTTTAGGTACATATGAATCGTTCCACAGGTATGAATGTCCAAAACTTAACACCACATTTTCAGATGTTAATTACAATTCTCCTTAATTTGATACTCCGCAAGAATTTTTGCGATTTTATTAAAATTATCACCCACTTTTTAGGCTTTAACATCTAAAAATTGTTAAAGTTTCAAAACTAAATCTTATATTCAGATTGTGGTTAAAATTTCCTTTAATTTGATACCCCCATGTGCTCTTCGATTTTTTCGCAATTTTTCTTCTTCTTCCTCTGGCTCTACATCCCTCTATGAGATTTGGCCTCTTCAACAATCCTACACCATTCTCTTCTTTTCTCAGTAACAATCTTCCATCCTTTGATCCCCATTGTTGGCAGGTCCTCCTCAACACACTCCATCCACCTCTTTCTCGGTCTTCCTATGGGCCTATACTCCAAGAGTTCCAATTCTGTTGAAGATCTCGTATTTCCGGTCTCCTCTATTCTATAAATATGTCCTACCAATCTAATTCTCTGTGACTTAATAAACTTTACTATGTTTTCGTCGTTTATTAGTGTATCAAGTTCAAGATTCATGCGGATCCGCCAATTTCGCAATTTTTTACCCCTCACATTTTTTGACTCGGCCCTCCTTTTTAGGGGATGTCAATCTGAAAACAGGAACTTGTATGTTAAAAGTGTGGACACACGTGCCAAGTTTTACGAGAACCGGTTGATTCGTTCAAAAGTTATCGTGGGACTTACCTTAAATAGACAGACTGAGAGAGTAGACAGTTAGACAGACAGACAAATGCCAAACGGTGGAGTCAAAACTGAGAACTCGCTTCACTTGCTCAACTAAAAAGAAGTAGTGTAATCGGATTTTTTCTGATAAATGAATAGTTATCAAATATCAAAATTTGTTTAATAGTGTAATTCGTGAGTGAGTTCTGCAGCTCAAAGATCATACTAGTTTACTTGCACTGGATAGAAACTGTGTGTTTTCGTAGTAGTTCAAATAAATATCTGATAAAACAGAAAAGTAAAAATCATTGGTTGCTGATAAACAGAAATCACCTAATGTGATAAACTACTGTAACTGACCTTGTACGGATCTCATTCGGTATAAGGAAAAATGCACTTTCCTTTACTCGGATAAGAAAATAGCGTCATTAGGTACATAAAAGAGAGTTTTTTGGATGCGTGCCCAACAGGACAGTCGATTCAGAGTAAGACGGAAGTAAATAAGGAAAACATTCTATCGTGCAACAGGAAAGTAAACGAATAAATATCAGCGTACTTTACGAGTTACTCGATACTCACGTTGCAAATGCGTTACCTTCGCTGGTATCTCCGACAAAGCGTATGGATCTTTAGGACCACTGTAACTATTCATTGTTTGGTCGTATCTTTACGTTTTCCTAAAATCAGTTTGAAACTTTTAACATATTAATAACACGAGGATTGTGTTAACACGATTAATAGAAACACGTTTGGAGGCTGTAAAGCATTTTTTATTCAACGATTTTAAAAGAAGTCTCCATTAGCATTAAGACATGAGTCCCACTGTTGCACTAATCTGTAGATTCCCTGCTGGTAAAATTCTAGCGGCTGTTTGCGGAACCATTCTCTGACAGCAAACTCTACCTCAGCGCCCAATTTGAATCTCCGTCCTTTTAGTGATTTCTTTAGTGGGCGAAAAACATGATAATCGCACGGGAACAAGTCGGGACTGTAAGGTGGATGTTGTAAGACTTCCCACTTCATACGACCAAGCAGATCTTAAATCGTCTGGGGTCGAGCATTATCATGCAGAAGAATGACACAATTTGTGAGCTTCGCTGGACGTTTATTCTTGATGCTGACCCGTAAGCGTTTTAAGCCGTCTGCATGTCGCTCAGCGTTGATGTTAAGAAAGTTCTCTAACTTTTATGCGCCTATTTGCGCGTAAAGCAGTTCCAGTTGTCTCACATTTTCATCTGATGCTGCAACACATGCAAGTCCGGGACGGGCCAAATCTTTAGTGGATTCTCTTCCTTGTCGAAATTTATTGCACCATTCAACCACTGCCGTATGAGAATAACTATAGTCACCATATACAGCTTTCATTCTCGTATAAATTCCCATTGGTTGACGCCCCTCAGCGGCCAAAAAGTGAATAACAGCGCGCAGATTATCTTTGGACGGATTTTCTATCATAGATGCCATTTTTCAACCCAGTCACAACGCTCAGAAAAGAGCAAACTGCAAATATTTTTGGCAGACTCGTCACTAGTACTTAAACAGACAATATAAACAAATGAATTCCGTTGCCATGGCGACGAAGTCACGCCTGCGCAGATCAAACGTGTTTCTAATGAACAATCCTCGTAATAGACATAGTGATAAAATAAAAATATAATGCAACTACAAAATAGTAAAAAATCGGATTTTTTGTTGTTGTTTTTTTTTTTCAATTTGGTATCACCCAAGGGCAGCTGATCGTCCCCGCAAGACTGTGAGAAAACTCCAGGTTAAATAAACTGTCAAGTATCCGTAACTGAAATCCAAACACATCAGCTAGTAGGCCTACACTTGATCGGCTAAGTTACGGAATCGTCAGAGAACCTACGATCACGTGGGATCCCACGGTCTCGTGGGAACATACACGTGTGTGGAATTCTTGGACCCAAAACACCTATCCTTTCTTACCTTGTTAACTACCGATCACCAACTAAATAAAAAATGAAGAGGAGGGAAAGGCAAAATGCGAGGGAAAGGAAAGCGACAAAAAAGACAAAAAAGGCTGATAAACAAGAGTGACAAAAGGATGGGCGAAGGGTTCCTGGAGAGAATTCAAAGGTGAATACCACGAATGAACCTATTCGTTTGTTTGTTTCATACAAATGGCATAAAATGCTCGTAATCATTTAAAACAGATCTATTTGCTTGTGGTAAAACAAGATTTACGAGGTTTAATCAAAAAGTTCATGTAGTTCTTGTTTATTTTTAAAATTATGCCTTCATTTATCGACACTTATGCTGCCCCCTTCAAAGTAGTCTCAGTCGAATGGAACTCGACTAAGCCAGCCGTTTTGTAGTCTTAAAAATATTTCAAGCATGCACTTTTTGGCACACCTTGAGCTCTCTTGGCGATTTTCGTTTTACGTCTTCAACGGTCGCTAACCGTTGTCCTTTCGTGTAAATTATCACTATTTTGAGGAGGAAAAACTATTTTGCGTTGGGACACATCTGGTCAATACGACAGTTGCCGTGTCATTGATATGTCGTTTTCTTTTGCCCCTGGGAATTGACAAGCAATAACGTGCGTCGAGGCGCATTATTGGGCTGCAATTTTATTCCGTAAATCTTGCCGTTTTCTACGAACAGCTTCACACATGTGGCGTAAAAAGTCCGAATAATACTCTTTATTTACCACTGCGCCTAGCGATGAAATTTCGTGGAACACAAAAACATAATCTTCATCTGACAACCACAATCTTCAGCTCATTTACGGCTGTCTTTGAAGATTGTAAACCGCTTGTTCAAGCACCGCAGTCTCGCTAGAAGCCTTCTGACACGTTTGCCAGGACAGATCAGTTTATCTCACAATCTACACAAAATTTAATCCACGTTCTTCAATCTTGCATTGTAGAATGATAAAAAATTGCCTAGTACACCTAAGGACGACTTACTCAGTTAACTGTGAAATCTAAACTATTCATCAAGTAGGGCTAAAATTTTAGTCGATTGTCACCAACATGTGTACCAACATCACATAAAAACAGTTTTTTAATCGAACACTTGTAGCGATGGAAACTGTAAAATTTCAAGAACGTTTTGATCGAACCTTGTATATCATGGAAATATAATATATCTTGTAAAATTAAATACTAAACTATATATAAGTAATAAAATGTTAAGTAAACAAAAAATAATAATAATAGAAACGTTAGGTAATAAAAAAATAATGGTAGAAATTAGCTGTAATGAGTTTTACCATTTAACAAAATGTATATATTTCATTGTTACTAATTATATTTTATTTCTCTTTCTAGTAAAAAAATATTATTACTTACTACTAGTGACTAAGTGTAAATCAAATTGCTAATTAAAATAAATCATCTTATAAGTCAAGCGAAGTTATTTTTCAACCACCCGAAACAATCATTCTCTTACACCCCTGGAAATTACGACGTACGGAAACGAAGAACAGATCCAAAAAAGAAGAAGAAGTAGAAAAAGAAGACGACGTCCAGTTAGCTATAGCCTACCTACACACAGGTCTATTCATACAAATTTATATGTAAATTTTGTGACTATGCAATTATGTAAACAAAATGTCACTCCAGTGTGCGGGCACACGAATGAGTATATACTCATTTATATACCGGCAAACTATATTACTATATACATATTATAGTACATACTATATTACCGGCAAAGTACAAAATCAGGCATTTTATAGAATGTCTAGGAATTTCATACAATGCCTGAATCAAGCCGTCAAAGTATTAAATAAACACACAATTACATACACACATTTCATACATTGGATAGAATGCCTAACGTCTTCTAGGTAATGAATAGAAGACCATGTGTGTTCTATGGTTTCATGTTCTGAAAAGTGTATAGACTGCTGCAGAGATAAGCATAGTACGTCTGGACATTTTTTGAACACTAGTGGCAATAGTGGAGATAAGTGTGGCGATGGCAAGAAGCTGTATACTCTCTGCTTCAAAGTAAAAATTGCAACTGTTCGTGTTCCAATTCCTAAAGTCGACAAGGGGCGAGGAGATCTTCGAAACATCCTAGCAATCGTTGTGAGTGTGACAGATGACGGATTTTACAAACTGGGAACCACTAACGGATTGTTAAATCAGCTGTACACAAGATCGCAGTTCACTGTATGCCCAAGACCACTAATGGGGTTTGAAGATGTTCCTGAACAAGAAACCGCACTTCGTTCTGCTGCTACTGCCCAATCATCACGATCCGGACAGAGGTTCGTAAAATGTGTGAGCAAGACTAAATGTAATTGTGTAAAAAATGAAAGAATGTGTACTTCAAAATGTCACAGCTCTCTGTCTTGTTATAATAAGTAAAGTATATTCCATATATTTAGAATTAATAAGCACGAATAATATCTAATGTATTTTTTTTAACCAGATTGGTTAAAAAGAGATCTTATTCAGTATAATTTTAAAAAATAGTGTCCGAACATAATTAGGTAGAGAATATATAATTTTGAAATGTCATAGAAGTCCTCCTTTGTGTAAAATCAAACAATTGTGTGTGATTTTGTAATAAAATGTTATAATTTTGAACGTAGTAAGCTTATTTTACACTTTGCCTAAAGAATCACTGGCATTATATAGAATGCCTAGCCAATGTACAGAATACCTGAGAAAAGTATAAAAAACATTTGAAAAGTATTCTATTCTATACTTTGCCAAAAAACTCCAGTCATTGTATGAAATGCCTAAGTATTCTATAAAATGCCTCGATTACATACTTTGCCGGTAACATATATATAGGATAAAGCAATGTTAACAAAGTGGTTATCATAAACGAACCGTGAGAGATTTCCCAGTATCTTTACCCAAACGCTACCCAACCTTACATGTTTACCCAAATGTAATTTTTGTCTATTACCCAGAAAACGTATCGTATTTCGCTGGAATTTCAAAATCAGCTGATTGCGTATGAATCGAGGTTTGAGTTAAGAAATTCTATTACAACTCGACGCGAGAAACTTTAACAAATTGTCTCCAGTGATTTTCCACTTACGATTAGCCGGTCCATCCAGCTACACTACTGATTTAACTCAGTTTTCTTTAAATGTAAATATCCTCCTTTTTTTTTTGTTAAACTGAAACCTTCCCGCGTAGACCAAGGGCGTCTTGTGAACTTACACTTGTAATCCAGGTCACTCCGCCATAGCGTTGCGTCACCTTATATTCATTCTGTGTGAGCTCGATTATTATCGATTATCTATCTGTAACATGTATTGTATACTAAGTGTGTTGGTGTGTTGGATCGGGGATCCGTTAGCTATTGCTAAGATGTTCAAGGGGGCGTTTAGTACTGACATTCATAATTCCTGTTTGTAGAAAACGTATTAACTTTTGCCTAAAGTTTGCACGGCCGGTGTCGATGTTTTCAAACTTATTTATAAATACCAAATTATTTCTAATCAGCAACCAATCTTATTTCAGGTTGTTTCTACCTGAAACAAGTACCTGAAATTGTTCGGCGAAGATCTGCCACTGTTTTTAGTACACTCTGTCGCTTTTTGGCGGCCTGAAGAAGATCCTCAGGCCAAAAAAAGTTGGAATATGGAGTGGCCACTCACCATCTCTTTGTAGATTTCCAGTCGGCATATGATTCAATCAACCGTAAAATGCTGTATAGAGCTATGAAGGAGTTGAATATACCATCTAAGTTGGTGCGTATGGTTGGAGTAGTTATGTCCAATTCTAAGTGCCAAATCAGAATACAATCAAATCTATCTAACTCCTTAAAGACATTGAATGGGTTGAAACAAGGAGATGCCTTAGCGTGTCTGTTGTTCAACATAGCTCTAGAAAAGGTCATCAGGGATTCAGGAATTCAAACTAGCGGACACATATTTCACAAGGAGATACAGCTTCTGGCCTATGCCGATGACATTGACGTCATAGGTAGGTCTGAATCTGGCTTAAAGGAAGCCTTTCAGGAACTGGAGTTGTCCGCTAAGGCTATGGGCTTGGTTATAAACCAAAGCAAAACCAAATATATGGTTGTAGGTGCCAACACTCGTGACCTGTCCCTGCGCATTAATGATTATGAATTTGAAAAGGTTCAGGGTTTTCCGTATCTCGGGTCATATGTGGACTCTGGAAATGACTCCTCTAGAGACATTGAAAAACGGATATTATCTGCTAATAGGTGTTACTACGGACTGGTGAAACATTTTAAGTCAAAATTAATAAGTAAAGATACAAAAGCCACATTATACAAGACCTTGATCAGACCAGTCCTGATGTATGGCTCGGAATGCTGGGTGCTAAAAAAACTAGATGAGCAGAAACTATCTGTTTTTGAGAGGAGGGTACTGAGGAGAATCTATGGCCCTGTGAAGGAAAACGACATTTGGAGGCGACTGCATAATCGAGAGTTGTACGAATTGTTTAAAGATCTTCCGATCGTGCAACTCATACAAATTAACAGATTGCGTTGGGCTGGTCATGTGCAGAGAATGGCGGAGGATAGAATCCCAAAAAAAGAGTTATGAATTATTTGCCGATGGGAAGGAGAAGGAAAGGGAGACCGCGTACAAGATGGCTGGACCAGGTTGGTAGGGAGGCAGTGAGGCTGAGTGCAGCGAACTGGTGGACATTGGCCGGGAGTAGAGACCAGTGGGGAAGATTTCTTTTGGAGGCCAGGGCCCAGAGTGGGCTGTAGCGCCGAGGATGTGTGTATGTAAGAAGATCCTCGAGGGCGAATCGAAACGTTGCCTACAAGATGTCTATTCATAGGAACCGACCACAGCCTAACAGCCCGGTATTTAGAAATAATTTTGAAAATATAGAAAACGTATTGTTTTGTGATTTTTGAATATTGTTACGTAATGCGGAAAAGGCTTACGTGTGTGCCTACATAATGCTGCTACTTTGCGGTGAAAGACAATTACGCGTCAACTATCGGGTAACCAGACCATACCGGTCAGCGCAGCGTGTTCAAGGCCGCAATGAATTACGTTCTAGAGTTTTCTAGTAGACGCCGAACCTCAGCGGGGTATAAATACAAGTACTCAGCGACGCTCAGTCACTTATTGTCGGGCGATTACACAGTGCGGTTCGAAATATTGTGGCGAAGTGTTATGTGTTTTATAATCGTGCGGGACAATTGTAATACAATTGTGTTTTTATATTAGTAGACATTTTTATTGCGTGTGAAGAATTTTTATTTGATTTGTTGTAAGAGACTATCTTGTTGATTACAAACTGTTTAATTGTGATAGTTAAAGCTGGTGATTAGTGACTTCGTTGGTGTCTTCTATTTTGTTTTCCATTGTAGGCTACCATACGACGATCAGTAGAGCGTCGCAACAATATGTAAAGCTTTTCTCACTGCCTGGGCAAGTTACCTTGGAGCAGACTGTTCAGACAGCGACTCAGCTGAACGGCGAGAAATAACCCATCCCAATGGCTTTGTGCGAAGGAGCTCCCTTGACTAGCAGATGGGCTCTCAAGGGACGAGATGCCTCTGAACCCCCATCGTTGTAGCGTCTTCAGCCACACGGGCGGGTACAAAGCTACATGTATGTCTGTACTCCAGGTCAGGGGCTGTTATCTACAACGTATGTATCCCAGGTAAGGGGGGGGCTGAATTAAAACGGAAAAAATTAAGAGAAACCATTCTGGTCGTCATTTTTCCAGGGCATTGGTACGGCGAGGATTCATCAAATTATGGCCCCTTACTGCCAGGCAACTCTTAATTGGGCTGCGGGTGTAAATAATCTACCGGCTCAAAATAGTCCAGTCAGAATTACTATTGTGTACATGGAATACCTTGGCTGCAGGATTACAGAAAAACCTTGAACCTGGTGTGGAAATTAAGAATGTTTTGAATTAGCACGAACCGCTTTCAAGAGAATGAAGTCTCTGCAACGATGCTTTAACTTTAAAAATTAAACTGCAGTTCTCGCAGATAAAACATATTATGTATAAAAAAGCACCTGGGATCTAGCTTCATCTCAAAAAGCACGAAATGCAAAATCTACAAGACACTTATTAAACCAGTGCTGACATATGCTTCAAAAACCTGGACAATGACAAGAAATAGCGAGAGACTTCTAGGTTGCTGTGAAAGACGGATTGTTAGAACAATATTTAGAGGAGTACAAGAAAATGGAATGTGGCGCAGGCGCTATAAATATGAACTATACCATCTTTACAAAGAGCCGGACACTGTTAGGATAATCAAAATATACAGGCTAAGGTGGGTTTGACACATAGAGAGAATGGAGGAAGGACAACCTACGAAACATATTTTCTACCAGAAACCAATGGGTAGTAGAAAAAGGGGAAGACTCCGAAGTAGATTCAAAGACCAGATAGAGGAGGCCCTTGGAAAGGTGAACATAAGAAACTGGAAAGCCAGGGCATCCAATAGGGAGGAATGGAATCGACTCTTGGAGCAGGCCAAGACCCACCAAGGGTTGTAGAGCCCGGGTTGATGATGATGATAGTAAGTGTTATGTATGGTTCACAGTTTAGTATGAGGTTAGTGTTCGACTCAGTTCAACGGCTGGAACTTTGGAAATGTGGGTGCATACAAGAATGTTGAAAATCTCGTGAGTCCAACACGTCTACGATGATGAGACACTGAATGAAGATTGAATGAAGAAGAGCAAACAGCGGAAGAGAACTAATGGCAAATACTAAGTGGAGGACGATTGACTTTACACACACGCGTGCGCGCGCACACACATTGTACAATGTGTCTATGTAGTATTGATGAGATTTAAATAGTACATAAGCCCTGACAAAATAAATAAATTTGTAAAAATTATAAATGCTTATTTTTAAGAAAGCAATACAACAGTCAACCATATTGGATTTTTAAAGGTGTCAAACTGAAATGTAATTGGAAATTTATTAAAATTATTTATAACAATAGTATTGGTAATGTTTAAGAGAAACGAATGTCTATAATAACTGTACATTAATAGCATCAAACTGCATGTGCAAAAAACTATTAACTCCAAATTCAGTAAAATTCTAATTTATTAAATCGCCATCCTTTACGGCTTAGGCTAGTAGCCTGTTCCAGCCTCAATGGCTTACGGGGTCTTCGGCACACTTCTATTTCCCCTTGGACGATAGTCAAGGGCTCTTCTTGAAAAATCTAGTTGGATCCATTCTCTCTACGTGTAACTACGTGTAATCTCCGTTTTGTAACGGGAGATTTTCTCATACAAGCTTTCAGGTATGCCTAGCTCCATTCTAATATTATAATTTCTTATAAGATCTCCACCTGGTACAACCCTTTACAGCCCTCAAGAACCTCATTCCCGCTCCTTGTATTCTAGACATATCTTCGGCCTTTCTAATCCAAGTCTCAATACCATACAGTAGTCGAGGTATTTGCCATTACGTTATAATAATTTATAAATTACATTACATTATAATTTACTACATGTTACAGTAATTGGTAAAACATTGGTACAGAGAGAGAGAAAGAGAGAGAGAGAGAGAGAGAGAGAGAGAGAGACACAACTTTTCCATTCACCAACCTATGACAAAACAGTGATGTCGTTTTAGTTGATGGCTGTCATCAAACTTGGAGAGTGACGTGTTTGTTAAAAACTCGTCGTCGTGTGGATTACCAAATCCATTCCCAATTAGTACGCGTTCAAAGAGGTTAATAAGCGGTTGTGATCTCTGCGGGTCATCTGTTAAGATTGGATAACGAATGTGTTTCGAATCCATTGTGTTCAGTGTTTCGATAACGCTGTTTCAAAATTCTGTAATATCTGTGCTGTATCCTAATTCAGATCTCCGACAATTAATTTTGATTTGCAGATAATTACGTGTCTGTTACGTAATGAGTAAAATATTAGGCTAAGCGCGTTGGTTTGTTTGTGTGTGTACATAAATGGCGGTATGTATTACATACATACGAGCGAAGTGGCGGAGTGACATATGGTTCTTGCCTTGTGTTTACAAGCAAACCTGTCTGTAAATAGGGCAGTGCCCTTTGAAAGAATTTTCTACGAGAATTATAGGGTGATGACATCCAGAAAAATATTCTGTTCTTTACGCCAGTGGCATAAAGTGGTCAGCAATGCTCCTTACTGACCATCCACCTGCTAATAAAAATTGACGTACTTCAGTAGTCATTTTAATATCACGATGTTCGACCGACTGACAACTATTTTTTAAAGTTTTTGTATTATTCAACCGCTCGTTCGTGCATCAAAACCCTTCTACAAAAGTTTCACCACATAGTACCAGTTCTCATTCTTTTTACAAAATTATCCAAGTACGTTTAACATAAATTATCCCCCTATAAATCTGAGCGCTCCCTACAAACAGCGATACACGCAAGTGAATAAAAAATTTAGAGTCATTTCAAAGAAATAAAAAGAAGTAAATAATTCACGATAAGTAAGAGAATTCGCCTATTTAGGAAACAAAATCACGAGTGATGACCGGAAAGCTATGGAGATGTTAAGTAAAAATTAGCCATTGTAATCACACATTCCATTAATGGAAAAATATCTTTAAAAAAATGTATTTTAAATTTCTTAAATTTTTCTTCATACAATGTCAGTTAAAAGATGAGGAAGAATCTGTAAAAACAGTTATGTTTGGGGCGTTCATTTGTGTGGACGATAAAAGAAGGGGAAAAGAAAAGACTCCAAGCTTTTGGAGTCTTGTGCTATAAGAAGAATAATGAAGATGAGTTGGAGAGGAAACCCTACGAATGACGAGATTTTCAGAGAAAGTGAACAGAAGCTTTTGAAGAGCTGAAGAGCCCAGCTAATTGGCCACATACGTCGGCATAGTGAATTTAGGAAGACGAAGATACAAGGACAAAATTAGTGAGAAAGGTTCATATGGAATATAAAGACCAAATAGCTGAAGACGTAAATTTTGATTCATATTGTGTGGACTGAAGAGGAAAGATGCGCATCGTGAAGCGTGGAAAGCGGCTGATAACTAGGATCCCAACGAGAGAGAGAGAGAGAGAGCGAGAGAGAGAGAGAGAGAGAGAGAGAGAGAGAGAGAGAGAGAGAGAGAGAGAGAGAGAGAGAGAGAGAGAGTGAGAGAGAGATGACAGAGTGGAAGAGAGGGAGAAACATAGATCAATAGACGGGTGATACCACAAGCAACACGAAGGTGACGGCTTTCCTGGGAAGCAATCCTGTAAGAGTCAAAATAATGATTAACAACCAACTAATTGAACAAGTCTCGCACTTTAGCTACCTAGGGAAAGGTGTCGTATGAGAACAATAGGAACATAGACAATGGCAGAGAGAGATGGGACAGACAGAAAAAGAGATAGAGAAGGACAGACGCAGCCAGACAGATACTGAAAGAAAAAGGTGAGAAAGATAGGAAAAAACAGAAAGAGATAGAGAGAGAGCGAAAGAGAGAGAGAGACAGACAGAAAAAGAGAGAGAGAGAGAGACAGACAGACAGAGATAGACAAATAGACAGACAAACAGAAAAAAGAGAGAGGGGACAGTCAAAGAAAGAAAAAAAGTGAAAGGGCTAGAGAGAGTTAGGCAGGCGAACAGAGTGAAAGATAAAAGGGAAGAGAGTTGGAGAGGTAGAGAGTGAGAGAGAGAATTAGACAGGCATCTAGAGAGAAAGAGAGAGAGAAACAAAGCGACAGAGGAAATGACAGACAAACAGAGGGAGATACAAAGAGTGAGAGTGAGAGAGACAGAAAGAGAAAGAGAGAGAGAGTGATGTCTACAGATGGTTACAATACTCGCGACTCTATTAATTTCCCATTATACACGTCTAATGTATGCAACACATTTTTATTACAAGCATGAGTACAGTGTATTTATTGGTGCTGACGAGAAAGCTTTGTTACACAATGACAGTTTAGCCTAAAGGGGTGAAACGTGCCTATTATATTGCAAATAATAATGTATGTAAACGTGTAGAGGACAGAGTTGGTGATTTTTAATTAAAAATATCTCAAGTAAGCGGTCTAAAAGCGACTGACTGACAGGACCCTAAGGCTCTCAGACAGGTACGCTCACGCACGCTCCACGCACACACACACACACACACACACACACACACACACACACACACACACCACGACAACCACAATGAAAACAATTGGCCTCTTAATTACATCGCTCAACATGGATATTAGACGTGGATTACTTAATCCAGACTTGAGAACTCGTGTATTGGATTACGTCTTATCTAACTTCAACATCGATATGCAAATAAAGATAAGTTGTTTAAAACTACATTTATTTTACACAGTGAGAGCAGAACGTTCTAAGTATAAATCACGATGTATGACAGGGCTGTTGTATCTTTACAACGCTGTCGCTGTTTAATATATATTTAAACTATGTTCCTCGTAGGTGGCAGAGCATTTACCCATCAACAGGTATTTCTCTAGGACAAAGCGAATTTGTTAATACGCTGCTGTTCGCTGACGACCTGTTGCTTATACATACCAAAACCGAAAATGATTTGCAAAGAACGCTACATAATTTACAACCGTGTTCGATTCAGTATAACGTAAGAATTTCCACAAACAAAACGAAGCTGATGGCTTTACTGGGAAGTAATCCAGTAAGAGTCAAAATAATGTTTAACAACCGGCTAACTGAACAAGTCTCTCACTTTAGCTACCTAGAGTATGATATAGCGTATGAGAACAATAGAAACATAAACAATAAACTAAATAAGTTTCAAATGATGTGCGGCAGAAGAACACTGAAAAACAAGACGCGAAAAGATACTCAGCTCAAGTTTTACAAGGTAATGGCTGTCCCAACGCTAATTTATGGAAGTGAGTCATGGATAATGAGACAGAGAGATAAAAGCCGCATACAAGCAGCGGAGATGAAATTTATAAAATTGTTCAAAGGAGATTAGAGAAGTGTAGAAATATTAAACTTAAATGAGAAAATAGAGTGGCATAAAAAAATTGGAAGGACCATCTGCAGCGTATGGTTGATCGAAGACTACCAAAAACAGCAAGTAGGTACAAACCAGTTGGAATAAGAAACGTAGGGGGACAAAAGAAAAAATGGGAATAAATTTTATGAAGCCGGAAGAAGAAGAAGAAGAAGTGTCAGAGGTTTTACGTTTTCGCGTCTCTTTCCTCCAAACTGCATACGAATTACATCTCTTCTTACACCTGATGTTGACAATTTTTCCCGTAATTGTAAAATTATCTAATGTCAGACTTTATGAAATAATAAATGAATCGTTTATTTTTGAAAAGGCTCATGTCACATTCTCAAATTTTACAACAGGCAAAAAAACTGATTAAAAGTGTTCAGATTAAATTTTCAAAAAATTTGACATTGTAATATTAAAAACATACAAAAATACACATCTCACTCAAAATTGGGATGTTTTTATTATTAAATTAGGCTATTTATTATTAAACATTTTTTTTGTTGGACATGTGCCCTTTCCACAATAAACAGAGGAAAAATTAATATATATATATTCTCATAAATTGTTAAAACATTAGTATTTTATTGAATACAATTTGAATTTTATTACAAAAAGCAAAAGAAGTCTCACTCGCAAACTCTCTCTCTCTCTCTCTCTCTCTCTCTCTCTCTCTCTCTCTCTCTCACACACACACACACACACACACACACACACACACACACACACACACACACAGAGGTACGAAAGATCATCGAAACAGCAAAAACATAAAAACATAATAGTAAGGAGGAATGCGCTGATAACCATATTATCAAAAATAATATTATACCACAAAATAATTTTACCCAACTTGACATTTTTAGTTGGTTGGTTATTATATTATTATTATTATTATGCAGAGTAAGCTAGGACAGTCAATAAATTATTGTAGGTTAAGATCAATTTTTAATTAAGTTAAGATGGTATGGTAGGTTAGGCTAAATAGAAAAGATTAGCTTAAGTAGGCAAACTAGGTTAAGTAAGTTAAGGAATTTTAGGATTATTATTTTAGGCCTAATTTATGAGTATTCGTAGTGACTACTTCCTTAAGGCTACATAAATCGTTTAATTGGAAAATAAAAGTTGTTTGACTTACCCACAGTTTTTGCTCATGGATTTCGACGGTACATGTTTGCCTTTGTAATTAACATAGGCCTTGCCTGCTATCCGGGATTTCTTGATAACATTTTGCTTATAGCAGTCATCATTACGAAAACCCCCTTTTTTTTCTTTGGTAGACGTACTAAACTGTCAGAATCGGAACCACTACTACTGCTCGAATTCAACATATTTCTATTTTCGATGCAAGATGTAAACTTTCTAGTAGAACTGAATGTCAGTGACGACTGTAGGTTAGAAAGTAAGATAAAGCTCTGTGCCAAACAAGTGAACAAGTCGTACTGCGCGTGCGCGTCCCGCCTACATAAAATCAGTTCAGTGAGAAAGGGCTCATGTCCCGGACATGATCCCTTTCAAAAACAAATGACAATTTCAAATCCTCATAAAACACCACAGAGTTGAGTTAAGAATGAGTCCTTTCAATAGTAAATGTATCTAGGTTAATATTTCAAGTTAACATCAAAACATGTATTTCGCAAAAAATTGGACATGTACCTTTTTAATAATAAACGATTCAAATCTATATTCATTTAAAATATTGAGAGAGTTCTGCAGCTCAAGGAGGATACTAGTTTTAATCTTCCTTGTTTTCTGAAAATAGAACAATATTGTCAGCACACCATGACTTTTTTATTCTTTCCCTGGAGTGCTGTTCCAGGCTCAAACGCCTCTTTTATTTCCCTTATCGTCTCTTACAGGCAGGCACACACACTCACACACACACACACACACACACACACACACAAAACCTTTTATTTCCTTTGATAGGTATGGACGCACGTGTGTTATTTTAAATAACAATGTGGAGAAAGACTACTGTGCCGGGGTTTGAATTTCCCGGCGCGATTGAATTTGTTCAGTGCTGCGAACACAGTTGGCAGCAGTGCTTGCTAAGGCATTGTCGACGCCACGGCGACGCGATCTAGTGTGCCTAGTCATCCATGTCAGCTGATTGCTGTGCGTTGTTGGCAATTAGGTTAACCAAAGGCTTATTTTTTGCAAATTGGGACAGGTTGTTTTATGCAGGATGTGGGACAAACTAACTCATGCCTCGTCCTCATTTCTCTGCCAGCCTTCGATCTGAAAGTTCCACTGGTCTGACGGCCCAGAATTGTGTGTAGATCTTCAATATGCGTCTGTAATCATGTAGATATGTTCAGCTTAGTGTGGACTTAATTATATTATTCTATGTTTGTTTAATTATGGATTATGTGTGTTATGATTGTGTAAGCGTGTGTGTGGCCCAGACTCATGTAAAACTTATTTAATTGTAAAACTCATGCCTTGTAAAATCTAATCTATTCGTTACTTCTTGTCTGGAAACAATTGTCGCTTGTTAACACTTATTCTGATCAAACTAATTGAAAGTAATTACTTTAATTGAATAAAAATAAGCAATACTGAATTAATTAGAGTAAATAAGGTGTTGATAAAAGAGTGTGTAAGTGATTGCGGTGTTTGTGTTCCGAGGCGAGGGTGTTATGTCTAGGTGTATTAACTGGCGGCTAAAAATGTTATAGGGTCCCTGCACCAGCCAGGAGAAAGGGAAAAGAGCGGTAGTCACATTAACACCGGTGACTACCCGCAGAGCAGTGCACCAGAATGCTCCCCGAAGCCGTCAGACGTAGGAATGCTGAACGAGCCTAAGACACCGAAGGACCCAGATATCCCCGGAAGGAGTTCCAGTAGACATGCACCGTAGTTCAGGAATAAACTTTGCAACTCTGCTCGTACACCGTTCACCATGCTTCCAGTTGAGTTCGTCTCCACGCAATCACAGGTGGGAACGTTTCATTTATCACTCTTCAATCTACATCAACTCCATAGACCGCCTACCCTTGTGTTCACATTAAATATCTCTATTAAGGACTGAAACTATATCAAAATCACAAGAACTCAAATAGTTAAAAGATTGTAACTGACTACTCTGTAACTGGTCTGACATACACCATGAGGGAGTAGTTAAATTGTAACTGACTACTCTGTAACTGGTCTGACATACACCATGAGGGAGTAGTTAAATTGTAACTGACTACTCTGTAACTGGTCTGACATACACCATGAGGGAGTAGTTAAATTGTAACTGACTACTCTGTAACTGGTCTGACATACACCATGAGGGAGTAGTTAAATTGTAACTGACTACTCTGTAACTGGTCTGACATACACCATGAGGGAGTAGTTAAATTGTAACTGACTACTCTGTAACTGGTCTGACATACACCATGAGGGAGTAGTTAAATTGTAACTGACTACTCTGTAACTGGTCTGACATACACCATGAGGGAGTAGTTAAATTGTAACTGACTACTCTGTAACTGGTCTGACATACACCATGAGGGAGTAGTTAAATTGTAACTGACTACTCTGTAACTGGTCTGACATACACCATGAGGGAGTAGTTAAATTGTAACTGACTACTCTGTAACTGGTCTGACATACACCATGAGGGAGTAGTTAAATTGTAACTGACTACTCTGTAACTGGTCTGACATACACCATGAGGGAGTAGTTAAATTGTAACTGACTACTCTGTAACTGGTCTGACATACACCATGAGGGAGTAGTTAAATTGCTTTGCTAGAGCATGGTTTCCTCCCCTAAACTATTTCGAGTCTAATCTGTATTACCCTTATATATTATAATTAGAGTGAAGGGTTATTTATGTTTTCATTAAGGGGTAGGGTTAACTTAATTGGTTCGTTATTTCAACTGTAAGCATGTTCGCGTGTTCTCCCTCATGGGGTATGCTGGTGTGCACATTAATATATGTATATACCTTATGTAATTTTTTTTACAACAATATAAATTAATGACTTTATGTAAAAGGATAACATGATACTGGAACATTGTGTCACTAACTTAAACTTTAATTAAATTTTGTTACTTGTTAAAAGAGTGTTGATTGCAAATCCTGTCACTCTGTTTGGGCTCCAGCACACTTTTCGCTTCCTCTAGGTTTACTAACCTAGTCTTAAATTTTACGTAGCGCCCTTGCGACGAGTGCCGCTACACTACACTCCTGTATTTCCCATTCTTTATCGTCTCCTTCACTTTTGTGATCTTCTATCCTTGTTGTAGCTACAGTAACTGGAAATGTACAGATCAGAAATGTCGCAGCCCAAGTACTGAAAATGTGAGACCTGTTCTGAAGCAATACTATCATAGAACAGGTCTCACATTTTCAGTACATAGGCTGCGACATGTCTTACGAAGAAGACAGATACATCAGCAACAAAATAAATACATTTCAAGTGATACGTGGCACAGTTGTAATGTCTCTTAAGAAAAGGACATTAAAGGACTCGCATCTAAAATTTTATAAAGTGATGGCAGTTCCCACACTGTTGTATGGTTCAGAATGTTGAGCACCTAGGTAAAGAGATCTTAGGACCATAAGACAGGAATTAAACATTAAATCGGTTGCACTACAGAAAGAAATGTATAATGAAAGGTAGAAAAAACATGTACTCAAAATGCAGAAAGAAAGGATTCCAAACCAGGCCTTGAATAAAGCACCCCTATAGGCAGAAGAAGGGTGGAAAGACCTGGATTTAGATGGTGACGTCGGGAGAGGCAGATTTGCCTAACCTTGGAAGGGCGGAAGAAGAAGAAGAAGAAGAAGAAGAAGAAGAAGAAGAAGAAGAAGAAGAAGAAGAAGAAGAAGAAGAGAGGTCAGAATCCTAGTAGTAGGGTGGCGGTGAGTAGGTCTGTACCTTGTATTAATTTCAAAACAAGCTTCCCGGTGGCGTCGCACTTTCGTTCTATTAACGGTCGATTGAACATTTAATAATCACTGGCAATATGTCAGTGTTGCGGGTAGTCAATATACTTGGTACGTACGGAGTAGAATGCGCTTAGGCAATGCGCCAGCAATGACTACGTGTAACAATTTGAGTCGGTTTAAACAGGTTCTAGAGGCGGCGGGCGGCGGCGAATTCATACGGTCATATGCAGACTGCGTAATGAGAACTCAATAGACGACGCAGCTATGCGCCTAACAACGAAAAATCGAATTAATTTTTATTATTCCGGCCGTACAATGTTTACACATTTTCCGGAACCAAAGATTACAGAAGTGATTGAATTATCATCTTCCACTTCTGCTTGTCCATCCAAAGATCTTCAATTTCTCGTTCCCTCAATATAGTCTGAATTTCTTCTAGCCAGGTGGTGGGTGGTCTTCCTCTTTTCCTTCTTCGTGGTGGGGTCCATTCTATAACTATCCTTGGCAATCTTTCCTGTCCCATTCTTTTCGTGTGTCCATACCATTGTAATTTTTTTGTTCGGATAAACCAACAACTGAATTTTTCACATTCATTCTGTCCTCAATTATCCTTCATTTCCAATTTTCTCACGTCTGAATACTCTTGCCAAGCGCCTCCAAAAGTCCATCTCTGCTGTCATTAATGTTGTTCTTGTGTGTTTATTAGTAGTCCAAACTTCTGACCCGTAAGTCATGATATTTCTATCAATGGTTTTAAATAATCTGGTTTTAGTTTCTGGTGTAATTTACTTATCTCACAGGATTCCATTCAATGTACATATAGCCATATTTCACAAATTAATTCTGGATTGTATTTCTTTGTCTTACTTTCCACTGGCAGTAATTTTCACCCCTAAATATTAGTGTTCCTCTGTATATGAAATCTTGTCCATGTCTTCCTCCAATATCAAGCCTTGATGAAGGTCACCTATTGCCATGTATTTTGTTTTATTCATATTTACCTTTAGTCCCATTTCTGATATTTCTTTATCAATTTTCTAGTTATGTACTCAAAAGCGAATTCATAATTTCATAACTATTGTTCTTTTTCAATATTATGTCTCTGATGTTCGATACATTTATTTCTGCGTTGGACAGCGCCATTATCCCATTCCTGAAGTGGTTTCCTACAAGCTCTGCAAAATATCCATATACAGCTCCAATTATTTTATCAATATTTTCAGCAAGAATTAAACCAAAAATGGTTTGTTCCGATCTGAAGCAGATAAACTCTAACTGGTGGTTATAAAGCATTAGTTGTTTGGGGATTCAGCAGTCATCCATTTGGTTAAACTGTTCCAACTATTTTTGTCGCTATTAAGCAGTGTTATCTTTAAGATAAGAATAAACTTTAATTAATTTAATTTAATATATACTAATTTGTACACGACATGACCATAATCAAAAGGATGAGCAGGTCATATCAGGATAAACTCCCAGGACCCTGTAAAGCGTCTTTTACTGTTGACCAAGAGGGCAAAAGGAAAATGGAAACACCAAAGCTGAGGTGGCGATATGGTGTGCAGCAGGATATAGAAAGTATAGGAATCTGAAATTGGGGGATGGCTGCAACGGACAGTGACCGTTGGCGAGGTCTCCTTTAGCAGGCCAGGACCCGGGCAGACTTGTAGCACCCCTGATGATAATGTCATACTAATGTATTTATATGATATGTATTTGTATGATAAATAATAAAAAAATCAATATTATATAAATTCAATAAGATTACAATCAAACCATTTCCTTATCCAGAACAGAAGTTATGGCTTTTTCTGGGGCAAATGATAGAAGAAAGATTGTCATACAGGACTCGCCAATAGAACAGGTGCCAGATTTCAATTATCTAGAGTGTAGCATCACATACCAAGATGATAAGCAGGTTGAAAGTAAAATTAGTCTCTTCCGGTCGCTTTGTGGCTGTATCATTAAACATTTACAGAAGAAAACAAGAAAAGAGACGCTGTTGAAATATTATAATGTTATGGTCATTCCTCAACTACTGTATGGTAGTGAGACTTGGATTAGAAAGGCCAAAGATATATCTAGAATACAAGGAGCGGAAATGAGGTTCTTGAGGGCTGTAAAGGGTTGTATCAGGAGAGATCTTATCAGAAATGATCATATTAGAATGGAACTAGGCATAGCTGAAAGCTTAACTCAGAAAATCTTACGGTACAAAACGGAGTGGCGGTTACACGTAGAGAGAATGGATCCAACTAGATTTTCAAGAAGAGCCCTTGACTATCATCCAAGGGGGGGAAGAGAAGTGTGGGAAGACCCCGTAAGCGATGGTTGGACGACTTCGATTGAGACTAGAACAGGCTGCTAGTCTAAGCCGTAAAGGATGACGACGACGACGACGACAACATAAATATATTTATAAATTAATTACCTTATTACCTTATTCATTTATAATTACGAATAATTAATACGAATTAGTTTTTATAAAATAATTTATAGTTTAAACTAATTCGTCATTTGTAATTGGACCGTCATCGCATTCAACAAGGATTAAACCGAAAATTGTTTGTTCCTGTCGCAAGCAGGTAGACTGCAGCTGGTCACTCAAGCGCTTCCTCGGACGTGCCACACATCTCGACACCTTGCGACTTCTAAGTCAATACTTGTTTGACGATGCAACAGTCATCCATTTGGTTAAGAAGTTCCAACAATTTTAGCTGATACTGGGCAATCTTATCAAGTATACTCATAATATTCAGTTCCTGCCATTTATCTACACTTTTTCTGCGATCTCGAAGAGTAGGCTGTATCCTGACAGAGTATATCTGGTATAAGATACCAGATTTCTCCGCTATTACGAATAATACAAAAATATCCTATCTGACAACAAAAAAATAAAATGTATGGCTTTTAAAGGAACATGGTCAGTTAGATCTAGAATTATTTTGGATGGTAAAATTCTAGAGCAAGTCTCAGAATTTAACTATTTAGACTGTAAGCTCTCATATAATAACGAGGAAGATATTAATGGGAAAATTTAACCAGATAACAGGAACTCTCTAACGTGCTCTAAATCACAAGGCAAGAGTCCGTAATAAAATTGTACAAATCTACGGCAGCTCCTACCCTTACTTATGGTACAGAAACATGGAAAACGTCTGCTAGACAAACATCAAAAATTCAGCTACGGAAATGAAATTATTGCGTTCCATAGCTGGGTACACAAAATTACATATGAGAAGAACAATCAGATAAGAGAGGAACTGAAAGTTGAAGAAGTAAACGGAATCATCATTAAGTAAAGAGAAAGCTGGAAAAACACATTAGCAGAATGGGCAGTGACAGATTCCCCAAGGTAGCCTTATTTATCAGCCCAAAGGGAAGAGAAGCCTGGGAAGGCCCAAGAAGAGATGGTACAACCAGTGTTTGGACCCGGTACAGACTAAACAGTCTAAGCCGTGACGAAGAAGAAGAAGAAGAAGAACAACAACAACAACAACAACAACAACAACAACAACAACAACAACAACAACAACAACAACAACAACAACAACAACAACACAAGAGAAGAAAATTTCCGCGGCTGTAAAAGTCAAGGGGAATGATGTTTCGAGTCTTAGAACCAGTAAGAGCGAAAACAGTAATTACAGATCATCTGATCTTCTGCAAATCAAAACATGAATTACTGTAATACGTATACCTGCCTATATTTAAACCCATTTTTTACAGGAACGGGTGATACACAATCCCCCCCTCATCTCTCGAGTCTTATCAGCCAACATTGTACACTATATTTGTTTTGTTTCTGCATCGTTGTGTAACGCGTCCAACAAGACATTTCAGGTGCTCCGTTGTAAACAAACACGGCACGAAATACCGTCATACTGCCGCTGTCACACCCATTTATTGTTATTAAACAATAGCCATTGCCATTGTTAATTATTCATTATTGCGCAAACGTTGCGTCTTGAAACTTGCAACAGCATTTTTTCCATGTCGGTGTTTTAGCTGTTCCTTGCTTTGTATACGTCGCGTATGCAATTGTCTTGTCCACCGTACATTGTGAAATAAAAACTATAACCGTAGCGTACACTACAGTACTTCAGGATTACTGTAGTTTTTACGTGCTCTAAATCATCATCATCATCATCATCATCATCATCATCATCATCATCATCATCATCATCATCATCATATTCACAACACGACATACCCAAGGTGCTGCCTGTTCAGCTTTCGAAGATCCTGCAGTAGGTCTAACTAAATCCCTGTGTACTACAGGTTTGTATTTCCAGACTTGTTGGCCAGTCTGGAATCAGACTAAGTGTTCTTCCACCGTTGTCTGTAATCTTTTAATTTTCTTTCGAGTTTGATACTTGTAACTCTTCTCTTATGACCTCATTCTTTATGCGGTCAAGTTTAGAACACATTTTAATTCCTGTTAAGAACGTCATTTCAGAGGCCTGCATTTAACTTTCTTGTTTCTTGGTTGTCGTCCATAATTCACACCCATAGGACAGTACAGAGGCCGCAATAACTTTCTTGTTTCTTGGTTGTCGTCCATAATTCACACCCGTAGGACAGTACAGAGGCCGCAATAACTTTCTTGTTTCTTGGTTGTCGTCCATAATTCACACCCGTAGGACAGTACAGAGGCCGCAATAACTTTCTTGTTTCTTGGTTGTCGTCCATAATTCACACCCATAGGACAGTACAGAGGCCGCAATAACTTTCTTGTTTCTTGGTTGTCGTCCATAATTCACACCCATAGGACAGTACAGAGGCCGCAATAACTTTCTTGTTTCTTGGTTGTCGTCCATAATTCACACCCATAGGACAGTACAGAGGCCGCAATAACTTTCTTGTTTCTTGGTTGTCGTCCATAATTCACACCCATAGGACAGTACAGAGGCCGCAATAACTTTCTTGTTTCTTGGTTGTCGTCCATAATTCACACCCATAGGACAGTACAGAGGCCGCAATAACTTTCTTGTTTCTTGGTTGTCGTCCATAATTCACACCCATAGGACAGTACAGAGGCCGCAATAACTTTCTTGTTTCTTGGTTGTCGTCCATAATTCACACCCATAGGACAGTACAGAGGCCGCAATAACTTTTTAAACTTTAATTTTGTATTTCGACGTACGTCGTTTCTGTGAATACGGTCGATTGTGCCCCATATCGTTTGGAACTTGCCCAACTTAACATGAATATCATAATTCCTACCATAACCACTATCATTTTTCCAGTAGTTAAATGGCTCACCTTTTCTACAGTTTGATTATTAATCGTTATTTTTGTTTTTATTGGTTCATTGCCTGGAAATGCCACTAGGTTTTTTTTTTGTAGAAGAGATAATGTTGTATTTTTTGCAAATCTGATGAAGTTAAAAACAAATTTTTGTGAAGCAGATTCTGGATTTTGAATTACAAGAAAGTGGACTAAATTCAAATTGTTTAAATTCTAAATTGTTTTCTTATCTGCAACTGCGTAATTAATTTGCTGAGCAAAAGCAAAGCGAGTTCTCAGTTTTAGGTCTACCGTTTGGCATTGTCTGTCTGTCTGTCTGTTGCGGGTACGTCTTACGATAACCTTTGAACGCATCAACCGGTTTTCGTAAAACGTAAGCATGCATGTCCATACTTTTACCCTACAGAGCACTATTGGTTTTTGAGATCGATCCCCCCCCCAAAAGTAGGGGGTGGGAAGCAAAAATGCAGACGGGAAAAATTGTGAGGTATCGAATTAATGAGAATTGAATGTAGAGCTAGGTTTAAAAAATGTTTAAATTTGAGTACGTCATAGCGTAAAAAGTGGGTGAAAATTTTGGTAAAATCACAAAAGTCCTTGTGGGGAGTCAAATTACTAAGGATTTTAACTGAAATGTAAATGTAGTGATGAGTTTTGAAAACTTCCAAATTTTTAGAACCTCAGAACCCAAAAATGAGAGAAAAAAGTTTGAAAAAATTGTGAAAACCCAGCACGATGTCAGACAAAAAAGGAACTGTAATCCAAAAGCCGAATGTTTAAAATTAAAATTAACTCACGGGCTGTTTGGCCGTGGTCCAAAGTTTCTGACAAAACCAGACGTTTCGTCAGTACCACTGACCGCCGTCTTCGGTGAAAACGAGTCAACACTAACGTGGGATGTTGTACGTTAGGACCACAGTACTATGGTTAAATCTGGAGACGTCCCGTGAACACTACTGCTACTTATAAATTTCTTAATTGTCACGATATGGTAATAAATCAACCACCAGACAATCAGAAAGAAGCTGTGTGAGAGGCTCGCAATATCTCTTTTTCCTGATCGGCTGGGTGGTTGATTTATTACCATATCGTGACACTTAAGAAATTTATGAGTAGAAGTAGTGTTCACGGGACGTCTCCAGATTTAACCACAGTACTGTGGTCCTAACGTACAACATCTCACGTTAGTGTTGACTCGTTTTCACTGAAGATGGCGGTCAGTGGTACTGACGAAACGTCTGGTTTTGTCAGAAACCTTGGACCACGGTCAAACAGCCCGTGAATTAATTTTAATCAAAATGACACCGGCCGAGTAAGCCTTCGTACAACTTTACCAAATCCGAATGTTTTGAATTTTTAGTGCTCATCGTATGCTTGTGTGTTTTACACTTGTTATACTTGTTAAAGTAATAGTTAAAAAATGTATTTAGTTCAGAATAGTGAGCGAGTTGTGCAGTTCAAGCAGCATAGCAGTATATGCAGCAGAACGCCGGAGGGTCCCCGTTCAAAGCAGCAGTGAGCGCTGCAGTCTCCACTTTCATCGTGTACACACAAACCATATTCATGTATTATTTATTAACTTAGTCTATGTATCGTTTTCAGTGTAAGCGTAATTAATTAACGGCCAGTTAATGCTGTAACAGTGTATGGTAATTGAACTCGCGGTAGCCTCTTACAGGCTCGGTAATTTACGACGCAATAAACGTGTTTCAATAACTAACCGGTTTGTCGTGGTTTACTGTTGAAGCCACCAACTAATACGATACTGTACATACGTATTCTATTGCTTATTGCCAAGTTAAGGAAGAACAGCTGAACAAATACTAAATAGTATTTGGTAGAATAAGGGAATATAAGGGGATATCAAGAACAGAATGTATATATATATATATATATATATATATATATACACACACACACACACACACACAAACACTTTTTGCTACAGTATGTTTCTTGATGTATATAATATATATTTTATAATGACTTTACCTCAAGATGTTTTTTC
The DNA here is from genome assembly GCA_034769895.1 of Magicicada septendecula. Classification (NCBI taxonomy): domain Eukaryota; kingdom Metazoa; phylum Arthropoda; class Insecta; order Hemiptera; family Cicadidae; genus Magicicada; species Magicicada septendecula. The sequence continues at coordinate 57,702,875 of CM068375.1, read as the reverse complement.
CTTATTTGGAACATGTTTCGGGAAGCCTTGTGTTCCCATCTTCAGCCTTCCTCATTTTGAGCCTTGTGAGATATTTGTGTGTTGGCTGGTTGTTGCTGTGGTTTCCTGTTGGTCTCTGGCGCTTTAAATTACTATTATTGTGTGTGATTGTGGTGTATATATTAGTGTTTTGTGTATTTTCTATGTTGAGTGCTTTGAAAATTGTGTCATGTTTTGTATTTGTTCAGGTATTAGATTTTTGTGTTTTATGTTTGTATATTTGTAAATTTTCCCAAATGTTCATTATGGTGGCTTTGTGTGGTATGTGTTTTACTAGTGTCATGTTGGTTATGTCCAGTGTTTATTGCATGTGTGGCCAAAGATAATACAAGAACCAATGCTATATACAAAATTGAATGCCAAGATTGCAATAAATGTTACATAGGACAAACAACAACAACAAAAACAGCTGAAAAAACGTTATTTTGAACACCTAAATGCACACAAAATAAAAACAGAAATATATAAATCTAATTTGGCCACACATGCAGTAAACACTGGACATGAATTCCCAGACATAACCAACATGACACTAATAAAACACATACCACACGAAGGCACTATAATGAACATGTAGGAAAATTGAAAAATATACAGACATAAAACACAAAACAAACTAATACCTGAACAAGTACAAATCAATACAAAACATGACACAATTTTCAAAGCACTCAACATAGAAAATACACAAAATAGTAATATATACACCACAATCACACACAATAATAGCAATTTAAAGCACCAGAGACCAACAGGAAACCACAGCAACAGCCAACTAACACACAAATACCTCACAAGGCTCAAAATCAGGAAGGCTGAAGATGGGAACACAAGGCTTCCCGAAACATGTTCCAAATAAGGAGAAAACGTCTTGAGATAAAGTCATTATAATATATATTGCAACGTTACAAGTATTATAAAATGAATACACTTCAATCCATGTACCCAACGCAACTCTATAGTGTAAAACACGGCTAGGGCGTAGGATTTTTGTGTGTTCGTTACGTTAAGTATATGTGGTTGCACAATAAACGTATTTTTAAAAAGACGAGTGAGACGTTGACGACATGAAATAATTAAAAAAAAACATAGTAAAAGAATCAATCAACGGTTTATCAAATAATGCAAAGAAAATTAATTGATGATTAAAATTTGAATCTAGAAAATTCAGAAAATTCTCTTTTATGTGGTTACACTCTGAAAACATAACATACCTTTCCTATTCAGCACACATTAATAACACATAGTCTTAAAAATCTAAACATATATATGATGAACAAATTATAAAATTCTTTTATATTGCTTGGGTGTCTGACTTTGAATCGTTATTAAAATTTGAATTCATAGCACATCATCTATAAAATAATATTAACTTTATAAAATAAAAATTGAACGTTTGCTATTAATATTTTAATAAAAATATAATATTTACTTTAAGAATAATTATTTTTTTTATAAATGTACCCCCAATTTTTAAATTAAGCAGAATAAAATTATTTGTAACACCATCTTAAAATTTCGTCTATTACTCTGAATATTTACACTATTTACATTTAAGTCTTTGTATTACTTTATCTCATATTCTGTTCTTTATAGTTTTTCGTTCCACAAAATATAATTGTTCATTTGTCTCACCTGCGTACTGTTGAAGTTTTCGAGGTAATGGTGACGCTTTTCGAAGTAATCCCTTACAGGAAAAAATTGTTATAGATGGTACTGTCCTGGAACAGTTTGTCTTGAAATGCTCAAGATCCACCAGTATTAATAATGTTACGTTTTGTATAAATAAAAATTTACAAAACACGCAAACGGTAGATTTAAAAAAAAAAAAAGAGTAACTTTAAAAGAGACTATATCCAGCCGTTAATGGTAAAACTACCCAACTCCAAGTTTTAATGATGTTTCAAGATATTTCAAAAACGACGTTTTTTTCTCTTTCTTTTTTAACAGCTACGTAACCAAATAAAAACTCTATTAATAATAAAACTTAACATTGAAAATCAGTTTTATGATATATCATTGCATCATTGCACTTCCAGGGTACTGCCCTGAAAGAAGTCAGCAATTTTGAATACTTGGGCTACAATGTGTCTTATAATACAAGCAACGACGTTGTGAATAAGTTGCATAAGTTCAACCTTATGTGCGAGCCAGCAGGCAAACCCTTAAGTCAGCAAGTTAAGACACACGCCTAAAATCCTACAAGGCGATGGCCCTTCCCACATTTCTTTGTGGGTCTGGGAATTGAACTTTCACGAAAGGCCAGGCCAGTCGTATCCAAGCGGCTGAAATGAAATTTCTCAGGCATGTGGCAGAGTAAATATTCTCTATGATCATAGAAGAAACACACATATACGGCAGGAATTGAATATTATGAGTATACTCGACAGGGTTGCCCAGTATCGGCTGAATTGGTGGGAACATCTTTGGCGAATGAATGACTGCCTGTTCCTAAACAACTATGGAACTATAAGCCGAGGGGACGGAGAAGTGTGGGACGTCCGAGGAAGCGCTGGAGTGACCAGCTCTATATTCTTTGACTGTCTGAGAGACCGGAACAAAACTTCTTTGGTCTAATCCTTGCAGATGATAACGGTGATGATGATAAAAACATCTGTAGTCTGCATTAGTTATAAAAGATAAACACTGTTACGGCTAAGCGGGGTATTACTGTAAACAAAAAAACTAGAGTAAAGAGATATTCGTGTGTGGTCGTTGAAACGCGTTGTAACACAATCGAGATATTAATGGCAAGGCGTTTGAATGTCGTTGACCTGATAGAACCTGATCACGATAATCTCGTTACGTAAACGCGGCCGGATTCTGATTCTGATTCGTGTCGTGATTAGATAGGAAAGTTACGTTGCGGCGGGTGGGGACCCCACGTGTTGCGCGATAATCTCACTCTCTCTCTCTCTCTCTCTCTCTCTCTCTCTCTCTCTCTCTCTCTCTCTCTTAGTCTTCATTCATACGTTGCGGACACAGGGAAACTTCGATTAGATGAAGAATAACTGCCAAATGTGCTCTATGATTGCTGTCTTCTTCGGCAAAGGAAGCTAAATATATAAAGCATGATCTGTTCCGCACTGTATTATTCATTCTCAGTATTGCCTACATATAGATATTGTAACGTTACATAACCCGGTCCCAATAAATTAAATCATGTAAGAACATAAAGGTCAGAAATGGGTAACCTATAACTAGCTCTAAATTAAAGTATATCACTAAACATGATAAACAATTCGAGTGATATACAGTGACAAGTGCGTTATAGTGTACCCATTGAGGTAAAAGGCGAAAGTGAAGGTAACTTATTACAGAATTGTGCTGTAGGTTTGGGAATTATAAAACTATGAGAGTAGACTATAATACTACTAACTGATTCTGTATTGTATTTATTTATTGCAATATTTATATTGTATGGACAACCAATTGTTATACCTAAGTTAATGTTATATTTTTTTTAAATATTTGTGTTATAATATAGGATAACCCAGGGTTAGTTTAAAAAAAAGAAAAAAACATAAAAATTTAGATATCAAAGGATAATAAAAAATTAAAATAATACTATGAGGGAAATGGCAGCAGGAAGTAGTGCAGTGTAGGAATACTATGAGAGACTAATAAATAATATATATAAATTTATTTAAAGATAATAAAATTATCAAATACTTATATACAAGGTCATAAGAAAATGAACAAAAACTTATTATGTAAACCAAATTGGTAAAGAAACCGGAATGGAAAAGAATTATTTTTCGGTAAATAAAATATAAATTTATAATAATTACAAACTGCCTGTATAATAAAAATACTATGGGTTACTAAGAGTGACGGAAATAACAAGTATTGTCAATAATAATAAATTTGGAATAAAACCATAGAGTTGACAAAATGATGCTACTACAATTCTAATAAAATAACCTTTCTGGAACTTTGGAGGAGTGAAAATTAGTACAAAATTAACAAGCAACATGACCACTATATAATCATCCATTATTTATCAAAATTAAATGGTTATACTCCTTAAAAAACAGTGAAAGAAAACCTTCTGATGATTCAACCTAGTTTCGCCATAGTTCAAGTTGACGATAGAATATGAGCCAGACGGTAATGAAATTATAACTCAAGACGGACCTCACCAGAGAAAAAGCTTCATTCCAGGAAGAACCATACGAAGAGAGGTAATATAAACATTTCGTTTAATAGTTAACGAAGAAAACGCATTCCGAATGTTGGTATAGAACACGAAACTAGTCAAATTTAATCACATGTTTTTAAAGTAAACAAACGCACGCTGCTCTCTTACGGACATTCCTGGAACTACATACTAAACGAAAAATAAACAAATTTATTTAATATTTTTTCGGTATTTGTAAAGCTTAGTAATTATCCATTTCTGACCATCTCATAACAAAAGAACTTACCCTTAACCCTGGGGAATTATTAAGAATTATATATTAATTGATGTTTTGAAAATAGTGTAAAATTTGGTAAACAAAACCATATATGTTTTTTTCTTTAGACAATTCCATGTTTACTCGATGAAGTCGATATTATGTTTTATGTAAGGAAAGATCAATTGTGATACTTGTATTTTGTTGGCAGGAAACAAAAACCAATAATATAAATAAATAATATTATTGAAAAATGATATTGAATAATAAAGTGTGTTATAATTTTTGTAGTGGGTAGTTGTAATAGATTTCAGCACAAAAACAGAAGAGATGAACACATCGGATCAGATTTTGCTATAGTGTAGGCTGGTTGAACTAGGCGTAGAAACTTGTCTCACAATCAGCTGATTTAAATCACAGCGAACAATTTGAAAAATCAGAAATCGTCTAAACCGAGTGTAAATAATTGGTACTTACTCTCTCTTCCTCATAAGGCTGAACAACTTCCCTCCTTGACCCCAAATCACACACTCTCGATTTCTGTTTAGATTGAGTAACATTAAAAAATCCTTTATTTATTTTTTAAAACGTCAGTTATTATAATTCATAAGTGGCGACTGCGGAGAGGCGGAAACTTTAATATCTCAAACCGCGACGTTACAAGATTGGCTCATAACAACATTGGGAGCTTAATTAAATAAGACGAACACCCAATAAGCCACATACAAAGTTTTCGCTAAAACCTCTAGAAAAACCGCGACGTTACAATATTTACTTTACTCCTGTTTTTATTTTTCTTTGCCGTTCCAGGGTTAAGTAATTCTGCCTGCTCCGGCTTCACCATCTAATCATATAGATATTCACTTTACTCCTCTTCTTCTCCATCTTTGCCCTTCCAGGGTTAAGCAATTCTGCCTGCTCCGGCTTCACCATCTAATCATATAAATATTTACAGTGGTTGATTTCTAAAATTATAGGTGCCGGAACGCATCAATTCAAAAGTTGTACAGACACAAATGTACTTATATTTTATATTAGCTCGAGATCTTGTTCACTAAGCAGTCTGTTTTCGATAGATTTTTTTCAGTGCGTCATAAAATTTTTCAGGGTCTACGGGATTATTGTTTTCCCTACCTTCTTTTTGAAGTAGAACTCCGAAAAAAGTTAAGCTTGTACTGCTTTCAGGGCCATAGAATAATGGAGGCCTGGTACTTATTTTCTGCTTTCAAATAAAGAAGCTTTTCGTTTGCAAAATCATAGACCAATGATTTTGAAAAAAAAGTGAACTATAGTAGTTAAGATAAAGATTAGTGCTAGTGTTTGATTTTGACAATTGTTTAGTTTTGTAGTGGGGCTGATGAAGGCACAATTTAAAATGTAGTAGTAACATTTTGTAATAATTGAGGTTTTCTTTTCATATATTTTTTTGGTAATTTATTTTTGGATACAAGAGGTTCCGGAACGCCGTTCCGGCGCGTTCCCCCTGAAATCAAGCCCTGGATATTAACTTGATTCCTCTTCTTCTTTGCTCTTCCAGGGTTAGGCAATTCTGCCTGTTCCGGCTTGACCATCTAAACATCGGTCTTCCCACTCTTCCTCTACATATAGGGTAATCATTGAAGGCCTGCTGTAGAATCATTTCTTTTTGCATTTTGGATACAAATTGTTTCCATCTTTGTTTACACTGTTACGACATTACAGGACACTCTACGTGTTTCTCGAATGTTCCAATGGAAACGTCTGTAATGTTGTGTGCGTACGTGATTCTCAACGCGTTAGCTAGACTGTGCAAGAATCCTCGCGGCCGCGCGCTCTGTGTCAAGGCCACAATTATGCTCTAATGTTTTCCTTTATTGTTGATGCGTAATATGGATGTTTCAGGATTTTTCGGCGGGGTATAAACACAAGTACTCAGCGACGCTCAGTCAGTTTGAGTTGCGATTTATTAGAGTGCGGTTCGAGGTATCGCTCGTGGCGAAGTGTTATGTGTTATAATCGGGCGTTATAATTGTAATACAATTGTTTTTTATATCAGTTGACATTTTTATTGCGTTTGAACAAGTTTTATATGATTTGTTGTAAAATACTCTATTGTTAATTACAAACTGTTTAATTGTGAGAATTAAAGCTGGTGATTAGTGACTTAATTGGTGTCTTGTATTTTGTTTTCCGCTGTGCTATACGACGATCATTAGGCCGTCGCAACAATATACATTTCTGCCTGTATTGAAACCGACTGAATGTTTAATTCGTCTCTAATGATTGGATTTCGTACCCTGTCTCCCTTATAAACAGCCTTCCACTGACCTAACAAACTTCTGATGCCTCCATCTGTCTAAGATCTCTTTTCCCAGATGCCCAATATTCAGAACGATACAACAGTGTCGAAACTGCCATCACCTTATAGGCTAAAATTTTAGCTACGCGTTTTTTATTGTCTTATTATTCGTACGAGTTCTTACAACTGTTCCACATATCCTTTTAAATGTATATTTTATTGCTTTAGTCCGGTAGACAGTCAATTTATGGAAGACAACCCAGACAGAATATCGGGGTGGACTTTAAGCCAGAAGGTGGCAGCCCCACCGTTGTCTTACCCGGCGGTATGCTGGTAACGTATCCAGAGGATTAATTACTAAATTCTCTCAAGCAAGAGAGATTTAAATATTAGTGCCAGTGGAAACAGTAGAAAATTAAGCGAACTGATAAAGTACGTTAGGAATAAAGAATAACTAAATAACTGGTAGAAAAACAAATTAATGAAAAAATTTACTGCAGACATAATCAACAAACTTCTTAACGCATAAATGCTCCGATGGTGTAGGCCTAGAACAAAATTTATCAGAAAATTAAAGAGCGAAACGAGTTCTCAGTTTCGACTTAATCGTTTGGAATTTGTTTGCTTGCCTATTTGTCTGTCTGTCTGTCTGTCTGTCTGTCTGTCTGTCTGTCTATCTGTCTGTTTGGGATATGTTTCACGATAACTTTTGAACGCAAACGCATCAACCGATTTTCGCAAAACAAGGCTTGCGTGCTCATACTTTTATCTTACAGAACTGTATTCTTTCTGAGACAGATTCGCCAAAAATAAGAAGGTGGGAGGCAAAGTTTTGAGGTGGCAAAAATTGTCAAACAACCGCAAAAGCCCGTGTGAGTTATCAAGTTAAATGGGACTGAAACCACAATCTGAGTGTAATGTAAATTTTTAAAAATTTCAAAGACTTTGGACGTCAGGCAAAAAAAAAGTTGCTGAAACTTTTGATAATATCCCAAAAATTCATGTGCGGTATCAAATTAAAGTGAATGTTTTAACTAAAATTTGAACGTAGTGTTAAGTTTTGAAAACTTCAAAATTTTGGGAGCCCAAGAGCGAAAAAAGAGTTGAAAATTTGAAAAAATTGTCAAAATACAGCAGGGAGTCTGATGGCGTACCGAGATAGCCCTATTTGCTGACGACACGGCTGCATTTACCATCGATCGTCAAGCTGACCGCAGTACCAGCTCGATTCGCTCAGGGACCTGAGTGATAGCTGGAAAGTGGCCTTAAACGCAACGAAGAGTGTAACCGTCCTATTCTGTAAGCACCGGAAAGATTCGCCAAGGGAACGTCACATCGGTAGAACGTACTAGCGCTGGTCGAAAGAAGTGAAGTACCTTGATAGTCGGCTCATCTGGCGTACCCACGTTCGGACAGTTCACAGGCGAGCGTCCGTTCATCTGGACTTACTGTTTCCACTTTTTGCTAGCCCGGCCGTGATAAGGAAATTGTGCAAACTGATTATTACTTACGCCGCCCTGGTCTGGATATACCTTGCCGCAGTGCACAAAAAGAAGTCGCAAATCGTCGCTCGACACGGGTCTTCGGGTAGCGGCCAAAGTCCCCGGTCGATTCCATTCTCGCCTAATGAGAAGTTGGCTAGGTGTCCGCACCTTGGACGATACCATGCGGCGTCTTGAACTCAAGTTTTATGTAGCCTACGTGCGACAAGAACCCAGTCGTCAATCCTCTTATAACCGACTAGGCCAGTGCAGTATAGGTCCATCGAGACGTTGAAACGACCTCGGTGGATACTGCGCTAGTGTAGGCTAACACAAACAGCCGTTGTAGGTCTGCTATAGAACAAATCGCACTACTTGGGCAGCGCCGTAAGGTAGGAGGTCCAGATGGTAGTTCGGAGTTCAGTTTCCTGATCGGTCGTCTCTGCAACGCATAACCACACAGTCCAGAGTCAGGGTATCAGACTAAAAGTAACTGTAAAGTACACGCCAATGTTTCAGATTTTTAGTGTTTACGGTATGATTGTGTTTTACGAATGTCATATTCTTACTAAAGAGGTTTGGAGTGATCAGGATTTTCGTGATTTTACTTCCATGTTCCATAAAGAAATGGAAGTATGGTGATGGCGAAAAAATCGTGTTCGAGATAAGGGCTGATTCTGATTGTACTACCCTCAAAACATGAGAAAAAGTAATTTTTCGAAAAGTGTCTGTGTCTGTGTGTAGAATTTTTTCAATGGCAAACGATAACTGCCGCAAATTCAAACAGAATCAAATAATGTTTTGCATACCTCTCTGAATTTTAGAGGACTCAAGGTCTATTGATTTTGGTGAAGATCGGTTAAGGGGACGGGGTAGTTTACCGGCAACGTTTTATGTTTTAACAAGAGTAAAGTACTTAATTTTGATAAATAAAGTATCCTGAAAAGACGGTCATAATAATCCACTGCAGAAAGGTAGATGAAATATCTATAAATAGAAAGGGTAGTTGAAGGGGTGGGGGTAATTTTCTATAAATGAAAATGATAGTTGAAGGGGGAGGGAATAATTTTTTACTTCCATGTTCCATAAGGAAATGGAAGTATGGTCATGGCGAAAAAAATCGTGTTAGATATAAGGGCTGATTCTGATTGTACTACCCTCAAAACATAAGAAAAAGTCATTTTTCGAAAAGTGCCTATGTCTGTCTCTGTGTGTCTGTAACTTTCTTTACGCGGTAATTTTATATAAATGAAAATGATAGTTGAAGGGGGAGGGGATAATTTTTTTATATGTGTACTACGTTATCGGCAACAAAGAAGTAGTTTGTTGTTAAAATTCCTTCCCCGGCTGTTTGGCCGTAGTTCAATGTTTTCTGCAAAACCAGACGTTTCGGCAGTGCCATCGACTTCCATCATCAGTGAAAATCGAGTGCGATAACGTGAGGTGGTATATGTTAGTGACCACAGTACTGTGGTTAAGGCTGAAGTAGTATGTAGAAAGAAGTAGTTTCTGTGGAAATATTTCATTTCGAAAATGATTTTAAGTATAAATCTTAGAACATGGAAGTCATGTATGGTTCTCCATACCGATATTTTTCAGTGATTTAATATCGAAATTAATGTAATAATCAGTGTACTCCGTTCAAAATATTGAGCGAGTTGTGCAGCTCAGAGAGCATATAGGCATACTAGTTACACCAAAACGTCTTGTAGCTTACGCGTGTGTATTCTATAATATAACTGTCACAGTTAGCGGTGGTCACGAGCGAACAGTACAATTGCAAGCGACAGGCATTTGTAACGCCATCGCCTTGACCGCGCGTTGAAATCACCTGACACCTGGTTTCTAGCACTACCTACGGACAGACTACTTTTACGAATTGATAATTAAAAAAAAATAATAATAAAGTAGTTACTACAAGCTACTACTACTATATAATTATTTGTCTATTATGGTTTGATATTCTTTTCATTCGTTGTTTTCTTTTTTTTTTTTTAACACACTTCTGTGTTAACATGTTAATGGGTTCAGTGAATTTGTTACGTTGCCTTGTTCTAAGCGAGCTTCGACAACTGTAGCCTTGTCAAGATCCAGTGTGTAAAAATATTTGTGTTCTAGTTTTTGAATTATACAGTAATTTATTTTTGTGTAGGCCTACTACTACTACTACTACTACTACTACTACTACTACTACTACTACTACTACTACTACTACTACCACCACTACTACTACTACCACTACTACTACTACTACTACTACTACTACTACTACTACTACTACTACTGCTACTACTACTACCGCCGCTACTACTACTACTACTACTATTACCTCTACTACTACTACTACTACTACTACTACTACTACTGCTACTACTACCACTACTACTACTACTACTACTACTACTACTACTACTACTACTACTGCTACTACTACTACTACTACTACTACTACTACTACTACTACTGCTACTACTACTGCTACCACTACTACTACTACTACTACTACTACTGCTACTACTACTGCTACTACTACTACTACTACTACTACTACTACTACTACTACTACTACTACTACTACTACTACTATTACTACTACTACTAGTACTAAAACTACTAAGAATATGTAAAAACACTTCTATTTATCGCTGTATTATGAAAGTACGCAGGAGCTTTGTTCAGACTGATTTTTACCCGACCACGTAGGGATCAAGTAGGGTATTGGTTTTCAAATGTCCCTTCCCACCCACTGAGCCCTGTCGCTCCATCTGGACAGTTACATTTTTTTTTTATTTTATTTTTTTTTAATTATAACTTGTGTGTAAGCAGGGTGGGGTGAGATGGGGTGAAAGGTTTGTTTTCACATCATTTCTTTCAATTCCGATCTGACGATGAGCTGTGAAGCTTGAAAGCGCTAATCGGGATAATTTTTATATAGTGGTGTGCAACAGTGATCATTCTGCTTGTGATTTCAACCACTAACACAACTTTCTTCATTTAGCTACATAAGTTTAATCATATGTGTGGGACCATCAGGAGAACTCTAAAATCAACGAGTAAAGAAACATGTCTGAAGTTCTACAAAGTGATGGGCGTCCACACATTTCTCTACGGGTCTGAGAATTGGACTTTAACGAAAAACCATATCAGTCGTACTCAAGCGGCCGAAATGAGATTTCTCAGGCACATGTGAGTGTATACCCTTCAATATCGGAGATATACTTTAACAATTGAATATATTATGAAAATACTTGATAGGGTTGCCCAATACCTGCTAAAATGGTTGGAACATCTTAACCGAATTGGTGACTGCCGCAACCCCAAACAACTATTGAATTACAATCCGAAGGGACGGAAAAGTGTAGGACGGATGCGCACGGAGACAAGTGGGACTTTTGGTTTAATGCGTGTAGAAGGTTGTGTATCCAGGCACACGGCAGGAAATACTCTTCGCAATCGCAAAAAAAATGCAGACATACGGCAGGTCCCGAATATTATGAGTAGGATTGCCCAATATCGGCTATAACGATTGGAACATCTTAACCGAATGGAAGACTGCCGCATCCTCCATAACTACTGAATTATAAGCCAAAAGGACGGAGTGGTGTGGGGCGTCCAAAGCAGACGGTTGGAGTGTCCAGCTCCAGTCTATCTGCTACTATAAGCCAAAAGGACGGAGTGGTGTGGGGCGTCCAAAGCAGACGGTTGGAGTGTCCAGCTCCAGTCTACCTGCTATTAAAAGCCAAAAGGACGGAGTGGTGTGGGGCGCCCGAAGCAGACGGTTGGAGTGTCCAGCTCCAGTCTATCTGCTTATTAAAAGCCAAAATGACGGAGTGGTGTGGGGCGTCCGAAGGAAACGGTTGGAGTGTCCAGCTCCAGTCTATCTGCTTGACACCGGAACAAACCATTTTTGGTTTAATCCTTGTAGAAGACGGTGATTAAAAATTACTTCTATTTTCTTCTGTTCTGTCTTAATTTGATTGTTTAAATAAAACGGTCATTATTCCATAGTCGGGGTTTTGTTTTTAGACTTTTACTAAAATCCACTTATGAAGCTTACTTATCATCCTCACTCAGGGTTTTGTTTTTATGAAAATAATTAATTATGCCTTGTCTAAAAAAATAATATTTGAGTTGATGTATTTTACTGAAATGCAAGCGTAGATGTTGATTTGTTTGTTTTATTTTTGCACTAATGCATATTATAGGACTGTAATTTATGTGGCACCCTCAAACAGACTGCAGCACGGACTATGAGGCGCGCGCACGCGTACATATGCAGTCAATGCACTTAACATGCACAACACACGACACCTGTTTGTACCCGCATGCGTCTTCTCGATAATATTCACACATAAGAATGTCGCGTTTACTGCTGGCGCTTGTCCAGACAAATAATTCAACTTTCTTTTCTTCTCCGAGATGTCATATACTTTAAAAGTAAAATTAACTTATCCTTCATGCTTTTACGTACGTGTGACAAATCTCTCTCGAGAATTTTAACACTTTCAGAGACATGTTTACAATAGTATCCAAGTTACTTGTATGAATAGACAAACTAAGCTTCTTCAGTCCACCTTGTGACCTCTTTTTTTTATATTGGTGACGCGTATCGAAGCATATGGTTCATCAAACGACCAAACGTTTGGTCGTCCAAACGTGAATAAGTGCCCACCTACTGACGCGTACACAGTGCAAATGCTAATAGAAGTGTAACCTCCGACAACCTCCGACGACAACATCTGATGATGAAGCATATCATTCGAAACGCGTCATCAATGTAAAAATAAGTCACAACGCGGATTGAAAAAGGTTAGTTTGTCTTTTAGAAACGCCTAGTAGTATGGAGGTTCATGGAAACCAGCGGAAATAGGATAAAATAACAGCTTATGCTACAAAACTATCCGTTTTGCACATGACCTACCGCTTTTAGGAAAGAAACTACTAAAAAATACAAAATACACTTCAACAAATAAACAAATCATAAAGGACAAATGCGACATGACAGTAAAGAAGAAGAGAAGACTAAAGTCATAAAATATTCTAGAAATGGAAAACAGAAGGCTGAGAGAGGCTCCGTACGGTGGGAAGTTAGTGCGAATTTGATACATTTGAATACCTTGGGAGCTGCATTACCGGTACATCAGACAGTAGATGCTCCAGTGATGTAAGAAAAGTGTTGTCATATGGTTATGAAACTTGAGTTCCGGTGAAGAAACGTCTGAGTAGGATGCAGTCGTCGGACTGTTAAAGACGTTCTGTTAAAGGCTGCACACGAAGAGATACTGTAGACTCTAGAATGAAGGCGTTTGGAAAGACTTGAACATTTTTAACATCCAAGATCGCATTGCAGAAAACAAAGAGAGATGGTGTTGCTCATCTGAATAGGATGCCAGATGGCAGGTTGTCTAAGGAAGTTTGATAATACAAGCCTGTTGCACAACGAAGTATAGGAAGACCCAGGAAGCCTTGGTAAAGTGGAGGTATTTCCTTTCGGACCGGAAGAGGCGATTCGCCTAGTCCCTGATGGTAGAAGAAGCATTAAAGTACATTTTTGATCTCTACATTGGCTGCCCCTCGATTCTCAATATAACGCGCAGATATTTTATTCACCGAAAGTCTTCAACAGACAACTCACATGTTCAACTCATGTTCAGCTGTAAATACCTGATCGTTCGAAAAATGAGGCTGAAATACCATTCCATTACCTACATTATAACAATTTACCGGTCTGTTAGGCTCAGGGGCGTATTTACGGGGGGGGGAGACAAACGGGACCGGACCCCCCCCCAGAGGGTTGAAAAAGTTGACAAATTTTGTTAATCTCTTAATTTTTAGGTTTTTTTTAAATTTTTTCAGCTGTGTACGCTAATATAGCCTACAAACAGGTTTATTACGCAGTATTAGAGTATCCGTTTGAAATATGAAATGTACGAAAACCAATTCAGTCAATGAGTTAGTTACCTTTAACAATGTTTCAATAAAGTTTATTTTCATGGTGTTATTACCGTTTACGGTCTGGCCACGACTGGATGATCGAGTCTGCTCTCCCCCACCACGCGGCCGCTTGTAAGCGAGGTAGGGTGAAATATGTGTATATACTAGCCGTTTGGTTTACCCCCAATTAGCCTACCGTAGTACACGGCCATGCTTCTCCCACCTTACACAATGCTCAATCATCAAATCGCGGCCAGACAGTACTTTAACGGGACTGATTTCAAGATGTTGTCATGCGTTTTTCAGCCACTTTAAAGATAGTAATGTTGATTAGTCTTAAATTGTTTTTTCGGGTCTTTTGCAGTAAGTGTCTACAAACAACTCTCACAGCGTTCACGAGCCCGCCAAGCTCCCTCACCAACTTTCCCGCCAGTCCCTTCTCCTACAGTAACGTTGTGAAGGAGGAGTGATTGGCACACCACTACACACATACATTTGACGCACGCACTCACTTACATGCACCCATGCGCACCTTCTATTCTGCGGCGCACAAGCGCTTTCAATTTTTTTGTTTTGTTTCTATTTTTTGTTTGTAATTTTTATTTTTTATTTTTTTATAATTTTATTTATTTTTTTTTTTTAATTTTTATTTTGTTTCTTTATTTTGTGAATTAATTCTTTGTTCTGAGAAAATTGAATGGCATCTTCCTCTTTTGAGATGGTAGTTATCAACTCATCCAAATTCATTTTGAAATGTAAAAAATGAAAAAAACACGTATGAAAAAATAAGAGTATGTAAGAAGAAACGAATAACTAAGGAATGAAACAATGTAACTGCACAACGTACAACGTAACAGTAGACTGCAAGTAATGTAACTAAAGGGAACAAAGCGCTCTTTATCAGTTGCTGACGGCAGCTGCTTTTATCATTTTTCGTAATGGCATTCGTTGTTAATGAACATTCTTTGTATTCTTCTGTACACGATAAACACATTTCTGAACATACATACTATTGTAGTGTGTAGTATATGCCAATCACCCCTCCTTCACACCGCTTCTGTAGGAGTAGGGACTGGCGGGAATGTTGGTGGGGGAGCTTGGCGGGCTCGTGAACGCTGTGAGAGTTGCTTGTAGACAGATACTGGAAAAGACCCGTTTTTTCTTTTGCATGAAGTCAACCCGACACCGGACCCCTCTCCAAGAAAAGCAAAATTCTAGATACGCCACTGGTTAGGCTTTGGTCCAGGTTTTCCATGTTTATCTCCAAACGTTTCGCCCATACCGATGACTGATATCTTTTATCTTTCCATTTCAAAATTTATGGAGGAAACGTTTGGAGACAAATATGAAGACCGTAGACTATGGCCTAACAGCCCGGTATATTGTGATAATGTAAACACCGGCCGTGGAAGCGTAGGCTTACCATTCCATTACCTACTTCAACGTTACTTAATTCAGAATGATTTTCGACGTACAAAGTGCTAATGAGCCAGCGAGTTGCTCACTGAACAATAACATTTGCTATCACAGAACAATGAACACCGTTAGGGATCAGATTAACCCGCGACCAACTGGATATCCTGTACCAGTTACAGGATACAATAATTATTTACCTGCGGAAGAAAAATAAAGTACAATGATTTGCCGCTCTTCCTGTTCACTTTTTTATGTATTGTTTTCAAACATTTGTTTTGTTTAGTCCAGTACATAATATTGTACCGTACTGACATATCTGGGTCAGCACCGACATTTGAATCTGAATGGGTTTGCAGGCAAATGACTCCGGCAAGGCGTGTTCTGCAATGATGTCCGCTCCAACGTGTCTATTCTAATGTAAACGGGGGCTCACTGACGCACTCACTCGCGTATGCCGCTTGCATTTCTTTTCCGGAATCCCCCTACTTCTCCTCCTCCTCCTCCTCCTCCTCCTCCTCCACCTCATCATCATCATCACCATCATCATCCATTTCACAGTACATAACATTACTCGTTTATACGTTCCTCAAAGCTAAGTTTCGATGGCGTAAAACTGTTATTACAGTATACGAGGTTTGATAAAAAATTCGTGCATTTTTGGATTTGTTCGTCATCATTATCATCATCATCATCATCATCATCAATGGTTCGATACCCCTTTGTGGGCCCTGGTCTTCTTCAAAGGATTTCGCCTTTCTTCTCTATTCATGGCCATATTGTCCAGTTTCTAATTCCAAGAGTACTGATGTCCTGACTCGCCCAGTCCCTCCATCTTAGTTTTTGCCTTCCACCTTTCCTTTTGCCTTCTGGTTTTGCATTAAATATCTTCTTAATAACTCTGCTTTCACAAGCATGTATAATGTGTCCAGCCCATTCTAATCGTTTTAATTTAATAAAGGCGACCACACCAGGTTCATCATACAAATTATGGAGCTCTAAATTATATCTTTCCCTCCAGGCTCCCCCCTCTTCCACTGTACCAAAAATTTCCCTGAGGATCCTCTTTTCAAATATACGTAGTTACTTCTCATCTGATCTAGGTAGCGTCTATGTCTGTAATGCATAAGTCAGTAGTAGGCGCAGTAGGACTTTATACATCAATACCTTGGTCTTCCTTTGTATTAACTGAGACTTTGTATTTCCTGAGCCCCTGCACACCTATTTGCTGACAAAATAAATTTTTGGATTTCATGCGCTATAAATGTCTAATTAAGTTGTTTTTCTGTGACGTTTTTACCCATCTTAGTGACAATTCTATAAATTTTAACGCTATTGGATAGTTTAGATTTCACAGCTAATCGAGTAAGTTATGTTTTGGAGTATTTGGCGATTTTTTTTTTTGACTTTCTACAATGCAAGATTAAAAAATATGGAGAAAAGTTTGTGTATAGAATTAGATAAACTTTTCTGTCGCGGGGAAAGTGTTGCAGAAGACTGCTGGCAAGCTTGCTATGCACGAACAAGCAGAGTTCAGAACCTTTAAATATTGTCGTCAACAAATTGAAGACCATGATTATATGGAGTGTATGAGTGTATAGGAGAGAGTGTGTAGGAATGTAGTTTTGTTTTCCATTAATTTTTATCATTGGGTGCAACGATAAATAAAAAAACCACACGCACGTAAAGCTTTTCTTAGGAAATGGCCAAATTTCCGTTTATGGAAGGCCAGTTTATGGATATTGCACGCCGATAGTGCACCAACTCTCGTTAATTTGGTACGCCACTGGGACTTTTGCGATTGTTCCAAAATTTTGCACCACTTTTGGGCCCTGACGTACAAAAAACTTTATTTCCAAAACTGAAGATTACATTTAGATTCTGATAAAATTCCCTTAAATTTGATACGCACATGTGGTTTTGCGATTCATAATTTTGACGCCTCACAATTTTGCCTCCCGTCCCCTTAATTTTGGGGGGGGGTCAACCTAAAAAGCGATTGTAGATTAACCGTACATACGCGCAAGATATAAAAAGTTACCGTAAGACATATCCCAACTAGATATACAGACAAATACCAAACGGTCGAATTAAAACTAAGAACTCTCTTTGCTCGTTCAATAATGTAATATATATTAACAGTAACGTATAAATTAAATTATTTTAATATTTTATAATAATATGTATAGATATATATTTTTCCATTGTAAGTAACTCGTTGAGTTTCTTGGAGGTCTCCCATGTAATATATTCAAATAAATACACTGCAATTGTAAACGAGACATTCAATTACAATTCAAACAAATCTCTGAAGGTAGAGAATAATTTCTGTGACACGTGCGTCAGGGGAAAATAAACCGACTTGCAGTGTATTTATTTGAAGATATTGTATATAAGTGTTTTAGACCTATCAGGAGATTGGGTCCGCAGCTAGGGCCTAATCGTTGGGGTGAAGATAATGTTGACGATGATGACAACTGTCCAGTTACTATTCCCGTCGATAGAAATCTTGGATTCCGATTGCCTTTTTGGAAAAATACATATTCGTAGAATAGAGCCACCATAGATATGTAACCGCGATAATTATGCTTATGTTTTTCAGATCAAGGACTGCACAAATAATAATATGTTTTCCTGCACTGTCGACACAATTTACACTGTTGCAGCAGATCAACGGAAATTGCATCATGTAATGTGTTAATTTATTAAGTTCCTCTTGTGAACTTTGTAAACAAACTCTGTTGAACGACTTCTACGGCAGTAATTGAAAATTCAGCCAGGATTGTCATCAGCAAGGAATAAACCAGAGATGGTTTGTTCCTATCTCAAACTGGCAAAGTCTAGAGCTGGCCACACCATTGCTTCCTCGGACGTCCCACACCTCTCCGCCACTTCGGCTTACAGTTCCGTAGTTGTTTGGGGATGCGGCAGTCATCCATTCGGCAAAGACGTTCCCACCAATTCAGCCGATATTGGACAATCCTGTTGAGTATACTCATAATATTCAGTTCCTGCCGTATATCTGTGTTTCTTCTATGATCGTGGAGAGTATACCCTGCCATGTGCCTGAGAACTACCAGATTTCAGCCGCTTGGATACGACTGGCCTGGCGTATCCAAACCCTATATTAAAAAAACTATTAAATTGTAGGTTAATTATGTCCAGATTTTTACATACATTGGTTAATATTCAATTTTAATTTTAAATCATTTATGATACTTTCTAAGTCTATAATAATTTGACATTTCGCCAACTACAGTATGGCCGAAGCCCTTCGTCTCTCTCTCTCTCTCTCTCTCTCTCTCTCTCTCTCTCTCTCTCTCTCTCTCTCTCTCTCTCTCTCTCTCTCTCTCTCTCTCTAACCTAACTTTATTACAAACTTTACAATTTTCAATTATTTTGACAAGGGTTGTATTGTAAGAATTTACAGCTGTGTAATATTCCTGAAGGTCAGTCTGGACAAATATTACTCCGTGCAATGTTCCAGTCCCGATGCCAAGGGATTGTGTGAGACGATGGGCATGCGCGCGTCCCGGGCTTCTTGTAGAGTTCCCGCCGGCGCAGGGACGGTAATTCTCTATGTTTCAATCCCCGGTCATAGTTGCTTCTGCCAGGGAAAAAAATATCCTTATTTAGAAAATTGTAAATTTCACATATTTACTATCGTTCCTACAATGTACTGAAATTTGGGATGGGTGACTTTTCACCCCTCTGTATAGCGGTGCCGTGTTCATATTAATTAAGCTCTTCATTCTGTAGTTAATTTATCGTTATTCTGTAGCTGATTATACTTTATAATCGTTTAATTATACTTAATTATTTATATAATGGGGCAGTGAGAACACAAAAATTTGTGTTAGCTCGTGTTTGGTTACTATGGCAACAATAAATAAACAGATGGTTTTATAACCTCAAATAAAATATGCTATTTCAGTATACATGACTCAGTGTTTCAGTATATATTCCTATATAACAACAGAAAGACTGTTCAGAAATCATTTCAACGTTGGGAGATATGGCAGAGTTCCGGATCACTCAACAATACCGAATTGGGTAAGAACATTTACAACGATTGTCTCGACACAGAAAATAATCGGAGGAAGTGTAAAAACAGTGCGGACGCCGAAAAATGGATGTGTTAGGCCTGCGTTCGTAGATCACTTTATCCCAAGATTTGGTGCAATACCCTGGCCAGCGCAATCTCCAGACCTGCGCTGCGGTGTGATTTCTTTTTGTAGAGCTGTGTAAAGTTTAAGGTTTTCAAGTTACTAACATGTGATTTAAACCGCCTCAGGCAGCGGACCATAGAAGAAATTCAGGTGATTTCGCAAACCGTGATAGAGAGAGCGACTTGAAGAATGTAAGCGCGTCACTTCAGGGATGTTATCTTCAAATCATGAACGTGGCTAAGTAAAATGGCATCTTACTACCTTTTTATTTATACCAGATTTGACTTAAAAATTTTAAACGAGTTCCTGTTGTGGTGGTGTTAAATTGTTGTGTTTTCATTTTGAAGGTATAATTCATTTTTCGTTTAGTCTTCTGTAACTCACATTCCTTAAACAAAAAGCGTTCAAACACATATTCTCGAGACCTATATTCGTATCTGTTCAAATACCCATACATTTATCATGTTAAGCAAATGCAAGCGTGCTGTGAGTGCGCGCACGGGCGCACATACAATATCGCCTTGACACGAAACAGTTTCATGTAACGGGCGGGTGCACTGAAGAAAATTAAAACAAGGTTTTCCTCGACTGTTCATATTTTATAATTGCCTGTGATCGTTGTGACATTTAACAAGAAAACCGTGCGTTTTCGAGAAGACACTTACTACTCGTAGTTTACACTTCTGTCGCTACGACACTTGTCAATTAACGTGTGAAGAGTATTTGCAGACTTGTGCGTATGCAGAATTTTATTTGGCAGGAGCGTTTAACAAAATGTGGAGACGAGCAGTGGCGAAGTGTGACAAAATAATTTGGGTAGACATAAAAATACCAATCAACAGCACCCCTCCTACTAAGATTGTTGACATTTTTAATGAACCAGTAAAACTATGGTAAATAGAGATACCTCTGCCTTTATCAGATAATAGCTAAGTGACTGTCGCATTTCATTATACGTATAATTATGTCTAAATATAAAGAAAAAACTGTATTATTGTTATTAGTGTCATTTATGAATCTTAATTTAAAAATATTGTTAAAAAAAATAAATTTTACTCACATTTTTTGAATGATGACAAATCCGGATTACTGTAGGCATTACACAATCGTTCGTATTTTCTTGTAAATGAGTTCCACACGCCGCGTCTTAAAGTTTGCAAAAATATCTATTACCCTTTCCTTGAAAGCTGGGTCCTTTGTGCACATAAATGTCAATTCTTTTTCAGTGGACAAAGTAGCCAATTGTGATAATCTTTTTTTTTCATGGCATTACGAAGGTACATTTTGATCCTCTTCAGTGAACTCACTGAACGCTCAGTCGATGCCGATATAACTGGAATACTCAGTACTAATTTCAGTAACTTTAACGTTTGTTCATACACACTATCGAGCTGATTCTCCACAATATATTCTAGCAGTTTAACACACTGAAGCATTTTATCATCACTGTTGCAGATGTTCAATAATTCATTGCGCAATGTTACCCAGTCAAAGAATTTTGGGAACAATCATTTCAGCTTGTCAAACTGGAGTTGAGGAAAATTCCTCCGAAATTCAACAAACTTTTTCTCATTTAGAAGTTTTACAAAAAATATATTTTCAAATTCGCCGAATCGGGTGTCTAGTTGCACTGTTACAGAATCAAGAATTTCATAAGCAATGCGTTTATGCACTTCACTTACAGAGTCCAGCAATATATTATTAAGGCAGCATTCATGCGCCTACATTCGTCCATACAGTTTTGCAGCACTTTATTTTGAACGCAGCGCTGCGATATTTTCTTTCACTGTCCTAATGAATCATCTGCCACCGTTACTTTCAAATGCAGTGATAAAAGAGGTAAACAAGACTCCTGGGGAAACAGAAATAAGACGAGCAGATAGACAAGTTGTGTGATGTCGTTTCGCCTAAGCTCTTTTACCTGCATTCAGAAGGAATAGCTAATCAGGCAAGCATTAGCAGGAGAGACAATGGATACTGGAAGACCAACTAACAATTGTTACGGTTTTTAGGTGATCGTGTATTGATTGCTGGATGTCTGGAGGATTTATACAGTGAGTGATTCACAGGCCAAATATGTGCTTACTCTAACAATGTTGTGATAATAGCCATATCAAGACAAAGTCTAGAGAAGGAGGTGAGTCAATAATCGGCTGGAATGGGACTCAATATAAATATCAGCTAAACTAAATACATGCTGATTTCTGCATCAGAAAGGAGAAGAAACCTATACAATTTATATGCATAGAGGATATTTTATTTACCAAATCGGAGTTGTATCCATTTTTGACTGCTATATATTTGATTGTGTTTAATTCTTCTTGGTAGTCATGTGACTACACAAACGCATCCTAAGCACAAAAAGTAAAACACATCAGACCAACAGCACACAACCCAGTAAATACATAACACTTACATACTACAATTCCAATACACACAAAATTGCTAACACATTTAGGAAACACAATTATAAAGTAGCCTACAGAACCAACAACACCATTAGGAAACACATAAATAATACTAACAAAGACACAGACACATACAGCAAAACAGGGGTTTATAAATTAAATTGTAATGATTGTCACCAATTCTACATCGGCCAGACGGGAAGATCTTTTTCCTCCAGATTTTCAGAACATTTAAAAGCCCTCACCACAAATTACATACATTCCACATTTGCCACACATTTACAAAACGAAAACCACAGTTACATAAACATAGAACACAACATGGAAATATTACACTACTTACCTAAAAGTAGAAAACTAAACACAGCTGAACAATTCGAAATATACAGATATCACGCACTACAACCAAACAACATATTAAATAAACAATTACATTATAGATCACATACACTATTCGGTACAATGATCCAAACACACAATTTGAACCTCAGCGCCAATTCCCTCCCACCATCAACCCCCACCACACACACTGTGCCGTAACTATGACATCGTTACGGCAACTTACGAATTTGTTTAAATTGCGTGATATTGGACGCTCGCGCTATCTATGAGAGAAGTTAGACAACTTGACTTTTCGTTCCCGCGGCGTGGAGCGGTGTTTGTCGTTGAGTAGAGGTAGCCGGCGGTAGATTCGTGGTGGTGGTGGTCAGCTGTTCATGCCGCGAGCTGTCTTACAGGTCAGCGTCGGGAAAAGTATTGTTGTTCTTTTTAATGCCGGGTTTTTTTTAATTGATTATGGAAGGCTAAGTAAAAAGTGTGCCAAGGGGTCTGGCGCCTGGCAACTGTGATCCTGTGTGAGACCAAGATGTAACGTGTAAGTAGATTGAGGAAATCGGACTGAGCTTGTGCTAATGCAAAATCGGACAGGTATGCGAAAATGAAAATTATTAAATTTTTTCCTAGGAAGTGCTTTTGCACCACTTGTGTTTCGGGTCAAGTGAGGGCCTGGCTAGTTCTTAACAAAAAAAAAAAAAAAAAAAAAAAAAAAACAGTTGGTTGAATTGTGGATGTGTTTTTTTACTTACTGAATACCGGGAATATTCAGGTTACTGTAGTCATTGCAAATTCTTTCCTGAACGCAAGTTTTTTTTTTAAAAAGAAAAAGTCTGTTGAACTTGACTGGCTTCTGGTATTTCTTTTAAATGGTTATGTCAGCTTCTCATGCTGCTAGTAGTGACAGTAATTCCTTATGTGTAAAACCTTTTTTACACACAAAAAAAAAACAAATAACCAAATCAAAAAAAAACTTAAGAAAATGTGTTAGGATTTGGCCGGTGTGCCCATGTGCCTAGTGAAGCGAAATCTAGCCGAGTTCCTTAATCTCTCTCAGTATTATTCAGTGTTGTTCATATAAATGTCTTGTGTTTGAATTGTGAAAAGCATGTAATGTCCAGTATACATTTTGTCTATAATCTGTGTTGAACTTATATTGTTTGCCTTTTATTAGAACATATAAATTTGTTTATGAAAAGAGCTGCAGATCACATACAATTGCCATAATATGTACTAGAACTGTAATTCAGGAGTATTCATCATGTTAATAGAAATGACTGAACTTTTGTACAAGATGAAATTTCCACTTTGGGATTTAGTATTTATTTTAATTCTCTATCAATGTACAGTCACTGTTAAAATTCTTTTGTATATGTATATACTCATAATTCTATGCACAAAACATATTTACATTTTTGAGAGATATATACCTCTGATTATTTGATAGTTTTTTTTAATAATGGTGTGCACTCTGAAATCGGCAAGCCATTGTACTACACAAGTTTATACAAGTTTAAGGAAAATTGAGCACACACACTTGTGAATTCCACACAAAGTATATACGGTAATTACCTACCTTATGTTTACTTTATACTTTACTAATTATATGATTCTCCTTCCTAGCTTGATTGAGATTTCAGAGGGCGCATGTTGTTGTGTAATATAATTGTTTAAATTGTTGTGGCTGTAATAATTGTTGTAGGGTAAAATTGTTCGTTAAATGATTTATAAAAATTGTCTATATTATTAAAATTGTTTATAGTACAACCAGAGGGGGACTGTAAAAAAAAAAAAAGACTTGTTGTTATTAAATGAATCATATTTCGAAAACCTCTGGATTTACTCTTTGTATTTATTAATGTTAATATAATTATTTCCAAATAGGGAAATTCTATTTGGTGAAGGTTAAAAATGAACTGTCGAGGCTTGTTGCATGTCATGGTTATTTTGAATACCATGTAATATATTTTAAATATTTTACATATTTTATATATTTCTAATAGAATACTTTCACAGTCTGGATACTATGAAATCTCTCATTGTAAGAAAAACAAAATTTTATAGAATCAATAAATTTGTTATTTGCGGAATTTTAAAATTGAGGTCACCTCATTGGTCCAATTACCTAATGGTTTCCCAGCATGTGGCCATTCTTCCACTAAGAGGCCTCTCCTGGTTCAGGTGAACAAGTGAGCCGGTCATCCAGGTGAGTTGTAGATTTATTTATATTTTTTTTAAGGAAGTCAAACTTGTAAAATGTGTAAATTTCGGAAGGTTGAAAATTGTGTTGTGATGTCATGGGTGATGAGCGGCTCACAAATGGTAGCAGAGCGTGGTTGGACGTAGGCCTGGCCACCTCTGAACCGAAATTTGGAAATGGATGCGGTGACCTCAATATCTTAGTTGGACATGTTCTGTCAGTTTTGATGTGTTCACTATTGTTGTAAATCTTGGTCTTTGGGTGCGGTTGCCGGGCCGGGACACCTGGGGGGGGGGTGAGCACAGCTTGGTGTTTCCTGATTGTGTCTTGGGGTGTTGTTTAGTGTTTATTTGTTTGTTTGTGTTCTTGTTTTGTCATTGTCTTTGTTGTCTTCTAGCTCATGATCTTGGTCTGGGTCGTTGGTCCGGTGTCGGGTCGGGAACCCTGGGGTACATTGTGTGGTTAATTGGACAATATGTATGATAGGCGTTGTTTGTGAACTGGGGATAAATAAAATATAAACTATCACTCACCCCCCCACACACACAGACACACACACACACACACACAATAGCAATGTTGCTATGGAAAATTTTGTAGCGTTATGTCAGGTAGAATTTTCGTGATGTACAAGAACATTTTCTTTACTGGAGGCTAGCTGTTTAATAATCTGTTAGGTATTATAATTATGGTGAAGGATATAGTTAGTTTTTTTTCACCCCTGTGAGGATAAACTTGGGTCCTTGGGTTTGGTTTTCGGGGGGCTTCTCTGGAGGAATTGGGTTTTAATGTTTTACCTTTTAGCGTTTTATTGTTTTAGGTGGGGTTAATTGGGGTTTTAAAGTTTTATCGGTATTTTAGCTCCTCTCCTTTCCTTTCTGCTTTCTATTGCTTTAGGTCGCGACCGCTCACACTCCCCGTATCTTCTACACTTACTCACACCCAGCTACACACCCACACACACCTTGTCCTTCCTTCTGGTGTCCTTTCGTTTTCAACTTTCGCCGGATTTTATCTTTTTATTGGTTTTAGTTAGTCCCCGCTTTTCCTCCAGTGGTGGCAGTCCCACTGTCGTCCAACCCGTTGGACTCCTTTTGTTGTGGGGGTGTGCCGTAACTATGACAGCGTTACGGCAACTTACGAATTTGTTTAAATTGCGTGATATTGGACGCTCGAGCTATCTATGAGAGACGTTAGACAACTTGACTTTTCGTTCTCGCGGCGTGGAGCGGTGTTTGTCGTTGAGTAGAGGTAGCCGGCGATAGACTCGTGGTGGTGGTCAGCTGTTCATGCCGCGAGCTGTCTTATAGGTCAGCGTCAGGAAAAGTATTGTTGTTTTTTTTAATGCCGGGTTTTTTTTAAATTGATTATGGAAGGCTAAGTAAAAAGTGTGCCAAGGGGTCTGGCGCCTGGCAACTGTGATCCTGTGTGAGACCAAGATGTAACGTGTAAGTAGATTGAGGAAATCGGACTGAGCTTGTGCTAATGCAAAATCGGACAGGTATGCAAAAATGAAAATTATTAAATTTTTTCCTAGGAGGTGCTTTTGCACTACTTGTGTTTCGGGTCAAGTGAGGGCCTGGCTAGTTCTTAACAAAAAAAAAAAAAAAAAAAAAAAAAAAAAACAGTTGGTTGAATTGTGGATGTGTTTTTTTACTTACTGAATACCGGGAATATTCAGGTTACTGTAGTCATTGCAAATTCTTTCCTGAACGCAAGTTTTTTTTTAAAAAAGAAAAAGTCTGTTGAACTTGACTGGCTTCTGGTATTTCTTTTAAAGGGTTATGTCATCTTCTCATGCTGCTAGTAGTGACAGTAATTCCTTATGTGTAAAACCTTTTTTACACACACAAAAAAAAACAAATAACCAAATCAAAAAAAAAACTTAAGAAAATGTGTTAGGATTTGGCCGGTGTGCCCATGTGCCTAGTGAAGCGAAATCTAGCCGAGTTCCTTAATCTCTCTCAGTATTATTCAGTGTTGTTCATATAAATGTCTTGTGTTTGAATTGTGAAAAGCATGTAATGTCCAGTATACATTTTGTCTAATAATCTGTGTTGAACTTATATTGTTTGCCTTTTATTAGAACGTATAAATTTGTTTATGAAAAGAGCTGCAGATCACATACAATTGCCATAATATGTACTAGAACTGTAATTCAGGAGTATTCATCATGTTAATAGAAATGACTGAACTTTTGTACAAGATGAAATTTCCACTTTGGGATTTAGTATTTATTTTAATTCTCTATCAATGTACAGTCACTGTTAAAATTCTTTTGTATATGTATATACTCATAATTCTATGCACAAAACATGTTTACATTTTTAGAGATATATACCTGATCATTTGATAGTTTTTTTTAATAATGGTGTGCACTCTGAAATCGGCAAGCCATTGTGCTACACAAGTTTATACAAGTTTAAGGAAAATTGAGCACACACACTTGTGAATTCCACACAAAGTATATACGGTAATTACCTACCTTATGTTTACTTTATACTTTACTAATTATATGATTCTCCTTCCTAGCTTGATTGAGATTTCAGAGGGCGCATGTTGTTGTGTAATATAATTGTTTAAATTGTTGTGGCTGTAATAATTGTTGTAGGGTAAAATTGTTCGTTAAATGATTTATAAAAATTGTCTATATTATTAAAATTGTTTATAGTACAACCAGAGGGGGACTGTAAAAAAAAAAAAGACTTGTTGTTATTAAATGAATCATATTTCGAAAACCTCTGGATTTACTCTTTGTATTTATTAATGTTAATATAATTATTTCCAAATAGGGAAATTCTATTTGGTGAAGGTTAAAAATGAACTGTCGAGGCTTGTTGCATGTCATTGTTATTTTGAATACCATGTAATATATTTTAAATATTTTACATATTTTATATATTTCTCATAGAATACTTTTACAGTCTGGATACTATGAAATCTCTCATTGTAAGAAAAACAAAATTTTATAGAATCAATAAATTTGTTATTTGCGGAATTTTGAAATTGAGGTCACCTCATTGGTCCAATTACCTAATGGTTTCCCAGCATGTGGCCATTCTTCCACTAGGAGGCCTCTCCTGGTTCAGGTGAACAAGTGAGCCGGTCATCCAGGTGAGTTGTAGATTTATTTATATTTTTTTTAAGGAAGTCAAACTTGTAAAATGTGTAAATTTCGGAAGGTTGAAAATTGTGTTGTGATGTCATGGGTGATGAGCGGCTCAACACCTATAGTCCATAACCGTTATTCTGTAAAATGACATTCAGTATTTACTCCCACTGAGGAAGAGGCACATCACCTTGAAACGTATGGGAAAGTGATAACCAAAGTAAGTTCATATGTGAAAGTTTATATGTATAATAAAAACATATAAGACAAATCAGACTAGTTGTTACTTACGGAGACGAGACATGAAGATTGATAAAAAAAGGAACAAGTAACAATAAGAAGGTTTGAAAGAAAGATCTTAAGGCGTGTTTATGGCCCGGTTAAAGAAGATCACGAATGGAGAATAAGATATAACCAGGAGATAGATGAGCTATTAAACCATGAGGATATTGTAAGATTCATAAAGACTCAACAAATACAATGGCTAGGTCACCTAGAGCGGACGGATGATCAGCGTATGCCAAAGAAAATCTTGCGGGCGCAAAGGCTATAAAAATAGAAAGAGGGGCCGACGTAGCGTAAAATGGTTGGATGATGTGCTAGAAGATCTCAGAAGGATGGATGTGAGGGGTTACACCGAAATGGCAATAGAAAACTTTGGAGAAGATTGGTGTTGGAAGTCAGGGCTCACGTGGTGCTGTAGTGCTAAAGAAGAAGAAGATTGGCAAGGTTGTGGTTACACATGAAAAAATGCGTTGACATTGAATGTTAAAAATGCAAAGTTTTTGACAGTTGCAAAGACACCCCACAGTTTAAAAAATTTGCGACAAGGAATATTTAGACTTAATGACAAACTGTTAGACAAAGTAAAAAAGTAAAAGTTTTTGGGACCAGTTACCAACGAGAAAAACGACTGCAGTGAGAAGATCAGATCAAGAACTGAACAAGAAAGGAAAGTGTTTAATAAGATACACAAACTATTTTGCAGTAAAGAGCTAAGTGTGATTCACCAGATTCTAATGTTGAGATGCTACGTGTTCTCAGCTTTGCTGTGTGGAATGGAAGCTTGGACTCTGAGTAAGAACGCCAATGATAGATTCGAAATGTAGACTTATCGACGAATTTGAACAATTATGTGGATATCAGGGACGTATTTACGGCGGGGACAAAAAATTAAAACAAGACGAATTTTGTTTTTTTCTATTTTTTAGGCTGTTTTATTTATTTATTTATTATTATTTATTTTTGAGCTGTAGACGCTAATATAGTACTAGGTCTCTTTTAAATATACAAACAGGTTTATTACACAGCACTAGCGTATACGTTTGAAATATGAAATGTAGGAAAATCAGTTCAGTTAATAAGTACCTTTTAACAATGTTTCAATAAAGCGTATCTCTATTGTGTTATTACCGTTTATTTTAATCTAATTGATTTCAGAATATTATCCCGCGTTTTCAGCCACTTTAAATATCGTAATATTGATTAGTCTTAACTTGTTTTTTCTTTTGTACGAAGCCGATCGACCCCCTGATCCCACAAAACCAAATCCTAGATACGCCACTGGTGGATAGATAAAGTTTCTAGTCTTGAGGTCATGAGAAGGATGCAGAAGAAGAAAGAAATTATTAGTTCTATTACAATCAGAAAACTATAAACTTCTACAAGTTATTATCCAAGGGAAAAGGAATTCGGAAGAAGTCTGGTTAAGGAATCTGAGAAACTGGTTCAACTGCAGCTGCATCAATTTCGTTAGAGCTGCTGTTTCTAGGAGTTCGCATTGTCATGTTGATTGTCAAACCTTCTTAGAGGAGATGGCACTTGAAGATATCTGGCCGTTTTCTACGAATAATGTCACAAAGCATTTGATGTAAATGTTCACAAAGTACTTACCGTTGACCATAGCATCAAGTAATAAAATTCATAGAACACGATACGCTACCATAATCTTCATCATAGGATCAACATCTTCAACCTATTCATGACAGTCTTTGATAGCACAATTTGTAAATTGCTTATAAAATGCATAAAGCTTCTTCAATATTTTCAACACGTTAGAACGATAAACTATTAAAATCTTTCATCATCATCATCATCATCATCTTCTTTAAGGATTAAATCAAGAATGGTTTGTTCCGGTCTCAAATAGGCAACGATTAGAGCTAGTCACTCCAGCGCTTCCTCGACGTCCCACACCTCTCCGTCCCCTCGGGTTATAGTTATATAGTTGTTTGGGGATGCGGCATTCATCCATTCGGCAAAGATGATCCCACCAATTCAGCCGATACTGGGCGATCCTGTCGAGTATACTTATAATATTCAGTTCCTGCCGTATATCTGTCTTTCTTCTATGGTCGTGGAGAGTATACCCTGCCACGTGCCTGAGAAATCTCATTTCAGCCACTTGGATGCGACTGGCCTGGCCTTTCGTTAAAGTCCAATTCTCAGACCCATAAAGAAGTGTGTGAAGAGCCATCACCTTGTAGAATTTTAGGTGTGTTCCTTTATTTGCTGACTAAAGGGTTCACCTAGTGGTCCCGCACATAAGGTTAAACTTATGCAACTTATTCACAACGTCATTGCTTGCATTATAAGACACATTAAACTCTTTATTCCCATTTACATTCACAACACTAGGAATTACATGCTCACCAAATTCTGTGAGCACTGACAAGTTAATGTCATTGCTATATATTTAATTCAACAAAATAGAATCTTTCATAGGTCCAATCAGCTGTTATCGCCAACAATTTCGTCACATATTTATTGTGCATTCACAGAATCTTATACAGGCTATACCAAATTTTAATATATACTAAAAAAAATATCCTTAACATTTCAAAATGAACCCCAGCTCAAATAATCCTTTTAACTTTAATTCACACCAATTATTACAACTAAGATGTAGTATTAACAATTATTATTAAAAACATAAAATAATTAACGTAATATTTGGCAGTTGTGGCAACATTCAACATAAAATCAACACTTTCACATTCAACTAAATCTGATATAATCTTTGCAAATTAAATGAAATTATTATGATAATTGTTAACAATGTTTAGTAATAAATATCTCACGAATACTTTTACATCACAACTAAATCTAGCTATACTTTTTTACAAATAAAGTACAAAAACAAATTAAATTTCTTTTGTTACTGTTAGCGTCTCGTGTGGTTAAAATTATTTGTAAAGTTACGCAGGATGATAAAGGTATTCAATTGACCTTCTATTCATTAGCCAAGATTTCAAATGTCTGAGAAAAATTTGTTTGTTTTTTATTTTTTATGTCGGTAGGTAAACGATTATAAAATCTAGGATACAAAACAAGAATAAACTTGTTATATATGAATAAATCTTCCTAAGCTGCTTCGGTGGTACACATGGGAGCCATTATTATTATTATTATTATTATTATTATTATTATATATGAATAATAAAATATAGAGCATATCCTGTAGTCTTAGAGTTTAGAGTATTAAAAAATCGCCAAATATATCAAATCACTGCACACACAAATAAGATATCAAATCTAAACTGTGCATTCAAATCTAGTGGCTACATATTTACGCATTTGTGTATTAATGTAAAAAACCAGTACTGGAATCGAATATTTATATTACGGGAAATTTTAAAGTTGCATCAACTTCTTTTTTTATACAAGCTTGTA
This sequence comes from Magicicada septendecula, assembly GCA_034769895.1. Lineage (NCBI taxonomy): Eukaryota > Metazoa > Arthropoda > Insecta > Hemiptera > Cicadidae > Magicicada > Magicicada septendecula. The sequence continues at coordinate 57,671,442 of CM068375.1, read as the reverse complement.
CACGAAACATAAAAAGGAATTCGTCTTACGGTCGGCGGTATCAAGTTACACGAGAGTCGCAGGTTAGTAACAGTACTTCCTGTAGCGCGGTAGACGGCCTGGCGTTCGTTCCACCGCATAACTTTCACTGGCTTTGCGGATGGTCAAACGCCGCCGCTGCCGACCTGATATCGCATCACAAACGATTCACCGCCTCGCGCTCTACCTTCACCTCTGGCGATCTGCCGCGGAACCAACACTTTCTTAACGCCGGACGATGAGCGAATTTTAATTCACGTTGTATTATAAAGTCTTAACCGGAAAATTATTTACTCAGATTATCTCGGCTACAGTAAACGTGAACCTTATTCGTTAAACGTGTTAAGAATCTGAATTGTAATATTATTATCAAGCGCTCTGCCTGACAGCAGGTTCTCCAATTTTGCTTTCCACCTTGCTCTGTGGTTGGCTTCCTCCTTCAGGTCCCAGGATTTTGTTTTCTCCTTTAAATCGTCCTACAGGTAACTTTTTTGTTTTTCCAAGCGCTAGAATGTCTTCCAACGTTACCTCGATGACATCATTATCATCTTCACAACACGGCATAAGCAAGGTGCTGTCCGTCCCGTCTTCAAACATCCTTCAGCCACATTTTCCTGGGTCTACCCACACACCTGTGTCCTATAGGTTTGTATTTCCACACTTGTTTGGCCAGTCTGGAATCTGATATTCTTTCTAAGTGTTCTTTCCACGGTTTTTTGTAATCTTTTAATTGTTCATTCAAGTTAAAAACTTGTAAATCTTCACTTATGGCCTCATTATTTATACGGCCAAGTTTAGAACACCTTTTAACTCCTCTTAAGAACGCCAATTCCGAGGCCTGTATTTTACTTTTTTGTTTCTTGGTTGTTGTCCATAATTCACAACCATAGGGCAGTACATGGACTCGAAATTTCTTCCTTACCAATGAACTTATTCTTTAGTGCGTGGAAAAGTCTCGAACCGCTGCTTATTCTTGAATTAATTTCCGCATTAAATTTACCATTTAAGCTTATTATAGAGCCTAAATATTTGAACTATTGGACTTGTTCCAGTTGCTTCCCTTTGATGGTAATCCGATGTTGAGCTGGCTCTCTGGCAACAGTCATTGTCTTCGTCTTTGTCAAATTACTTTCAGTCCTCTCCTTTCCAGCTTCTCTACCTTCATATCAAGGTTCCTTTGGAGTCCCCCTTCAGCACCGGAGAGTAGGGCTATATCATTTGCAAACGCAACAGCCTTAGCTCGAATCGGCTGAAGCCTCCAATTCCCAACATGGAATCCTCTAATTCTGGTCTTGCAGCGTTTTATTACATCATCCATTGGTATTGTGAAAAGTAGTGGATTAAGAACATCACCTTGGCGGATTCCAGCCCAAGTTGAAAATTCCTGTGATTTTAAATTGTATGTTCTTAAAAAACTTTTACATCTATTGTAGAAGCTTCGAGTTCTTGTAATTAGTTCTTCACTCTCTCTTCTGTCTCTTAAAGCCACCAGTATTTCATTTCTGGAAACGCTATCAAAGGCCGTTTCTAGGTCTATAAAACAAATCTGTACCTCTTTATGGTACGAGGATTGTTTAATATAAACACGTTTAGAGGCTGTAAAGCATGTTTTTATTCAACGATTTTAAAAAGAAGTCTCCATTAATATTAAGGCATGAGTCCCACTGTTACACTAATCTGTAGATTCCCTGTTGGTAAAATTCTTGCGGCTGTTTGCAAAACCATTCGCCAACAGCAAACTCTACCTCAGCGTCCGATTTGAACCGCCGACCTTTTAGTGATTTCTTTAATGGCCAAAAACATGATAATCGCACGGGGACAAGTCAGGGCTGTAAGGTGAATGTTGTAGGACTTCCCACTTCATACGACCAAGCAGATCTTGAATCGTCTGGGCTACGTGGGGTCGAGTATTATCATGCAGAAGAATGATACCATTTGTGAGCTTCCTGGGACGTTTATTCTTGATGCTGATCCGTAAGCGCTTTAAGCTGTCTGCATATCGCTCAGCGTTGATGCTGAGAAAGTTCTCTAACTCTGATGCGCCTATTTGCGGGTAAAGCAGTTTCCAGCTGTCTCAGATTTTCATCTGATGCTGCAACACGTGCAGGTCCGGGATGGGGTAAATCTTTAGTGGATTCTCTTCCTTGTTGAAATTTATTGCACCATTCAACCACTGCCGTATGAGAATAACTTTAGTCACAATATACAGCTTTAATTCTGGTATAAATTTCCATTGGCTGACGTCCCTCAGCGGCCAAAATCTGAATAATGGCACGCAGATTATCTTTGGACGGATTTTCTATCATAGATGCCATTTTTCAACCCAGTCACAACGCTTAGAAAAGAGCAAACTGCAAATATTTTTGACAGACGCATCACTAGTACTTGAAAAAACAATATAAACAAATGAATTCCGTTGTAATGGCGACGAAGTCACGGCTGCGCAGTTCAAACGTGTTTCTATTGAACAATCTTCGTACTCTATTACTTTGTAGATGTTAACTAGCGAGCTCAGTAAATCAAACGGTGAACAAGCCGAGGCGATAAATCGTAATCCGCTTAGCAACTCTCGGTTGAAATAAATTATAGCCTCGATGTTACGTGATGTAACGACACAATGTATCATCGCGTCTGCCCACGTCAGGTCGGTCGGTACTGCTTCATACAATGGACGCGCTACGTAGTTACAGCGTAGGAGTCTGTTCTGTACGCTGAGTTTGTTTATTTCTTGTAGCGTCAACGCCCGTCCACAGTACAGATGGAAGCGACTGAAAGTGAAGTCACTGCTTATATATAGAGATGTGTATGTATATTGTTTTTAAAACGTTTTCTTTTTACGTACTGTCTTCCAGTTTTGTATTAGATAGTGAAACTTCCTCCCAAATTTTGTAGTATTTTTATATGTATATACAGTATGTTTTATTTTATTTTTTTTTGAAAGGCGTCACTTATTTTTTTAAACTAGACACTTGATCTAGATGGAAGAAAAATTGTGCTGGGACCCAGAGTGAAAGAACTCTCAATAAAACGCTTGTTTAAACAAACAACAATTATTAGTGTTTCATACAAATTCTTTTCTTTTACAATATTCAACAATACCTCTTGATTTCCATTAAATCACCAAAATTATCCCACTTGTGGCTTGAAGGTTGATGATAATTTAAGGCATTCGAAACGTGTACGGTGATGTGCTGGAGGATTCTTTAAAGCTGGTCTCCAATGAAAATCATTTAAGGGTTCTGGAAATTCTCTCCCGGCCTGACGGCGATGGGGAGCGTTGGTATCCTGCTCTGCCGGTGGTGAAAGATCTTAGTTTCCACATTCCGGGACTCCCTCACTCTCGACTTGGTCCGAGGATCCTTCAATATTCATTAATGTACAGTATGCCGTCAGAACCTTAACCATTCACGCTCACTATCACCATTTATACAAGTTAATTCTTCGTTGCACGCAATATTTTTCTGCATCATGAATGCTCTTGGAATCCACCTTCACAGTGATCAATACGTGCAAGCATCATACGTGAACATCTACATCAGTTACAGTCATAATCATCGTTTAGTCATAACTCTGGCTTTAGTTTTACTTGAATTTATTTTGGTTAACAACTGAATTTATTTAGCTTTTACTTGAAATTATTTTGCATTTATTACTGGATTAATAATTTTGCTTCAACTATGCTAAGTCCTAAAATGCCAAAAAAAATTGCACGTGTTCACACATCTGCCGGAAGTAACACACACATCCGTGCTTAACAGGCACACAATTAAATTAACACACACAAATATTTCTTATTACCCCTTCATTGAATCGTGATTGAAAATGTAATTACCTGAGACACTTTAAGTCGTTACACACGTATTAGGAAGATTGATCACCCTGCCGCCAGACCTGAAGTTCACCCCAGAAGGATTCGGAAAGAAATGATAACGAAACAGGTGTGCGCGGAGACGAGGTAACCTGTAGCGAGATGTAAGTCGGTGAAAACAGCTGATAGGGAAACTTTATTTCGTCGTAGTAAAGGCGCACTGCAATGATAGCTCGCGTCGCGGGCGTGGCGACCTTGACCTACAGATTTAGTAGGCGCAGCGTGCAGACGATTCAAATTCAATTCGCGGTGGCGGCGATTTAAATGGAATTCATGCCGAGGAAATCCAATTTAAAATTTAAAAGTTTACCGTATTGCTCTTATGAATTAGGCCTACAACTTAACTCTTCATTCCATATAAGCCAGCAGTCGGCAACGCTGCGCCCGTCGATAAGGTTTGACGCGCCCGCGTATTTTTATTTTACATTTGAACGAAGGAACGCACCCGCATTGTACCTGCTTCGAAGTACTGTATGATAAAATAGTACAACTAGTTTCAAATTTTACTTTTTTGTAATACAATAGTTACTGTAAAAAAAGGAACTGAAACCTTCATTTATGTTTTAAATGCGACTTTTTTCAAGTTTTACATTTCTGTGCACTTTATAAAAATAAATAGTTTTTATTATGGTAAATTCTTTAATTTATTTTTATTAAAATATGTTCCTGATTAAGCAGTTTTTTTTGTTAAGGTTTTGTTAGTTTTAACGTGCGTGTCCATGATTGTTAACTTTCACAGCTATGAAAAATTTTCTCATATTTGTATGGAAAATACTACAGTGCTTTTTTTAATTCGGTGTTCCACGTCGCTAAATACAAGCGCAAGGGTATTTTTGTAAATAATTTTTTTTTTCAAAAATTTTTTACAAAAGCCAACTGTATTTTTTCATGAACTTTATTAAAACAAGTTAGTTAATGTTGTTGAAATTATTTTTTAAATTATTTTATCAATATTAACGTTTTTTATTAACTGAATAAATTGTTGTTATTAATGAATTCATATTATTTACAAATAAATAAGTGGTTTGCAGTAAATTACCAGTAGAAGAAATTTATTTAATTTTTGTTGTTGTGTTTTGTCTTCAATAAAATTTAATTTTTATAATGCTACCTTGTTTTTTATTGATTTTACAACAAATATCACAGAATTAACTTATTTACAAATTGTATTGCAAATTTACAACTATTTATTGGGAATTTAAACAAGTAAATTTACATTAAACGTAAAAAGTGTGTTTTTCGACACAATTATTTTAGATTTACGAAACGTTTCTATAAAACTACTCAAGATACAGTTCTGGAATCCCATTTTCCCACTTTTTCAGGCCAAAAATCATATGAAACTATCACATTTACCCTTTAAGTTCCAAGAATTTCAGTATGGCTTAATTATAAGTATTGGGAATTTAAAAATTTTGGTATCGCGAGGCATAAAAAAATTAATCAAATATTTTTTTAAATTGTGAAAATCCAGCAGGATGTCACAGTGACGTATCTAGAATTTGGTTTCGGGGGAGGGGGTCCGGGGTCTTTTAGCCTTCATACAAAAAATAAAACAAGTTAAGAATAATCAACATCACTATATTTAAAGCTGAGAAACGCGAGATAACATCCTGAAAACAGTCCCATTAAAGTAAACGGTAATAACACAATAAAAATACGCTTTATTGAAACATTGTTAAAAGATATTTATTGACAGAATTGATTTTCCTGTATTTCATATTTCAAACGCGTGCCCTAATGGTGTGTAATAAACCTGTTTGTATATTAAAAAAGAGCTACTACTATATTGGCTTATACAGGCGATAAAAAACAAAAACAAAATAAAACAACCTCAAAATTAAGAGATTAACAAAATTCGTCAACTTTTTCGACCCTCTGGGGGGAGGGGTTGGTCCCGTTCGTCTTCCCCCGTAAATACGCCCCTGGGGTGCCAGACTAAAAGGAATTGTAACTCAAATCCCAGTGCTTCAAAATTTTATTGTGTAATGTGTGATTGTATTACCGTATTATACAGTTATGCAACTCGTTGCAGATCGAAGTTTACTAGTTGTTAAGATTTAAATACGTGGGCACTATCTGACGTATAACCTAATCCGTGAAAGTTATACAGATCATAACTGCATCTGTACAGTGCACATACCTGTTTCTATTTTTTTTACATGTACTGATAATGACCATTACAAGTCCCTGATAACGGCGATAAAGTTCGTCAAAATACCGACATAAATGTTTTAAAATTTACGCTTAAAAAGTAATGGGTTTTTGAGGGAAGTATCAAGTAAGGACAAAGATAGGGGTGAATAGAAACGTCTTGGAGCAGGTATCCATCCAGTTTTAATTATCTTGGATGTGAAATATCTCCTTCGCCAAGGGTCCTACTGCCACAGGACGACCAGATACTCTTCTGTCAGGGATACCATATCTTAACCGAAGGGCCCTTGTTTTGGGGAACTGGAGATTCGCCCTCACCCTTCTCTTTCTGAGATAGGATTCGGTGGATTTGTATCAGTTATTCTGATACAAATACGTAATAATTCACAGACAATTTCAGTAGGAAAAACCAAAATCATGCCCTTTAAAGGTAAATATCCAGTGAAGACTAAGATACTTATAAACAGCAGCACTTTAAAACAAGTGAGCTGTTTTAAATATGTCGGCTGTGCAGTAAGCTATGAATCTGAATATGATATAAAAGAGAAAATAAATAAATTAAGGAATTTTGTGGCACGATTCTACGATTTATAGTAATCTTAGAAATAAACCAAGACAGAACACAAGGATTAAATTTTATAAGACAATTGCAATATCCACATTGATGCATGCAAGTGAGGCGTGGGTCATGACAAAAAAGGAATTCGGCAAGATTCAGAGTGCTGACGTGCAGTTTCTTCGAAATACTTTAAATTATACGTTGCAAGATAAAATAGGGAATGAGGGTATCAGAGCAGAACTTGATGTAAAGGACATAAATGAAATTATTTTAATTTACAGAAGTCAATGGTGGGATCATCTGCAAAGGATGACAGAGGATGGATTGCCGAAAGTGGCACTGAACTATGAAGCCATTGGTAGAAGAGACGTGGGTCGTCCGAGGATGAGATGGGTGCCGGAACAGGTTTATATAACCTAATCCTTAAAGAGGAAAAGAAGAAGAAGAAGAAGAAGAAGTGAAATATATCCCGCTGTTGACTGTGATGTCGAAAATAAACTTAATAAATTTAAAAATATATGTTGAACATATAATGTCCTTAGAATTCTAAAATACAAAAGTAGGAAAGACACCAAGCTTAAGGTTTATAAGACTATGACTGTACCGGTGGCGCTGTATGGGAGTGGGACAAGGGTACTTTCACAGAGAGACAGAGGGAAGGTTACATCAACAGAAATAAAATTTATCAGGTTAGTCAAAGAGTGCACGTTACGAGACAGAATAAGTAATGCACAGATATGGCGAGAATTAAACATTTTTAAATTACAGGATAACATTACGGAATACAAGGCCAACCGGCGTAAGCATTTGGGAAGAATGCAGCAAGATCGCATTCCCAAACTTGCCTTGAATTACAAACCCACAGTGTATCGTAGTGTGCGGCGTCCGAGGAGGAGATGGTTTTCGGAAAAGGCAGTGCATCTCCGTGAAATAGAGATGATGATGATGTTTTAAAAAATTTGTCCATTTAACGTAATCTAACCTTGAAAAACATTTATTTACTTAATCTAATGTTTAATTATTCATTATTTTCTAATTCTGTACATATTTGTTTCGTTAATGTCTACGGAATTATTACTGTATTCCTTTTCTGGCGGCTAATGCCCTACGACAGTGGTACCCAATCTTTTCAGTCCGCGGACCACTTTCCAAGAAATTTAAAAATTCACGGTCCCCGTCTGAGTTCTGAAATAAAACAAACAGTAAATATGATAGAAACTCTTATATTTTAATTATAAATGTATTAAAACTAAAATTCTCTAAACTCGCAAAATTATAATATTAATAGTTATTTTCTCTATGTTAGCAGTCTTCATCACAACTTTGTCAAATTTTGTTGCTTCCCTGCTATATACACTTTTTGCTCGAACGAGGCCTTTCGGTTTCGCAACCATTATCAAGGTCAAAATAAATTTGACAAAGTTATTATTTTTTTGTTCCTACTTACTACATTTTAGTGACATAATAATCAGAGACGAACCTAGGATTTCATTGGGGGGAAAGAAGAACTTGATAATGGTTGCGAAACCGAAATGCCTCGTTCGAGGAAAAAGTGTATATAGCAGGGAAGCAACAAAATTTGACAAAGTTATAATATTAGTGATATCAAACATAGTTTAATGTGAACAATGAAGCTGCTTTTGGACAATTAGCTCTGCAATAGTGTGTTTAATATTGAATGTCTCATAACTTCAATATTAAGTAACTCTCGACATCAAGTTTATTTTTAAAGTCTGACTTTTACTTAACTAAAAATGAACTTTTTTCATGTGAAAAACTTACTATTTTATTGTACGCGTTTCGGCTTAGTATCCGCCTTCTTCAGCTTTGGTAACAGACTGCCAGCATTTTGTAACGGTTGTGTGGAAGGTGAAGTGGGGGCGGTGTGTGGAGGAAGGGGATTGGCGCGGGGATTCAACTTACTGTTTGTTTTCTGTATAATTGTGTCAAAATTCTGACTTTTAGTACGTGAGCAGGGAGACTGCGGTTTCATACAAATAAGTAGAGGAAAACACAGTTAAACACTTCAAAGCTCCTTTTACGAGTTCAGGGTTCAAGATAGTCAGTCATTACTTATAACCAGAAGTCAGCTAGCTGTAATTGCAAACACTGTAATTTTAATGAACTGTCAGTTGAAAGTTCTGCGAATGAATCTTCTTTTTGTAGCGTAAGAGAGCTGTCTAGTCAGTTCGGCTGACAAACAGATCTGCTACATGACATGATTTAAAGACATTATTAAAACCATTAGTTTGAAATTACTTTTACAATTACAATTAGTTTGAACGCCCCCCCCGCCAAAATACTGGAATGTTCTACTAATTGTTTTAAGATTCTAAAATTTAGACTTGTATTTTATAGCATAAAAAATCGGAGAATATTACGGTATATCCTAGATTTTCTTAAAGGCGTCTGCGGACCCCACTTTAGGAGCCACTGCCCTACGATGTTGCAGCGACCTGACATGACACATAATACAAATAATGAAACAAACGTTTTGTGTCCATAAAACTGTGGCACGGTACAAGTGTTAAGGCCGCCGACAAACGGGGCAGTGTGTCTTGCGGTATCCTGCCGGCACCGTTCTTGGCCTACATGATCTATTGGAACAATACACACTTTCTGTTTATATAATAATATTATTATAATACGCTTGATATTGTTGTACAAACAGTCACCTCGAGCCGCAGCTGTACTCACGTGCTCGACACACCAGTATTACCAACGCTGGCGTCTTCACAAGCGAACAAACCGAATTTGCTAAAACAGCTTACAACTATTCATCATCATCATCTTCTTAACGGTTTTAGGCTTTAGCGGCCTGTTCCTATCCACAGTCTACCTTTCCTTAGGTCTACCAACTTTTCTTCTTCCCCTAGGGTTGTAATCTTTCGTCATCTTCGGTATTCCATTTTATTCCATTCTATTTATGTGTTGAATCCATTTCCTTCTGCATTCTTTAATTCTTTCATTAACTGCAAAAATATCTAAATCACTTCTTATCTCTTAATTTCTTATATGATCTCGGATTATATCATATATGATTTCTTATGGGACCTTAGGATGTTTCCACATCCAAGAGTAGGATATGCGGAATATAGAGCGTTTGGACCAGAGAGAGTCTACCTACTCAAGACCGTCGTGCTAGGTGAAGAACCACACCCTTTTCGAGGTGGACCTATAACAGAACACGACGGATCCTAGACCAGAGAAGGTCGATAAAAAATCTAGCCGGCATAGGGTTTGTTGCGGTCGTTTCAATACGGTGGTCTCAATCAACAACTCACAATGCCAACAGCAGCCTCGGAAACAACTATCCTGTTACAAGAAATTTTAATAGCGATGGCCGACTCTCATTTTCAAATCTAAACTAGTTCAACTTGATAGATAATCTATTGGTTTTTGAACGCCTTGTTTGCACACAAAGACTTAATAAGGCCCGGAGGGGAGGCTTTCATTTTGGCACCAGTGTTACAGGTTTTTATCGTTTGTCTATAGAATCTAAGTCTCTTCTTCTTCTTTTTAACTCCTCGAGCCAAAGGTTGGTGGCATTGTAATTTCCTCCCTTCAGATGACAGTCTCTTAATCACCACAAACATTCTTCCTCCTTTTATCTTGTCCACATTTTCCTGTCTGGGCCATCCCCTCCCACTACGTCTCTCGGTCAGGGTGGTAAACCAGTTTGAACGGCGTTAACAGGTGACCAACATCTCCTTTCCGCAACAGTTTTGATTAGGATCCTTCTTTCATTTACCCTTTTTAAAACCACATCGTTAGACACTCATCCATAAGGCACGCGGTATTCTTAAGGCCCTTCCCCAGAACCACATCTCAGAAGCTTCAAGGAAGCTCCTCTACAATTTCCTAAGGGTTTACGTTTTTGAGCCACATGTGCACATCCCCAAATGATACATTATATTAATTTGTTCCTGGTTTCCAGGAACACTGTTCTGCACGCCAGAAGGGATATTTTCTTGATGAAAAAACCTACCTCTCGCATGTGCAATTCTATTTTTTCATGACTGGTGTATCTCCCAACTGATGGATTGGAGCTTCTAAGATATTTAAAGGTATCGACTCGCTCCAGCTTTGTTTTAATATTGTAACGGCGGAACGGTCTCGAAGAGTGGAGAGCGTCCTTCCACCCGTTCCTCCGCTAGTCGAGCAGGTGTAGCGTCTCAGTCAAGGCCGCATGTAAGTACCTTCCAGAAGGTATTTAATTATTATTGTAAATACGCATTATGCTGGCACGCCGCAGTAAGGACGGAAAGTTATTTTGGAACACCTGCGTTACCCTATATATCTGGCTTTGTCGGTCAGTTACTGTGGGCGATTTATTTAGTGCGGATCGAATCATTGTTGAGGATTAGTGAAATGTGATTATTATGTTATAATTAGTGTGGAACTCTATTACTTGACGTTATTATTGCGTGTGGACAAATTTAACTTGAATTATTGTATGAAAGTGTCTTGTTGATTTCAAATTGTTGTTTGTGACAGTCATTAAAGCTGGCAATTATTGATTTCATTGGCGTCTGTATTTTGTTTTCCACTGTACCATACGACGATCCGTGAGACCGTCGTAACAATATTTGAATGACTATTATATAAAAAACGAATTGATAACAAAAATACCACCAAATTCTAAAAAATGTAAGAACAATTTACAGCATACTTTAGGAAAAATATTATGAATAATGAAACATAAAATAAGCATATTATTTCTTCCATACCAAAGATCATGTTCAGAAATAATTACTTCTGAAGGAGGGCAATTATGTAACGACACAAAAATTCTAAAAGAAATAAGCGCATCTTATTAAATCGAGCATAAATAATACATATAGTAATGGGGCGCAATATTAATGACAATAGGCCTAAGAGAAATTTAATAAACTAATTAGAAAATGAACTTGCTGAAGAAGAGTTGCAGTATAAAAACAGATAGAAATAAGGATAATTAAAACTACTATATTACAAGAGATATTGAATAACAAAGGTGAATGACATTAAGGCTAATAAATCATTGAACTCTGAAGTGAAGTTATATAAAAGAGAAAGAAATCTACTTAAGAAATATACCAACAGTAATATTGAATATAATAAATAAATGGAGTTATTGGAAGGCAAGGTAGAATAAGAAAAAATATTCAGAAGATAAAAAATTCCAATGATGTGTATAATGATAAGATTTATAATTATTTTATTTATAGAGTGTAGAAAGCTAAGGTGCCACTTTAGAATTATTTTATGTGCAGCAGCCAAAGTGCACTGTACCAGGTATGTGAATGTTCGGAGGAGCAATTGGACGTAAAAGGGCCACTCAACGCCGATATTCATTCATAATACCATATTAATATAGGGGGAATCATTTAACATTCGTATGGAATCAATTTTAATAAAAGAATGGAATATATAAATAAAATATACAATGAACCAAGAGAAAACTCAAGAATTACAATTCGTTAAAGCCACCAATACAAATAAATAAACTCCAGAGATAAAGAAGAAAATAATTGGTATCGATAAGAAAGGTAGGTTTCAATTTGCCTATAATAATGAAGAATTTGAATAATAAATGTCAATCTTATCACCAAGCAATATTAATACCATAATATCATACACTTCAACTGTTGAAGACATCAGCAAGCAATAACAACAAGTTATCTAAACAAATCGAAGTCAAAATAATTTGAAGGAAGAAACAATAATAAATAAAAGTGTGAACCTATTTAAAAACCAAAAGTCCTACAACAGACATTACTATGACAGATTACTATACTATATAGACAGTACTCAGTTAGATTCGGAGTAGTCCATAAACAAATAAATAATGATAATAAATTTAATGAATAATGAATGAATCAAATAGAAAGGCACATAAAGTACAATACAAATTTAGAAGTAAGTGTAAAATGTAATTAAAATGTGATACAAATGTAATATAAGACAAGTGTAATTACTTGGTAAGAGGATGTGAGATACAGTGGTATTCAATTAAGAATAACTGTGAGTGGGTAGTAATTATAAACAATTATTTAATGAAATGAATTACTAATCCATAGTTGCAGATGATACTGACATTAACATTTAGTTTTTTCTTTATTAGTGTTTGTGTTATATAAGTTTAATAGATATTGATCACACAGACAATTGTTTAAAAGTGTGCATTCAGTTAAGCCCTAACGGGAATTATAGTAATTAGAATATAATTGTTAATTAACAGTTTGTTTATATTTAATGAAATTAATTAATATAAAACAAGTGTAAGCAGGATCGATTATGAGTCTTCCAATATAAAAATATAATCAGTCAACATAGGCCTAGATGATTATGTTCAGTAAATAATAAATTATTCCAAAATATTTGTCAAATTACAAATAACTATGAGATTTGGTATTAGAATTGTTCATAGTTTTGTCAGATAAAATAATATGTAAATTGTATTAAGTATTATGATGTTATAACTAAAAAGCAACTTGTATGTAAAAGGTAAAATAATGTATTATATAAAAATAATATCCTATGACAACTAAATCTCAATTTGAACAGATATGACCAGAGTATTTATGTGTATCCAGGAAACCAAAAGAGAGAAAAAGAATTTTATTATTATTATTATAGTGGTAAATAAACCAAGAAGGAGTTGGGTTGAATTTTGGTAAAAGAAACTAAATATTTATACAGAAAACATATGAATATTATTAAAAAATAATATAATACAAGGTAAAAAACACTATATAAAACCTATAACAGAATATAAAATTGGAGCATATAAAGAAACATCATAAATAAATCACCTTTAAAACATTACTGATCCAACAACTAGAAAGAACAACTACATTTGGATTAACTTAATAACAGGACACTGAACTTCAATCATAATATTCCACCAGAAGGCTTCGGACAACGAAATTGACAAGATAAACATTTATTGATCACCAAAAGAAGTGGATTCCTTCATTTGGACAACATAAACAAACTAACATTGGAATTTTTCATCACTGAGACCAGGAGGCTGTGTGAAACCGAACTGAACTGATAAACATTGTGTAACGTATATATATTATTATAATTAATACTAAATTTATATTATTTCATTAGCATCTTGTTTGTAATGTAATGTACTTTCTGTACTTGCGTTTTCTTTATAATTACTGAACCTTTATATCAGCCAAAAGAACCTTAAACTAATATCAATATAAAAGAGAAGAGAATCGACCCTAAGATTTCTGAATTATATAAATAGTTACAATAAATGGACTATAACAATTTTTGAATAAAATTACAATATTATTATTATTACCAGATAACATTCCATGTATTTTATTTATATAGAAATAGAATTAACAAGTGTTACAAATTGATGTACACAAAGAGAGGGATAAATTAAGTTAAAACCCGTCTTGTAATAAATTGACGCAACCAAAGTGAGGCATAAAGAACCTGTAATTCCTGAAGTGTTTTAAATTGGCGAACCCAGCAGTGGGGTTTAGAGAAAATATTGATAAGGGAGAAATACGTGGGGTTATAGTGTTTAGAAAAAGTTGTGTTTTAATTAATAAAACAAAAATGAAAATGTGACAAAATTATTGGTTTTCCTTCCGCCCCCACTTCAGCGAGCGGGAGAAACAAAGATGTAAACGCGACACTCTACACATCAGACAACTTCCATTGAAGGCGTCAACCAGTTTTCAGTTTAAACAAGAACTGCAATGTGCGTGTGTTTGTGTTTTTGTGCGAAGGGAAATCACTGACTGACGCACACGTGTGCAGATAATGCAGTTATTGTTTTTGTAACACTTTCACTGCGTAAGCCAGTTGCAGATGCTGTCGCCGTTATTATTCAGGAAATGAATGCGCGATCAACTTCACGCTTTCTGCTTGGAAAACTAAGATTCCACAGACATCAGGTTTTAATACGGCTTGCTACTAGAGATGAGGAGAACTGAACAATTTCTGAGATAAAAGTAACTAGTATGGTCCCAGAGCTGCAGACACCACTTTGAACAAAGTACATTTATTGTACGTTAAATTTTGATATAAGATACGTTTTTAGTTATCAGAAAAATTGCAAAAAACCCCATTATGCTACTATTTTTTGTTTAGTAAAATAACAATTGGTGAGAAATCATACGATAAACACTAAAAATTCCAAACTATCGAATTTGTGTTCCCTTTAGTCTTACATCCTGATTGGATATTTACAATTTCTTCAAGTTTCGAAGCCCATTTTTAGGCACAGGGATTAAAAAAATTTTAAGTTTCTATAATTGTGATATATATGTACACAATTATTTGGTTCTGGTTAAAATTATCTTTAATTTGATATCCCACATGGAATTTGCAATTTTATCAAAATTTTGCCCCAGTATTCGGGTCTAGGAGTCCAAAAATTTTAAATGTTTAAAACTTAACCTATATTCAGATTTTGGTTAAAATTTCTTTTAATTTGATACGTCACATTAATTTTTGCGATTTCTTTAAAATTTTCAGTCACTTTTTGTCCCCCGGCACCCAAAATTTATAAATTTTCAAAAATGAACACTAAATCCATATTTTGGTTTAAATTCCTTTTATCTGACACCTTTCATGGACTTCTGCGATTTTTTCAACATTTTTAGGATTGTCTGTACCCGGGAAAGACTCGGGGGTTTTCCAGCTAACATCTGGCCTACGTGTTCTACGTCGCTTCAAAGCGTCTCTGAAGAAGATTCCCGGTGGCTGGGATCGAAACGTTAGCCGACTTATGTCGCTCTATGTTAGCAACCGAACAGGGCCTAACAGTCCGGTTTTACAACAAGTTAATACGAGTAATACTGCAAGAAACATCAAGAACTATTTACAAAGGAAAGAGCATATGTTGTATGAAATGATGGCGAATAGAAATTCATATTAGCTCCCTGTTAGTTGGTTAGCGATAACATCTCCCGTTAAGTTAATCAACGACGGGTTTTAACATCCTTTAACATTAACGGAGGTGGTGCTAAAAATTGTCTTCCTTCAAAGTCGTTTTGACGGCCGGTAAAAACGCGTAACACACGTTGTTGAAATGGTTCGCTCCATTAGGACATTCTTCCGTAAGTCGTAACGACCTTGTCAAAACTGTCACGACAAACAAGGAGGATTTTATAAGAACGTCTAATTACTCAAATTACAGCCCATTAACGGATGACGTGGCGCAAAACTAGGAAACAAAACGGCGCGCTTCGCTTCGTCTAAAATTAATTCGGACAACCGTTCTGGCAGACAGTCAAAACAAATTAGGCTTTATAATGACGAAGGCGCGCACGCGCGCGCGTGAGAGTTAGGAATTATGATTTAAACAAAAGGCTCAATTGATAACAGTCGTCTAAACGGAACGCTGACGTCATATCACCTTGTAGCGGGCACAACTTCAATCGAATTGAACTCCGACCTCGGCACGCAGAAAGTCAACAGTCGCTGTGAAGGTGATATCGGTTGGAAATCATCAGTCGCACGCCCACCCCAATCTGTGGAACTCTGCACCACTTAGTGCAGGGTGACCTCCCCACTCCCCCGAAAGAAAAGCAAACACATTTTCTACCAGCTTAAGGGCACTATGCTTACCATGTTAAATTCATCAATTTTGAGACCCATTATCTCAGAACCTGTTAAAGATAGAAGTCTGAAATTTTAGCACGTGTGTAACCACTTTATACTCTTGAAACGCTACTACAGTTATAAAGATACCTCAATTTCGTGATTTAAAAAAAATTTCTATGTGTTGCTCTAAAAATTTGCATACAAAAAGCACACTTATTATTTTTTTACGTTTTTATTTTTCAGTGAAACTACATAGTTTTAGTAGTGTAGTTATATTTCCACCAACCTAATATCCACAAAAAAAGTCAGCTTAATGGTTTACTTGGTTTCTGAAATAATGGGTCATTTATCTAAAAAAAGTAGATTTTCATAAAAACGCGTTTAAGGTTTTAAAACAGATTTTTATTGTTTTACCTGATCTAAAATAGTCCAGCTCCGGATTTGAAGACGTACTCGGGGTCTTCAGTTAGATCCATTTGGTCCTCTAGTTTTTTCTTCACATTTCTAGTTGACTGTCCAACCTATTTCATCAACTCATCTACTGCTGTCTCTGCCTCAAGTATTCCTTGCAAATCAATTTTTTTCATTACCTTAACCATGTTTGATCCTGGTTTGATCCCTAACTTTTTTCAGACTTTATCAACACAGCATCATATACACCCGAAACCAAAGTATCCAGACCAACAAATTTATTTTTTGGCAATCTATTCCAATCAAATGGTTTAGCGAATTGTTTGCATTCCGTGTACTACCGTGAAGACATTTTTTTTAACAAATTAGGATGACTCAGATCAGCAAATATTGGCTTGTAACCATTTGTGTTAATACAATATTTTCCTTTTTAAACACAAAAATTCTCTTTCCAATGGTAGAAACCGCATGTCTCTACGATTTGTTATAAGGAAGTTACAAATTTATAAAAATGGTAATATTATCAGCACTTTTGACAGAACTTTCCTTACCACCTTTATTCTTTTAAAAATCCTAAAAATGTATTATCATGCGTATTCCCATAAATTTGGCATCAAGTTACTCAGGAAATATTGAAGATTTTTTAAAGAAAAACAACCAAAAATCAATTTTTGGGTCGATTTGTCAGTTACGAGATAAAGCGTACAAGATCTGAAGAAAATCTACCACTATCTGAAAACGAGCGGCACGAGTTCTCAGTTTTGACTCGACTATTTGGCATTTGTCTGTCTGTCTATCTATCTGTCCGTGTCTACTTGATGTCTGTCCATCTACGTGCTGTCTGCTGCCCGTGTCTATCTGTCTATCCGTGTCTGTTTGTATTTCTGTCTGCTTGGGGTATGTCTCACGGTAAATTTATTTTGAACGTATCAAACGGTTATATGGGAGAATACTGAATTTTACATTTGTCCAGAGGAAAATGAGGTGGCAGTCCAACCTTCAAGCAAGTCTCATCCCCCTTCCAGGAGCAGCTCCTAGTGACTACCTCTCACTGAGATATACATTATTATTATATACATTAAGGTATACACACATGTCTTAACTTTGTATATCCATATATATATTGTAACTATTCTCTTTTTGGACGTACCTGCAAAATGTGTACATAAAAATAATGTGTTTTGGATGATTAGTGCGTTCGCCTCGCACCGGGTCGTTACAGTAATTTTGGTGGCTAGCGATGTTCGTAGCGTAGTTCTGATCACCTGTATATTACGGCAGTAACCTTACCTGTTATTCTTAGGGGGTGTAATAATCCCGGGTGGCGCCAAGTCGTTTTACAAAACAACTAAAAACTGTATTTGAACAAGCTATCAGCGTAGCGGGTTGGTGTATTCAAATCGTTCCCGCTCGCACAGCCGTCTCAATCGTCGCTTCTGACGAATAACTGGCAACTAGCTTACTGCTACGATTTATTCTTCAATACAAGTAATTATTATATAGCACTCCCTAAGAAATGATAACGCTTGTTACTCCCTGTAATGAATATTTTTTAATGGTGATAACTGGAAACATTTACAATTACAACAAAATAATTATCGTTTGATTACATGAGATCTTATTTTCAGGGCGGCGAATTAATTTAGAAACCATTTAACCTAGCGTCTGTTTACGTTAGGCTTATTACAGTTTTGGTTTCAAAAATCCGTGGATTCTTTTGACTATGAGTTAGAGAACTACAATGGTTACAATAAAAATACAAATTACCTTAATCTAAGAGTACAAGAAATATAAAGTGTGCTGTTACAATCTGTTGTGTTGTGTTGTAAAAGTGTTCTGTAAGTTCGTATTCAATTCTTAGGTTATTTTATGTTAACAATGTTTCATTATGTTTTAATTTGCTTAAATACTCTATGAAAGAGAAATATTATCTTTATAGTGTGGTAATTTTACCTTTCAAAATTATTTAAAGTGATTAGGGTTGGTGGAAAATAAATAATTGGATAGTACTTAACAATTCGACGTGTATAGGCCTTTGTAGTTGGTTCGAGATAGGAATTGGCTGCATAAAATCAGTTTTCTTGGATTTTGGGCTTCATTAAATTGTGGCGTCCTTTCGTCTTGTGTTTGGACGTTCTATTTATGGATAATTTCCGTTTATTCAGGTCTTGGGTCTTGTAATACTGGTTGTAGTGGTCATCTGCTTCTTTGACGATTGGTTTTCAGCAACTTTATACTATTATTTTCATGACTTACACTGAAAAAACTTTCTTCCGAACTTCAGCATCTGTATGGCTTGGTGACGCTTCGCTTCTTTTTTTCTCTCTACTAATTTCTAACGGTATTTTTCTGTCAACAACCGCTGTTTCCATAGTAACGGTATTTTTCGAATAGGCTTATTTTGAGTTGATGTATTGTTATCGAAACTTCGAATCCTTCGTATATCTTCTGATTACTGTTATTCCTCCATCTTCCTTCCTGGTTAATAAATATTGTCACTATAGTATTTATTCTCGTTCATAGATTATTTTGATACCCCACAAGCTTGGGTATTTTCAGATTTTAAGTTTTTACAATTATGTTAATGCTTGTTAATTACATTTCTTTTTATATAATAATGCCTATTACAATATTTTGTGTTATAAATGATCTACAATTTATCCTTGGTGATTCCTTCACCTCAGATTTTCTAAATTCTGATTCAATTTGTTATAATCTTTGTTTGTTTGGTTCTGACAGTTATGTTTTTTCTAGGCCTAAGTAGCCATTATAATAATTTACTTATTTCGTTCAAATCACATTTTGGTTCAGCCTATTGGGCTTACTTTGTTATTTTTATTAGTTGTGTTGTGTTTTGAGTCTGTAGGTGTTTTGTTTATTATTCAATATTGCTTTCCTCATTTCAATCTTAAAAATATAACATTAGGTTTATGGACTGCACATTGCATTCAGCCATATCCTCTTATAACAATAACATGAACACAGTTTTCTATAAGTTATTAGAGTTATTGTTTTGATTAAGAAATATCATCACTCACTCCTAACTTATCCTTATTTGCTAATTTTTTTAGTTTATAACACATATTATCTGTGTTGTGATAAACAACATCACTTGTTATTAAATTAATAATAGTCCTTTATAAATTAGGTATCTTTGTTAGTTTTTTGACTTCTCAATCTCTAAACAATTTTTATATTCCCTCCATGGTAACACCTTCAATTTATTCTATTCTGGAATCCTCCCTTTTTACTTACTACTGGCTATAATTAACTTAACTCTATTGAACATCTTTTTAAATAAAAAGTCATTATCACTTCTAGTGTTTTTCTATCCCTTATACTATAGTTCACTCTTAATACTACTTATTTATCAGTTATCTATGCACTGTTTATTTCCAACTTTTACCTTACCTTCACTTGTAAATCACTTATTGTTAATTACAATTTCACTAGTGTCACCCTTCACTTTGGGGTTCTTACACCTACACTATTACACTATATCACTGTTTATATCATTGGTTTGATAGTGGGTGACCCCTATACTTATTTCTCTTTCATGACTTAATCCTAATGACAATTAATACTTAATAACTAATACTTACTGACTAATAACAATTCTAATTTGTGGTTTCTGGTTGCCTTTTTAATGGGTAGTAACCGTTATCTCTCCTTCCTCCTGATAACCCTTGTTTTGGTTTCAATGCTCTTGTTGAGTGCTATTTTACTTGTGTTGGTGAACCATTCTTGGTTTTCACTTTTGCTCGTCTCTCTCCTTCTTCATTTTCCTTGTTTGTTTAATATATTAGGTCCTTTCATCCGTTTCTTTGGACATTTTTGGGGTCATTTAAACCCATAAACTTGTTTCCTTGTGGCTTAGGTTTATTATTTTCTTATCCTCGT
Source organism: Magicicada septendecula (assembly GCA_034769895.1). Taxonomy (NCBI): domain Eukaryota; kingdom Metazoa; phylum Arthropoda; class Insecta; order Hemiptera; family Cicadidae; genus Magicicada; species Magicicada septendecula. Next base: position 57,650,968 of record CM068375.1, on the reverse strand, counting down.
TGTTTATTTGTGGTTCCCTTCTTTATGTTTGGGTTGTTGGCTCAATCACTTTAAAATATTTACATTTTACTAAGTATGTTCCGTGGTTCCCTTCTTTATGTTTATGTTTTTGTCTCAATCACTTGGGTTGGGTTAAAGTCGTCGTATTGTCGTGTTATATTCCTTATGCTTTTATTTAAAATCAATCAGTTCATTTGATAAGAAGTATTTTTTCAATTATAAATATATTTTTTTTTATCTCTGGTACGGGGTTGGCTATTTGTGTCGTGACAATATATATATATATATATATATATATATATAAACGGATAGAGATAATAGTATACGTGTAGTAACAGTTATTAAAATTCTTTATGTAACGTACATAAAATCACACAAAACCCTCATTAATCTATCATGTTTCTCTCAATCTATTAATTATTTCTGTTGTGACAATAAACTTTTTCATAAACTTTCTCACGAATGTTTTATGTAATGTCTAGTAAATGTCCGAATTTTAGAGTGAAGCTTTTTAAGTGTCTCGGTCTGCGCTTCTCAAGCTAAACTCACTTCTGACTAACAGAAGATTGAGCCTCCGTCTAGAAAGAGATGTGTTAAATCCTGCGTGCAACGGCGTAAGCAGGGGGCTTAGGGAGCTCAAGCCCCCTCTAACCGCAAAAATGTAATATGCACTTCCTTAATTTATTTAGGCTCTCGTTTAAAATTACAAAATTGCATATTTCGGCCGATTTGGACGGGGATATAAATACTAACAAAGTAAGTAGCTTATAATAACAATTATCACTTCAGTTATACTTCAGTTGTACAAATTACAACATTATATATGTTAATCAGTAATTCATAGTTATAATCAAATACTGATGTTAATTTTGGAAGAATTCAGCTAATATGCTCTAGTGTAATTTTTCATTAATGAAGTATAAGTAAAATAGTAATATAACAGTAAGAAGTATAACAGTTTAATGAAAATCTGTTTTTTGTATTGACACAATTAGTTATTAGTAAGTCATTTGGAAATATATAGTTTTTAAAATACCAATGTTGGAAAACTTTATTCCCAATGTTACTGACATTAATGTATAAAATATTACACTCTAATTGAAGTAAAAAGAATCTATTGTTAAATATTACAATGAACATAAAAAAATCAATAATAAATATTTAGTTTTTGAAAGACAAAAGTAATGTTTTCAAAATTACTGATTAAAAAATAGACTGAGACATAAGTCCCTCAACCAGGAATAATACATTTTTAATGGAAAATGTGAAACGTACTGAAAATAATACTAATAAATTTTAACCATTAACTGGCATACGTACTCTATCTTATACTATAAGTTATAGAAGAGTAGGCTAATATATGGACTGTTAAGGTTCAAGCCCCCCCCTCTCAGATTGATTTCCGCGTACGCCAATGGGTGTGTGTCGTCCGACTTCCTTTTCGCATGTGAAACACAGATACTAGAACAGAATACTGTAGATCGTATTAAAGCTTCTGAAATGTGGCTCTACAGACGTCTGTTGAGAATTTCTTGGGCAAACCGCACTAGAAATGACACCGTACATAACAGAATGGGACATGAGTCCCAATTACTTGCGACTATCAAACGAAGAAAATTTCCATTCTCGAGGGCGCATACAAAGAGGCCTCCGATATTCCCTACCAACGTTTCATTCTAAATTGAAAAATATAAGATAAAATGTGGATTGGTCAGAAAACTCCTACAGTGGTCGATTGCTCTTGGTATTGTAACCTCCTACAGTGGTTCAGCCTATAACTGCTGAGGAACTATTTTGCACTTTGCACAAGATCGAGACAAATATAAAAACACAATTGAAATGTGGGAATTGTCAACGCTTGATTAGGCAGGACACTAAGCGAAGAAGAAAACCTTTACATCATCATCATCATCATCATCATCATCATCATCATCATCATCATCATCATCATCACACCAACGACTAGGCCTTAGACCTGTTCCGGAACCCATCTCCCCCTCGATCTACCGACCCGTATTTCCATCCAACTTCCGAGGCTCGTATGAGTTCTGTAAGTACATATATTTTTACTTAAGCAGGTTACTGGCCTGCTGTAAAACCCCCAACCTGGAGGACCAGGAACTTTGATTTCGGGCTGCTCTTCCCCTAGAGAGTTGCTCTCACCTCGGCTGACGAGCTCTCTCTGCCCGATGCAGTAGACTAACTTAGCCCATGTGTGCAGCCTTTGGACTACTGTAGGCTCCTCCGCCTCAACACTAGATGCACACTCTGCTGCCGATGTGCACCATCCTGCCAGGATAGGACCCAGCATACCCCCAGACTGTCCTGACAGAACCCCCACATCTCGTTTGCTTACCGATCCACTCTGCCGAAGGGATTAGCTACCACAACCTTGGAGTGGATTGCTCGGCGTAACAGGGCCCACCAACGAGTAGGTGAAAGTGGAGTTGGGGTGGAGAGGCTGGTGCATTTCTCTTCAAT